>CH002905.1:467848-506669 GCA_000149265.1 Ciona savignyi | reverse complement strand
CGAAAGGTTGCAGGTGCGAAACTGGTCGCTAGCTAGTCGGTTGTGTCCTTGGGCAAGACACTTTACGGACATTGCCTAAAACCCAGCGGATTAATGGGTTCTACCAAATTGAAGGAACATGTCTATTATATACAACTCACTGCAATAGCTCCGGTAACCCGACGGTGGGCACGAGGTGATCTGACGATTGCTCGTGTGTTAACTCCATTGGTTTTCCCATTCACGGGGATAAACATGAATATTGATTTTCTATCCTATCATATCGGTGTGCCTTAGAAAACGCCAGAGCATTGCCACACGGGCATTCATCAGTCTACCGCAGTGTATGGTAAAAACTTCAGACGTTTCTTTTGTTTTAGTTACTTTTACTGTGTTCAAACGTTGTCTACTAATTGCCTTGCACAAGGACACAGTAGACCAGTCGTGGACAACGCTACAAATAAATTAGAGCACTCACTGTACGCAATTCTACTTATATGCACGAATAGATTATTCCAAAAATGGATTTTGTACTCCTTATAAATAGTGGCGACAATAATTACTTACCTTTATAGGTACAGACACTAATTATAATATATACTACGATTTGAATGGCAAATAACGTCATGGTGTTGCTAATTTGTCCAAAACACATGTTTAGTGAGAATAAAACAAAGCTAATACTGTCATTGTTACGACATTTTTGCCTTAATGACATCACAATACCAAAATGACAATACAAAATTGATATTGACATTGCATTGGACAATTTGATCGAAATACGAAATGTTCAATTCATTTGCTCGAAGACTTTCACGTCGAATTGGAAATGTTCTTAAATTTCTGTCGCCCGACGAAGTTGACGATAGCCTTTTAGACCAAGAAAAAAACTTGTACAAGAGAGACATTATCCGTGCGGCTAGAAGTATTGAGCTATTTGAAAACGATCTGATAACGCCGTCTGCGCTAGCTGAAGCAATCAACAAAATTGGGTACCTGGCGTATACAGGCGGGCCGCCGGCAAACAAATGCGCAGGAACTTACATCCAGAAATTTTCTGAACTTTTAGCGCGACCCGACCTTAAAAGTGAGCTGAAAATCGCATTGCTAAAGGCGGTTAGCACAATTTGTATGAACCATGTTGACCATCAAAACATCTGCTTTAAAGAAGGTCTATTACGAACTGTGAACCAAATTGCAGCAACGTCTACCGATGGGCTGCAGCTTTGGTCAATTTACTGTCTGTTTAGTCTTGTAATTGACAATATTCGAAGCCTCCAAGCCTTCAAAGAAGATGTAATCTCACACACTAGTATTGAACAAGCTGTAGAAGTAAACTGGTCAGGTTTTCGCCATAACTACGCCGACATGTTGTTAAAACTAGCCGGTTTGAAAGTTATCCGACTAAAGAAAAAAGTAAAACAACCTGAAAACGATTCATTCTTAAAAGTCGTCGACAACAAACGACCAATGCATACTTCAAAAGAACACCACTCTGCAAAACACATTTTACCACCAATACCGAAATCAGTTCTTCCACAAATTGCGGAAACGTAGCGGTTTCAAACCAGATGTGATGTATACACTGCCACATAAGGAATCGTGTAATAACATTCGACGCACGTTCAATAAAACTTTTCGTTATGAGTTCTGTGTCACGCCTGGTCGCACTTGTAGCGCTTGAAGCAATGTTTATGCGATGGCTGGCGTTTGACAGAAGTTTACATAAAAGTAGCACCTATGTGGGTATAAACGTACTTCTATCCACACATACGTGGCATTTACTATGAATGCGATTTTATAAAATGAAGGTTTTTATATTTAATAAAACTGACAGGCATAGTTCAGTACAGAGTGATCTTTCAATAAGAGATATTCCACTTAAAGTATTCAAGTGCCCCGCACAGAAAAGACAGATCGTTCTGCAGTTGGGTAGATCATTAGAACTAGGCGTATGCTACATTGCAATAATATTAATAACATTTAACAAAAATCTGATATAACGTAGCCTATACGTGAGCAGTCAAATAAATTAGCATTAGGTAAAATTTGCAAATTAAAGCAACGATTGGATCTAGTCAACAGCTCAAATCACGAAATTCATGCATCAGCTTGTACTTATTGTTTAGATATTTAAAAGCCGTATGTCTGAAAGGTATGTTTGTTTTGTTGCATATTACTGTACTTCGTGTGTGTTACAAAGTATGTTAAGTGGTGATGCATGTATGTCAGTTCCGTGTTTACCGACCGCCACCTAGTTCACACCACGTAACGCCACAGCGGTTAAATACATGAGATAAAATTGCCAGCACTTCTACACGCGTTTATTATTAGACGTTTGCATTTGTTACTATTAAAATGCTCGTGAAAATCCATTTCCAGTAAGCGATAAATAGATTACATTATCCATTCAGCCACACGACTGTACCGGAAATGACGACCAGATTTTATTCCTGCACATTTAAATGTCTATTGCCTCGTGTCACGATGGGGGAATCCCCTTGATTTGTTTACATCTAGATGCGGTTTGTAGTAAAGGTTTTATCAATATGGTTTTGTAGCAGGTCTTTATGAAAGCTTATTGTTAATAAATTAATTTGATTGTTTTTTATATATTAGACTGTCTGTTTGGTTTTGAAGTCCTTCACTTACATTACACAATATGTTTAAAAACATAGCCAAAAGTAATTTATAAGAAACCATTAATCTGCCGCTTACGGTATATAACTCTAATTACTACAGGATCGCTTGGATTGCTTACTATTCTTCGTAATTACAAAAGCCTTGGAGAAAATGAAATCTTCTTTCGCTGAAATTAGGATTATGTTATTAATGTTAGGGTTGGGGTTAAATTTAGTTCTGGGGTTGAGATTACTGTTTGGAGCAGCATTAGAATTACTTTCTATAGCAATCTAAGCGATCCAAGCTACCAAGAGATCCTGTAGTAATTAGAGGAACCCCTAATCTGCTAAGTTCTTAATCATACACAACACACTAAAATAGCTCACAGTGGGATATTTGACGTACCCATTTATTCATAATATATTAGGTACAATTCCCCATATCAACTTAGTCGGGAAAATCCGTGAGATGTTTTAAGATCTTCAGCCGCCCTGTCTAGTGGTTTGTGTTTTTAGCCAAGGAAGTTCGCGGACATTAACTAAACGCAATGGATCAATGGCTTAAAATAAAACAATTACATTATTTCCTAACTAAATTCATTAAACAATTTTTCTGAATGCCACTTAACAAATGTCTTCTTTGACACTTTCAATAGGATTATAATTCCCTGCATTTTTCTTTTAAACCTGATTTCTTACTTGTTGTTACGCTTAGATTTTCGTTACGTTAAACTGAACGATGTTGACCATGATGATTACATCCGGGAAGAGTCCACTGATCTGCTGTTGGAAGAGAATGGTAGCAGGGAACAAATGGATGATGTACCAAAAGCAACCACCAAATCATCATCATTCTGGACTGTTTCACTGCTCATAGTAATAACGTTGTCCAGAACTACTGGGGTACGATATGTTGAGATATATTTAAAAATGGAAAACCCTCAAAAGCACTAAAAGCAATTGTCAGATTACCTTGTGCCCACCATTGGGTTACCAGACCTATGTGGATAAATGTGTTTTTTACACAAGGTATACTAAGGTTTGGCCATAAAACCTTTTGGTAGATTGTTAACACATTAAAGGTTGATAGTTTTTTACTGCTTCCAAATACTTTACCTTAATTTCAATAAGTAACTGATTTCTCAAAACACTCGCCTTACAAACAGTACTTTTCAGGGGTTGTTTATTTCCATACTCGGGCCTACTTTACTTTCACTGGCAAATAATGTTGGGTCGAGTGTTGGAGATATATCTTGGGTCTTCAGCGGACGTTCGTTTGGAATATTAGCTGGTAGTGTGGCGACTGGGTTTATCATGAAACGAGTCAACAATATGCTTAGCTTTGGTAAGATGACTGGTGTTTGTTTCTGTAATAAATCCCATAGAAATTTGCTTATTGCATGTAACTAGATTAGGTAGATCATGCTTTTTTTACATGTATAGCACAGCATATGATATGGCATTGCAGCGTTCCTACTTCCATGATGTACATAACCAGCCACTCCTCTAAATCTTGCCTGTCATTTTGCCTTTTTTTCTTTTAGTTCGTATGTGGTCTGTTTTACCATTCGACAGAGTGCAATAGACATTGATATTCAATTTCCAGGTCTCGCTCACTTCTTGCTCGGTGCAGTGATGCTATGCACTCCATTAATAAAAGATCTTTGGCTTCTTGTAGTGATAACTACGGTTGGATCTATCGGATTTGGCTTTCTGGATGCAGGTAGGTGCACAGAGGAATAAGTTACTTTATAAAAATACCCAAGTGTGTAAAAATGCATTTATTCATGCTAAGGCTACTTTGGTTTAAGTTAAACTTTTGTTGCCTGTTTAAGGGAGGTAACTCTATTTTATTGTTTATCTTTGAGGATGGAAAATGTTGGAGCGATAACACAAGCAATTATCAGATTTCTTTCTACCCACCGTGGAGTTACTGGAGTTATTGCATATGATCTACATTTTATTGCAATATTTATGCATTATCTTCACTTTATACAAGAACATTTGCCACATATATGTGTCTCCTTTCCTTGGCAGGTATGCAGGCGCTGCTACTACAAGCGTGGGGAGCACAATCATCCCGATCATTGATCGCTTACTACCATTTCACTTTTGTCATTGGGGCTTTCTTTGCTCCGCTACTGGGTAGGTTTGGTGCTGCAGCCTCTGCTTTATAGGTAAAGCAACAATCTGGTTGTGTCCCAGACGGCAACAGGGATATTTTAATGGAGTAAATTCATGAGAAATTGTTTGAATTACTGTAAAATAGTATATTTAGGTTAAATCTTTGTGAATGGACAAACTCAAGGAAGTGTTATCACACTACTTGCTCCCACCGTCGAGTTACCGGGGCTATTGTAGTATGTTGTGTATCCCTTGCCAAAGGGACTAAAAAATAAAACGATCACAACCACAAAATCAATGTACCGTATAGTGAAAAAAGGGCCTACACTTCTTTCGCTAACCCACTTTGGGAACCTGCTAGACAGTGACAGTGGCTGGTTTTCATCCCACAACCTTTTGGCTCAATGCATATGTGTAGCAACTCTATGATTTCCTATTGTTTTAATCATATATTCTAACTGTTTAAATGTAATTTTGATTTCAGCTGAATACTACTTGACTGTGGAGGACAATAGTAGCAGATGTCCCAATAGTAGTCACGTGGACACACCAACCAATATTTCCAAACTGTTACAAAACCATTCCAATGTAGGTTTTAACCTGTTTTGATCAAAAAAGGCACTTTAATGACAACAGTGGTTAATTTATTGGTTTTATTTGTAGCAATGTAATTTCTTTAAGCTGTTAGGGTTTGTCCTTTTCTGGGATGTAAAACGAAAGGGGTTGTTATAACACAAACAATTGTGCAATCATTTGATTGTTCGATTACCTAATATTTTGTTCTGCATTATGAATCTACCAGGTTCAGTCAACATATGCCAAGTTCTTTGCCCAATCAACCAACCCCTAATTAATGGTATGTTAGCTCGGCGCACTGGAGTAATTCTAAGGCCTATTACTAATCTTTTAAGGCCTATTACTAATCCCGGGGCTACCAGGGACCCGCCCATACTAATGAATAAATAAATGAACCCCTAATTACTAGTACAACACATTATGTATCACCTAAACACCAGGACCAACTCTTTATACTTTGGCTTTTTATAAAATAATAATAGACATATTCCTTAATGCTTATGGTAAACGAGTTTACTGTTTTCCAGGTTTATACAACGTTAGCTCCAAATCAACCGAATCCTATATTTTGGGCGTTCTTTGAAATCGGTGTCCTTATGTTCGCAGTCGGGTTACTTTTCTTTGTGTTCGGATGTTTTAGGATCGAATCCCACGTCCGATCTGCGAAGAAGGAGGTCGTTGAGACACGTAAGGAGGACCAGTTGAAAGATGTCTTTCTGCTCTTCGTCTTTGTCGCTGCTTTTTATTTCTTTGTGGTATCGGGAGAGGCAATCTATAGCAGCTACATCTATTCCATCACAATTTGCTCCGATCTAAACTTCTCTGTGAGTAAACAAGTCAAGGCTTTTTTAAGATTCCTGTTCTCCGTTTTGTCTCAAAAGAAATGTTTTAGACAAGAAGAGTTTTTCCTTTTTTACATTCTTTGAGGCTACAAGCTATTTATATATTGTCATATAAATTAGGGATATATGTAACACTTTTTACGATCAGGTTTTTGGGATTATGGTAAACAACAAAATCTAACTTAAGGTATGGAGATAGATCGCAAATTGAAAGGGGCGTTAAAATATGGGTAAACGTCAAATTACTCGTGCCCACTGTCAGAATATCAAAGCGATTTCAGTGTGTTATGTATGATTAAGTTGTTTATTCAATTTGGTGGAACCCATTATTTCACTGAGTTTATGCAATGTTCGTTAAGGGCCCTTCCGAAGGCCCTATCTAGCAACCAGAACTTGCAACCCGTCAACTGAAAAGCAAAGCGCAAACCCACAACACCATATGGTTGGACATTGTATATCCCGCCAGATGACCCAGCGTGGTAGCTCATGGTGGAAATAGGGCATATGTTTATAAAATGGTGGAAATGATGACATATGTTTATAAATTCATTGCCCCACCAACTAAGAATAGATACATCTGAATATCGTTTTTATGTTCAATTGTTCATACTTTTCACAGGTTAAAGCTGGAACTGCAATGAACACATTATTCTGGATGGGATTCGCCGCTGGTCGGTTAAGCGGAGTTGCGGTCGCTAATTGCCTCACACCGACTCAGGTTATAAGTGGAGATTTAGTTGTGGGGACGATTTCAATGATCACGGTTTGCGTCCTTGGCGAAAGCACCGCGGTAGTAACGTGGATAGTTACATTCGTATACAGTTTCTTCCAAGGCACCGTGTACCCATTCGGTGTGTCGTGGACATCCCAATACACTAATATGTCAGGCAGCTACATATTTATCTTCACAGTGGGGGCAACTGTAGGGAATTTCGTGCTGCTTCCTATTGCGGGACAAATGTTCGACTCGCACCCATTTAGTGTTTTAAATCTGGTTCTGTTTTGTTGTATTGGTAACTCGATTGCCTTTTTTGCAATGGTGACAGAACGTAAGTGGCGTGCAAGAAGTGGTAACGTTTAGTTGATACGGTTCCATACTTTTGTTGTTTTTTGAATATGCTTAGTTGCAAATCTATAATGTGCTCAATACTAAGGCCGTTTTTATATAGAAATCGGTGTATGTATCTGTCGCTTTAACCATTCGAGCACACATATGTTTAAAAGGGTACCATATAGGCAATATGCGTTCGGATACTTTAAGTGCTTGCCGTCAGGTAGTCGTTGTTGGAAACTAATCAATGCTGCAATATAACTCTGCTTATTTTTACTGTGCAATACGCAATATTGAATTGTGCAATACAATATCACTTAAAATCGTTTTGTTTTAATTACCCTGCTTCACTTCATTGTTAAAGTGTAAACAATCACATCATGTCGCAAGCTAGACAGTGGTCCCAAAAAGGAAGGGCCGCCGCACTAACATTAGCATTACTCTGCTGTGGTGCTAGATATTGCAACACTTCGGCTGTGTCCAACTGTTTAATTAAGCCCTTGGCGTGCTGTGAAATAAAGTCAAAGTAAAAATGCACAATCTACTTGATACTTGTTGTCAATGGTTAACTTTTCTATCCTGCCACGCCAAAACACGACAACCCAGCTTATTCAGTTCTGCCGGTTAGTCTTGCGGTTAAGTGCGTCGTCTTTTAATCGAAAGGTTGTAGATGCGAAACTGGTCGCTAGCTAGTCGACTGTGTCCTTGGGCAAGGCACTACTAAATTGAAGGAACGTGTCTATCATATACAACACACTGCAATAGCTCCGGTAACCCGACGATGGGCGCGAGGTGATCTGACTATTGCCCGTGTGTTAACCCCCTTGGTTTTCCCATTCACGGGGATAAGTATGAATATCCTATCCTTATGGACTTGTAAATTATATTACACGTGAGGGCAATGCTACACTGTAAAAAGCATTATATGGTACATATAATCGTGTTTTGACATATCCCGCAGAATATTCTACATACATACATAGTCACTATTTTAAAAAGTAAATGTGTAACTATAAAAGTTACGCATTTACGTGCACAGTGCACTAGATAAAGCAACACAAAATAGGCTAGAGACAAACTTGGGGGCAGGGTAAAGGTGATAAGTAAGGGCTAGTGACCAGATTTAAAACGATGCTGAACAATTTCTTGGAAATTGTTGCAAATGCGTATAGTAAGATAGACAGGAAACGTGAGACTTGCAACGTTAGAACGTAGTAATATGATTTCTTACAATATGGCAGGAAGACTGTCGTGTCATTTGACGATGCTATTTGTATGTACACTATCGACTTGAGGTTAAAATATTGTATTTACAATTCATGCCGTGCAGCGAACGCAATGTTTGTATTAATGAATAAATAAACTATTTAGGTAGGAAGGGACGAGTTTTCGCTTGGAAGGAACAAGTTTTAGCTTGAGATGTTAGCAGAATTGACAAGTCAGTTAGTATGTTTGTAGTTCTTTGAGTTGGTGATTTTGATTGTGATATCACTTTTACGTGGCTGATAATAATAAACGACACATTAATTAAATTAGCAAGAATGTAGAAACCATGTAGGCCTACAGTCGGGTCACGATCATCTCAAAAATAGAATGTACGTTGTTTTCAAACTTCGAATTATTCTGCTGTTTTTTATTTAAGGTTTAATTGTCCGGCTAGTTGACCAAGTGATATCTGGTTTGACCGTACGTTGAAAAAATGTCGCTGACTATATAAGAACTGATAGCTCTAATCCACCAAATGTTCGGAGGGATTGTTGGCAAACGTTGTCCGAACTTACATAGGGTAGGATAGGATACAGTGTGTTGTATATAATAGACAAGTTCCTTCAATTTAGTAGAACCCATTAATTTGCTGGGTTCATGCAATGTCCGTTAAGTGCCTTGCCCAAGGACACAACCACTAGCTAGTGACCAGTTTCGCACCTGCATCCTTTTAAGTAAAATGCGACGAACTAAACCACCAGACTAACTGGTCGGACGTATTGAATGGATTTGATTGAACGAAATATTTAGCAATGTCGCCATCCTTATACACCACTCTGCAAACGTTTCGTTAACCATCCCATCTTAATTACCACACTTTGCGTATAAACCTAAATGTCCTAATCTACGTTCTCATAATCCATTCCAATGCAGCGTTTTAAGCTGCGTTATTGTTTGCAAACCTGCTATTGATTAAATATGAGTCGAGTTGCAATATTTGCAAACTTACATTGTGCACAGCGTTGGTAAATCATTGCCGAAGTAACCTCGCCATGTCTTCAGGTAAGCTAATAGCAAAAGGCCTAATTAATATGAGCTAATGTGATTTATTAAACAATATACCTTTAACAAGTAGTTTCTGACTTAATAGAAATAGCGGGACCGAGTGGAATTGAAGAAACTAGAAATAAGAGTTCCAGTGTGCTGTGGTCGGTCATTTTGCTAGTAGTCATTGCATTGTCCAGGATTGGCGGGGTGAGTTAAGATTTTGGTTTAACGCCCATGTCTGTTTATTTTCTTATGAACTATTATATGTTATGTTGATAAATAGTTTTAGCTGCTGTATTTTACCGTTTTTTCTTTCTTTTTTATATTATCCTTACTATTTTTTTACTACTGTAACGAAGGAAAATGGAAATAAATAGCGTATTAGACAAAGCACCCCCTGGACACATTCATGATAAGAGTAGAGTGAATCACAGTGAACTTAAGACAATTCCTTGTGGTATCATAAACGACCACACTTAAAGAATGTGACACCAGGAGTGATTTAAAAGGTTGATATTAAAAAAAGTTGACTGTGCACAATAATTCAGAGAACAATTTTGAATTTTGTCCTACAAAATAAATATCATCTCGTATTTCTGTTTCTTCCCTAAGAATAATAATTGTGTATCGCCTTATCGGCCTTATCCCATACAAAGACCAAAAAAGACTCACCGAGACAAAAACTAAGCTATTTAATTACGTTAAGATTAACTGCGTACATCCAACTAACTTTCAGGGTTTATTCATTTCAATCCACGGACCAACATTGCTGACTCTGGCCAACAATGTTGGGTCTACGGTCGGACAAGTGTCATGGGTGTTTACTGGTCGATCAGTGGGCGTTTTGGCTGGTGGGATCGCTACTGGTTACGTAATGCGTCACACAAACAACATGCTCACGTTCGGTGGGTGTCTCCTGTTTTAATATGTTTGAATAGCTAATATTGATTTCACATTTAACGGGACTTTTTATGATAAGCTTTATTATTATAGCCTGCACACAAGAATTCTAAAATTAAACATGCCCTACAAATGCACGGGTTTTATAATAACTTAAACTGTTCTAGTCTACAATCATAATATTAACTATTCTGCCCTTTTAATTTTAACAAAAAAAGGGAAAACAGAAAAGCTTAAATCCACTTTTAATATTTAACCTAGTTTTGCTTATTAGCATTATCAGTTCTTATTCAAATAGAATTAGAAATACAAAGACAATGTGGATAAAACATTCACGTTTATTTTCGTAAATGGGAAAATCAAGGGGGTTAACACACGGGCAATCGTCACATAACCTCGCGCCCATCGTCGGGTTACCCGAGCTATTGCCTTATGTTGTGTACGATTTAGACATTTCTTTTAATTTGGTAGAACCAATTATTCCGCTGGGTCTAAGCAGTGTTCGTTAAGTGCCTTACGAATAGCTATTGTCCACGAATAGCTATTGTTTAAAGTTTCGAAGCTGCAACCGTTCGGCTGGGAGGCGAAGCACTAACCCACCAAGCTAATCGGTCGAACTAATGTGACATAATATACCGTTCTTATTTTTACAGCAACCAGTTCTCTCTTGCTGGGAGCAGTGGTGATAGCAACGCCCTGGATAAGCGCGTTGTGGCTGTTGGTGATCGTAGTGATGGCGGGAGGGGTCGGGTTTGGGTTCCTTGATGCAGGTGATGTTGGGTAGCAAACTACTGTTGTAGTTGATTACAGGATAGGGGATAGATGTCTTCAACTGGACAATAATTAAAATGCGTTTATTTTATGCTCTTAGTAATACTGTCGGTTGCGTTTATCAATTACTTGTACAATATAAAGTGATCACTTAATAGATGATCATTTTGTTACCCGGTCTAGCTTCAAACCTAGATCTCATGATCCGACTTTGCTAGTACATAGTGTATGGTGTCTAAATAAACGTCAATCGCACTGTCGGAATATAAGATCTAACTAAATAAAATCTAATATCACTTTTGGTTAACTAGAAATGTCAAGTTTTGCATTAAAAATGCCTATAATCTGTAGACGAATCGTTTCCGTCTGTCACGATTTTCATCGACGTTTTTTTTCGGAGACTGTACATTTCAGCGCCTTTAAAGCTCAAATGTTCAGAAGTGAAACGTTTCTTTCGTTTATAGGGGTATTTGGTGTTTAAATCATCTTCTCGTGCAAAGTCAATCGGCTATTATTTTTATTTAACCACACAATCGTAACAGCAGTTTAATTTTAAGCTCAGTATTTACTATTTAATAGATGTGCTAAGAGATTTTTTGGAAACGCATTTATTATTACTTACCCTGCAAGCATAAAAAATGTTTTATTTTGAGATCTGTTATTTAATCTTGTGTCAACAAAACAAAACACCTGTCACACTTTCCATTGATCAAACTAGATAAATATCTTGTTTATCTTTTGTATATACATTTACATTTTTTGTATATTTTATTTGCAATTTTCTAATTTTAACTAACCCAAGTACAATAGGAAAATATGTCAAGTAAATAATGGTTTTGTTGTGATTGGTTCCCGAAGGCTCGAGCGGACAGTCTAGCTGACCTAAAAATAGATATTCTATAACAAGAATGGAAATGTCATACCAAATACACAAGCCACGACATGATTTGAAGTTTTCGACACTTAAACTACGCTTGTTGACCAAGTTTAAACATTTGTTCTGCACCTCAACAGGAATGCAAGCGTTGGTTCTGCAGGTTTGGGGGGAGAAGGATTCTCGTCCAATTATTTCGGGATACCACTTCGCCATAGCTCTCGGGGCGTTCCTTGCACCCATCCTTGGTTTGTAAACATTCAAATGTTATCTCATATTAAACGTATTTGGGAAGCAAACATTCTAATGGAGGATTGCATGTCTCCATTCCCGCACTCTGGCCTAGGTCCACACAATCTTCAACGTAATAGTGTTATTGCCTGGCTAGGTTTTGAACCCATGGGCTTCCAACTAAGAGTATTAACTAAAAATCGGTATATGAATTGGACGCGTTAACCGTTGAACAGTTTTTTTGTTATGCTTAAATGTGAGCGTACTATTACAAACCTGCCTCCCAGTATTCACATATATTGCCCGGTGTAAAAAAAACTTATAATATAAGCTATATTATAGCTTATTGGTGGCTATACAGGCCTAATTTTGATTCACACCACGCTATACTTCCCATTCTAATCACAGGGAAAACAAATATGGTATCTTATATATTTTGTATGCATATACAGTAACTACAAACGCCACTGTACATTTTACAGAATTAAACTAACAATATGCATTTTTAAATTTATAACTCAAATGATCAGCTTTCATTTCGACATCTTATCACGAACAGCTCAGCCGTTTCTGAGCCAGCAGAGCGAAGATGGACTGTGCCCAACTACACCAGGTTCGATTACCTCACAAAGCAACGGTTCCACCCCTGCACCTGTGCTGTATGAGGTAACCTGTACATATTTCTTCATTCGGACAATGTTGCGTCATAATACTGATTGTTACTTTATGAAGTAGTACATTAGAATAGGATAGGATATTCAGGTTTATTCCCGTAAATGGGAAATCAAAGAACTTAACACACGGACAATTGTTAAATCACCTTGCACCCACCGTCGGGTTACCGTAGCTATTGCTCTGTGTTGTATATGATGGACACGTTCCCTTAATTTGGTAGAACCCATTAATCCGCTGTTTTCAGGCAATAGTAGCACATCATTTAGTATATTTATCTCTTCAATATCAATATCACACAAAGGATGATTAAACATACAAGCGATTACCACGTGCACACTGTCATGTTACCAACAAAATGCAGAATGTTGTGTATGAATATAATGTAACCCATTAATCCACTAAGGCGTTAAGTGCCTTCTCTAGGGACATAACTAGCTATAGCTAGCGAACAATTGTACAAACCCACCAAGCTATTTTGACCTCTACCAACCTTAATCTTACAACTGCATGATAAATATCTTACAATTTTCAGACAACCAAAGCCACCATAACATCGTGGTACAGTCCAGTAGTATGGGCATACCTAATTTGTGGCGCATTTATGGTGTTGGTCGGGGTTATCTTCGTCGTATTATACTTCATACGACTTGAAAAGAGAGTGCGGTCGACAAAAAGCGAGGTCATAGAAACCAGGAAAGAGGATAAAATACAAGAGGTCGCCCTTCTCTTCGGGTTGGTTTGCGTTTATTATTTCTTCTGTGTGGCTGGGGAGACGGCTTATAACAGCTACATCTATTCCGTGTCCATCTGCTCAGACCTGCACTTCTCGGTGAGTTTAGTTGTGGGGTCGTAGTTTGGGCAAACTTGTACATTTTACGTATGGGCGTTTTATTCCAGGGCAACAGTAAAGTAAAAGGAAAAACGACTAAAAGGAAAGAAAAAGTAAAAAAAGAAAACATACTTATATGAAATCTAAATCTAACCTTAACACCGAATCTAAATCTAACCTTAACACCTACTCTCAACCCCATATCTAAGTATGACTCTAACCCCTAGTTACAAACACCAGCCTTTACCTTCATATCAATGCGCTGTTTCACTGTCTCTACTTTTTTCTTTCTATCCGTTTAGTTTGGCCCGATTTCAGACTCAATCGACCAATTCACACTGCGAATACTTGTCGGTGGTCTTTGTTGGAATTTATCAATTCGTTTTTTTAGTGGTTTTGATGTGTTTTAAAATTAACGGTGCTACCGTGTCCAGCAAAATGGTCTGAATGATTGTCGATTCCGGTGGATTTAAAATCATGCAAAGTAAATACAACAAAGTTACAATGCGAATACAAAACAAAATTAACATGAATGCAACATCACGAATATAAATCGAACACATAATGCGTTGTTTTTCTTTAAAAAGGGAAAGTCCCGCTTATAAGCTTGGTTATGTATGGATTAATATCCGCACAAGCTCTCGAACCTGTTTGCCGTTGGTTTGTTTCTTAAAAGCTGACTCGCTATGTATGGTATCCTTGGTTAAAATACACACACGTGTGAGCCGTGGATTTATGCATTGACCCGGTTAATTGGACTCTGGAAGTAAATAATGCAATGCAAATTCCGTTCCCTGACAGATTAAAAATGAGAAATTCATCAATTTTAATTTTCATATCTTAACACAGACCACTGAAGGCACCACAATAAACGCTTTATTCTGGGCCGGGTTCGGATCTGGTCGATTAGCTGGTGTTTTGATTCTCAAGTATTTTATACCAAAACATGTTTTGTTTGTGGATTTCATCGGTATCGTTGTTTCAATGATAATTGTTTGTATCTTTGGCGAAGGGACGGCAGAAGTGACTTGGGCGATCACGTTCATATACAGCTTTTTCCAAGCTACCATCTACCCGGCTGGTGTCTCGTGGACCTCGCAGTACACGAACATGTCAGGGAATTATATTTTCATCTTCTCTGCCGGTCAAGCGGTGGGGAGTATGGTCCTCCTGCCGGTAGGTGGCGTGATCTTCGACAGCGACCCTTTCAGCGTGATGTATCTGATCCTCGGTTGTTCCTGTGCGAACGCTGTTGTCTTCGGGCTCATGCTGTGGGAAGCCTCTCGCTTGGAGAGAAAAAGAAAATCGAAGCTGGAAACCAACTTTAGTGGAAGCATATCCAAATTTTGAACTGATCCGTAAAAAAATTAAATCGGCGCGAAATTTTACGTTTCGTAGATATTAACAGTATTGTAATGTGTATAAATCGATTTGAACACTGGCCTTATATTTTGCAATTGTGTAGGATGTTTTAGGTATTAATTTTTAGATAATTATAATCATTCAAGTTCACAATTTATTCGTCGTAAATTGCCTAGGCAATATCACCGCACAAGACACAATTTGTGCTTCGACGTATATAAAGAGCTATCTGTTATTTGCAAATACAATTGTAGATTATCTTTGTTTGCATTGTTGGTCACGTCACATTGACAAATTGATTATCACAGAACGTCAAAAATCCATCTTTTGACTGAGCATTATGTGAAGCTAAAAGCGCGGCTACTTACTCGCCATGGTTGCTAATGATAGAGAATGAGAGATATAAATAAACGCAATATCCGGTTTACTAGTGGAAAGACATCTTTGAAAATCGCTGGTGCACGAACGTGGTACTGTAGCAAACAACTACGTAAGCAGCGGAGTGATTCAGTCCTGCAGTTCAATAAATCAGAGTTAAGCCAAGTATATCAAAGAGCAAGTCAGAACCAATACAAATGAGTCACCCAGCTGTGCGTACATGCTTCGAAACAGAACAACAGTGTAGGGATCAAGCAGGTACGATAGGAATCTAACAATGTGCGATATTTCGCCGTCAACAGCATATGGCGGACGTAAACGCACTGAAACGCGAGGTAAATAACAGCGCAGCCATCGCTCATGTCGATGACACTTAATGTAAAAGGTTCGACTCGGGATAGCAGACCGTGTTAAATTGTAGAGTGAACGCGAAGCAGTTTATATAAACACACATCCAGGCAGACTAGTGCAGTTGAATTTGACCTACGGCAACGGTTGAGATGAAAGATAGCGATACGAATTAAGTTCAGCGTCATGGCTATTATGAGATAAACGATCCCAGCTACACGCTTCAATCTCTTAAGATTGTGCAAGATTTTGGTTGCACATAAATTTGTTTTTCACAGTTCAAGGGCGGGATTGTAGGGTGATTAGATATAAAAGTAGCGCTGTGAAAGGCAGCTGCATATATTTTCACGTAGTGGACTGTTGAAATGGAAGGCAACATCACCAATTCAAGTTTGAATCAAATTGCAAATTTCAGGTGAGTTATAGCAGAAATCATCCACGATTTATGCCTGAGTTGTTTTAAGTTTCGATGTGCAACTAAATTAACAAACGAGCAACTATAGCTTTTCTAAAATCATTTTGCACAGATATAAAAATATAAATATTAAAATAGGTTTTTTATCTATTTTGGGTGTTTGGTATTATTGGAAAACCCGGTTCGCTATTTGTGGTAAGATGACTGGCAAGGATAAATTCGGTACTATTATAAATTATAAGCAGCAATCAGCATTACTTTGTGTGTTGGAAGAAAGTTTACCTCACCGTCAATCCGTAAAATGTGCATAATCCCCTAATAAGCCTGTGCGAGCATTTATACGTCGACTAGAGACCGAACGGCGCCCAATTCTTAAGGGCATTGATCTGTCTCCAAATATAACACTTCGCGCGGATGGTCTAATAGCTACGACTCGTTTAATAAATGAGACGGAAAGTAGCACTCAAGTGCAATTTACGCTCTACCGGTTTTCAGCCTCATTACCCCCATGAAATTGTTGATTCGAAACTCTTCGTTTAAACTTCAACCCTTCACAACTGGGTTCTTACGACGCCAAGTTTCAAACCCAAAACCGTTGCATCCACGATTATATTATGCGTTATGACGCAAATTGTTTAAATGTGATACACTAGTGCATTAAGTGTATTGACCACTCAACCTTTTTCACTCGGCTGGTTTCGAACTCGCCACGTATTCGCCAACAATGTCCACATTTCAACGGGTTGTTGTTTGTGAGTCAGTCGTGATATGCGTTCGACCACAACCGTGTCATTGTCGCGACATCATACTGAAATGTATAGACACATGTATAGGCAGCTATAGCTATGTTACCTCGGGCATGCGAAGAGCAGTGGTATGGAACAAGATATCCATGTTTTTTCCGCTATATCATTGGTTCCCAAACTTAAAAAATATTTCACAACGGACCCCTTGCAATTTTTTAATGTTTGGCGGTATAGTCAAGACTAAAAAATTAACCGTATAGTAAAAAATAGGCGTACACAGAGCAAAAATATACCAAATTTATTTCGCGGACCTCCTGAAAGTGCTTTGGAGACCCTAAAAGGTCCGCGGACCCAACTTTGGGAACCAATGCTCTGCTATATCTTCATATTAACTCTTGCCCACACTACTGAAGCTTATGCAGTATGTCGTGCTTACGTTTAACTCCTTATTCCACCGGGTCCAATCAAATTTTTCTTAAAATTCTGCATTTATATGCAATTGATGGCGCTAACTTATAGAAAATACAACCGTTTATGGCAGATTAGTGTTCGTTTCATTATTTTATTGTATGGTTCGCATTACTTATAAAATTATACGCTCACGCATCACGCATCACCTCTCAGACTCACGCATTACGCATTAGATTATACGCTTACACATCAGCTTACAGACTAACGCATAACGCATTCGATTATACGGTCACGCAACTCGAATCAGAATATACGATCACGCATCACGCATCATATTATACGCTGTCGCATTACGCAGTGATTATACGCTCACACATCAGCTTTACAGACTAACGCATAACGCATCCGATTATACGGTCACGCATCAGGTATATGAAACACACCACTGCAGTAAAACTCGGCGTAACATAACCAGATTCCATCGAACGTAAACAACACACGGTTTGTTGCAGGTATATCGGAATCGCGATCGGGGTAGTCGACATCATCCTTGGAACGCTCGGGAATCTGCTGACCATCATTGTGCTTGCTCGAATCTCCACCCTTCAGTCTTCATTCAATATCTTCATCACCAGTTTAGCGGTTGTGGACTTGTTGACAGCAGCTTTGATGATGCCGTTTAACGTGGCTGGATACGTTCAAATGGACTGGTAGGTCAAATACAGGTTACATGGGATGGGATATTCATGTTGTATCCCCGTGAATGGGAAGACGAAACGAGAGTTTAATTGTCAGATTACCTCGCGCGGGTTAACAAAGGCATTGTGTTGTATATTGTGGAGAAATTGTAAGTTTAAGTAGAACCTATTAATTCACTTGGTTTAATTAGCCGTCACCTCACATAATGCCTGGGCAAATATTGTTTTATGTTGTGAATCCAACCAAAGTTATACAAATACCAATATGAATTCCTGTGGTAAACTGTCGTGCAGTGTGTGAAATTATGTGTAAATCAATCATAAAAATATCGTTAAGTTAAAACGTATATAGCAAGCGCAACAAAGCATACTATAGTAATATTACAGAAGGCAACTATTGCCCACTAAACTAGTAATTATTATTAGATGGGCAGAATTGGAAAAAAAACTGAGTTTAACCAATCTATATAAAGATAGCTATGAACACCACGATTGACTATTTTAGGCTATAGTCAAAGCATAAAAAAAAGTGCTAAATTGTTCTCTAAAATGATGGTTATGGTTGATGTTAATGTTAGTGCTGGTGTCAGGGATAGTTTACCTTCTGTGATCGTGCACCTTTTCACCATTGTGGGTTAATCTGGTGGTTTAATGCGGCGCCTTTCAGTCAAAGTGTTGCAGGTGCGAAACTGGTCGCTAGCTAGTCGGTTGTGTCCTTTGAAAAGTTACTTAACGGACGTTGCCTGAACCCAGCGGATCGATGGGTTCTGGCAAAATGAAGGAATGTCTCAATTATACAACACGCTGCAATACAGCTCCGGTAACCCGACGGTGGGCGCAAGGTTATCTGACGATTGCCCGTGTGTTAACCCCCTTGCTTTTCCAATTTACGGGGATTAAGATTAATATCCTATTCTATTGTGTGCTGTTAACCAACTGGATAATTCACAGGTCTCTAGGTGGCGCTGAGAGCATCACTGCCTCCATACAAGCATTCGTGTACTTCTGTTGTGGGTATACCTCGATCACGTGCTTCGTTCTCATTACAACAAACCGCTATATAAGCGTCATGCTTCCCACCCATTACAAGTATGGCGTTCACACATAACTTGATATCCCTGCACCCCATTATTTTGCACGAGTCTGATGTAAAGTTAAATTATTATAAAGATTTCAGTTTATAATTTAGAATATAACATACATGTTTTGTACCACTGAATGGCAAAACGCAAGGGGCAATTATCAAACTGCCTCGCGAATGAATAAGCAGGCGTTATCATACAGGCAATCTGCACATAACCTCTCGGTCACCTTAAGGTTAACCGGTGCCATTGCGGCGTGGTTTTCCCTTTTTGCGTTTTTAGTGCCCTTTGGGATAAATTCCCCTCTTAATATCGACGATTGTATATTTTCAAACCGTTCAATCGGCTTATTTCTTGAAAACATTTCCGACTGCGCGCGTGATAAAGCACCTTATCTTTCCCACCCACACGTATAAAACATAAATATATCCTATCCGGCCGGTTGGTCTAGCGGTTAAGTGCGTCGCCTTTCAATCGAAAGGTTGCAGGTGCGAAACTGGTCGCTAGCTGGTCGGTTGTGTCCTTGGGCAAGGCACTTTACGGACATTGCCTGAACCCAGCGGATTAATGGGTTCTACCAAATTGAAGGAACGTGTCTATCATATACAACACACTGCGTGTCTATCATTAATAAAACATAAATATCCTATATCCTAATTTTCAAATTATTTTTAGAACCCTGTTCAGTAAGAGTCGCATCATCGGCGCAGTGATCATCTCGTGGATGGTTGCTCCGGCGTTTCTTCTCCCAGTTCTCCTGGGGAGGGGAGCTGATGGGCGACCGATCATTGGTTGGCATAGAGATCAGTTACTTTGCACGTTTATCAACGTCACAGGAAACTGGAGAAGTTACATGCAGGTCGTCTGTCAAAGTCTAGACGGCGTGTGTTTGTTTACAATATGAAAAACATGCAAACGACTATACGATTAACAGTAGCTGGGAACAATAAACTTTCCGGTTTAGATCCACACGGCGAGCAACCTAATTAGTCGAGGGTAAATCTTAGGGGTTTTCCCGCAATCGAGGTTATAAATGACGCAATTTAATTTAACACAATTATGCACAAAATTAACATTGTGGGTTTTACTGCTGCGTCGCTTTACTGCTCTTTTTGTTTTTTTTATGATCTAAGTGTTCTTTTAATTACAGTTATAATAAAAGAGCAAAAACAAATAAACTTAAAACTAAACATCTGTTAATCACAACAATATTGCCCCTGTTATGCCGTCGTGTGGTCGAGTGGTTTAACACGGCCGACACATAATACCAATTCTGTACCAAAAACGGTCTTGTTGACGAGTCATTAAAAGTTCGACATCTAGTTCTGTAAAAACAATAATGTATCTGTCGCATGTAGTTAATCTGGAACAGTTTTTTTGCTTTATCAGTAGTTATCGTTGTTTTATTTATAGGGGCCAGTCTTTATTTGCCTGGTGTTAACGGAATGAAAACAAAACATGATTAAAATATTAATATTCTAAGAATGCATGTATTTAACTTTTAGCAAGAAAAAGATGTTCCATTAAATGTGAGCCTAGGACCAGAACAATAGTTGTTTCTTTTCAAATTTCTTTTACTAGTATTAATTGGTATCGTTTTTTTCATGAAATGCCTACCCTCGGGTTACCCAAGCAATAGTAGAACCCATTAATCAATTGGTTTTATGCAATGTCGACTAATTGCCTTGACCAACGACACAACAAACTATAGCTAGCGACCAGTTTCAAACTCTAACTCTTCGGCTGAAACTAACTCACCAATCTAATTAGATACAAAATGCAACATAATCAATATTTGTCATCAACTCGTCTTGCTTTCCAGGTTCTTCGGGTTTTGTTCCAGTTTCTCCCCATTTTCGCGATGGTAGTTATGTATGCTATGATGTTGTGGAGGTTCAGACGACAGGTAGAAAATGTCGACAATCCAACTCTGCCATGGGAGAAACAAAACAACGGGTCGGAAGGGGCGGAATTAATGGAAATGGTAGGAAAATCACCCTCTTTAGAGTTACTTCTGCTGTTACATGGCGTGCATTAACGCATTGTTAATTTAGCATTAGACACGCCCCAGGAATTGAAAATGTTTTAATTTGTTTGCCAGATTAGCGTGGTAGGTCAGCCCATCGAATTTCAGCCGAATGGTGGTAGGTTCGAAATTTGTCGCTTGCTAGTCTGCTGTGTTATAGTCAAAAGACCAAGGGGACATCGTCTTAACCATATCAATAAATGGATTAAACTAAAACGGAACGAACGTTTTAATCATATTGCCACACACTGCAATAGGTGAGGTGAATGACGTCATTTGCCGATTTCCCATGTGATGATGCCCTATTTTTTGTATTTTATTCACCATAATCAAACATAAAAATCTTATAATCTACGATCACCACAAATCGATTTGTTACGTTTTCAGAACGAGCCTGGAATTAAGTTAAACGACAAAGAAGCGAAGGCAGCGCGAAGAATCGTCTTTCGTCGAAGACGTTTAACCGAGAAACGACTTCTTACAGTGAGCGTAGTGATTTGCTGCACGTTTGTTCTGCTCTTCATGCCGAGTTTGATCATCAATTTGCTTCCTGGAAGGTGGGATGTTGTTGTTTGGCCGGGACAGGGTTCGCGACCTTATTAGTTTAGTTTAAGTTTATTTTTTGTTTCCACGATAAAAACACGAAGCGGGATTATTGATAAAAATTTGGAAAACGGGAAAAATACGGCAAAACGAAAGTCGTTAGAACACGCAAAAAAATATTAAATTTCGCTATAATTAGACGTGGCCACTAAATCCAAATAAAAAATACTAATTAATTGTTTATAAAAAAATACACGTTATTACACTATGCCTCGAAGAAAAGTGTATTTTTTGTCCGATTCAGTTTCGAGCAAGTAATGCGCCCGTTTTCAAGACTTTTTTTGGAAATAATTCTGTATATGAATCAGCTGGGCTAAAAATTGGGTAACACAACCGTTTTTATCAAATCCTTTATCCAAAATATTGTAGGATTTCCGACAACCAGTGGCAAGTGTTTAAGTATTGCGCCCAGCCTCAGGTTACCCGGGCTATTGCAGTGTGTTGTTTGGGATGAGGTCATTTCTAATTTATTCAAGCTGAATATGGAAACTCCAAACGAAAGTTAAATAAAAAAAGCGTCCCCTAGTTGTTTGTGTCTTGGATAAATCACTGTTCCACCATCGCCTGATCCCATTTGATTCACACATTCCATTAGAGCTGTAGACTTTTTTCAACCATACACAACACACTGCAATAGCTTTAATAATCTGACAATGAGCGTGAGGTAATCTTACGATTTCCCGTGTGATAACGCCCATATCTGTATCTGATGAAAACCAAATATTCCAGTTCAAACTTGGATCCACGTGTCCATATGATTGCATCCAACATCACGTGGTTAAACAGCTGCGTCAACCCGTTCATCTACGTCATCCTTAACCCGGACTTCCGGAAAGAATACGTCATCATCCTTAACTACGTGTGGCTTAAAATGACGTGTAAACTGTAGCGTGGTCGGACGCTTTCGGTTTTTGTTTGTGTCAATATGGGTATGGAAGAAAAATCCGTGTATTTTCCAGCTGTAATATACGGCTCATCCTTCACCAATACCCTGGCGGATTAGTCGACTTTCAAGCGAAAGGTTGTTGGTTGAAACTGGTCGCTTAAGCCATTGGAAAATTGTCCAGAACAACTTAAAGATAGTTACAGCAATACTTAATATGATCTTTCCTTGTTTCAATGCGAGAATCTGAAGTGTGTTTTACCATAAAGGTGTATTGAATATTTTTATCGTTTAAAGTTTTAAGTTCGCAATGGGTTAGTCACAAAAACCTTTTTTTATAGAATGTAGGTAGGCACACGAACATTCAAACTGTATTAAATACCCGAGAATCTTACGCAGCAAAACTTAATGCGTCAGTAACTACAGTTTGTTATATTTTCGCAAGACCTACTACTTCATGACGTCATATATCTATCTAACCTGTTTTCTGTACTTTTCTTTTTAATAGTTTTGTTTTTTTTCAACAGTATTTTGTATAAGCGAATTAAATGCAAGGTACATAAAAAGCGAGAGTGAATTTTTGGTATTTTAGTAATTCCGAAATACATTAATACCCGTGCGATAAGTACTGCACTGCCTTATGATTGTATTTTTTCATTTTTAAAATAAAAATGGCGCCACTGACAGAGAAACATGATTGGATGGCGATGGAACAGTATTGTCCAATTGCAGACGGCAGCTGTATCACGTGACCTGCATCTTCTCGGGTCCGGAACCAGCAGGGTGAGATGTCTGGGGGGTTGGGGGGGAGGGAGCATGAATTAATTTGGGTTACTGGGAAGTAGAAAGGGTCGAATAGCTTAATGGTCAGTATGAGTTTCGGCGGACCTTATGCAGCAGCCGAATGGTCGATAGATTGCAACTGACCGTTGCCTGAAAGTTTGTTTCGCAATACAATTCTACCCAAAACGATTTTATTTATTTCATCATATACAAGACAATGCATTAGCTCCAGTAACTCGACAGTGGGAGCGAGGTTATCAGACGATTGTCCGTGCGTTAAACGCCTTCTGCGGGATAAAACATAAATATCATATCCTATCAGCAGGGATTTAATACGTAAAACACTTTTAATTCGACATTACATCAACAAGCCTGTATTTATTCGTCCCCGTGAAAGGGAAAACGCTAAAGCGTTATGACAGATTACTTTGCGTAATCAGGTTATCGGGTTAGGATAGGATATTCATGTTTATCCCCTTGAATGGGAAAACCAAGAGGTTTAACACACAGGCAATCGTCAGATCACCTAGTGCCCACCGTCGGGTTACCGGAGCTATTGCATTGTGTTGTGTATGATACAAACATTTCTTTTATTTGGTAGAACCCATTAATCCGCTAGGTTTAGGCAATGTCCGTTAAGTGACTGGCCCCAAAGACACAACCAAATAGCTTGCGAACAGTTTCAAACTGCAACCTTACGGTTACCAAAGCTATTGGTGTGCTGAATATGATTAAAACTTTTTGACAGTTTTAGTTCAACTTTATTAATCTAGTGTACATAGTATGACACTTTTCCAGACTAGTTTGCTCAAATGGTTTGCACAAAAATAACTCGCATATACTGGATATAAAGTAAAACCATGCCGCACATATAAAGATGCTTAAATTCCAAGCAATCTCAATTACGACGCAAAAAAGTTGCCGCACCTGTTGCCGTGCCGCGGCGGACGCTGACGCTTGCGTTATGAACTGCAGACGCTTCCGTAGTTTGGGCTGCAGTTGGACGACAACTTCTTCCACTCGGTCGTTGATGGCGGTCCCGATGTGCACGTATTTCACGTGGTAGCTACATGGTCGGTTAAGGCGGAACTGCTTTGAACTGGTTGGAACCGGATTTGTGCGGTTTTTATCCTTGGGTGTGGGAGAGTTATAAAGAAGGCGTCAGATTACTTGGTGCCCATCGTTAAGTTATTAGAGCTATTGTAAAGTGTTATATATAATTGAGACCTTCATTTAGTTTTAATACAACCCATTAATTCGCTGGGTTCAAAAATATGTACGTTTATACTAAAAATTTCGTCGACATATTTTGTTAACTTTTCGACTTGGCCTTTTAGTATTACAAAGGATACAGGAAATCGGCGATTTCGTCAGCAAAATGGATCTCAGGTGCGTGCTTGCTCACTCGGAGAAGAATATCGTACAAAACCTGGGCTACCTGGGGGTGTATTGGTGGGTTAGTGGGATATTTAAGTTTCATTTAGGATCTTTGACCAATGGGGAGGTGGAGAGAGCATTCAGTTATAATGTCAGTAGAAAGCCGAAAGGTTGTTTGATCGAAACCAGCCACTAGCTATTTGGTTATGTCTTTGGCCAAAGCACTTGGCCGACATCACTCAATTAGATGCCTCAATCATACACAACACACTGTAATATCAACTAGCAGTGTCAATGAACAGTTGGTTGTTGTCCATGGAAAAAGTACTTAAGAGTGGATTACACAAATTCAGTGGATAAATGAATAAAACAAAAGTGGTAAAAATTTCACATTGTAACCCAACAGTGGGCAGGAGGCAATCTAAGAATTGCTTGACGGTTATTTGGAACTATAACAAGATAACAGTTAACTAAACCAATAAAACAACATCTTAAGTTAAACAAAATGGTACTAATATAAGACTTAGCATCAGACAAAATGAAGTGATGTATTAAAACAGGGGTGGGCAAATACTCTAGTCGGCAGGCCAGATGTGGGAAAATGAAGTTCTGGGCCGGATTATTGGATTAATAATATTCAATATCTTAACTACAGGGTATGGTAAGATACAGTCTGTGGGCCGGTCAAATTCCCTTTACGGGCCAGACCCAACTCAAGGGCCATATGTTGCCCATGCCTGTATTAGAGTCACTAGAAATGTTATTACATGATTGAGTTTGGAAGTGATTAAAATGGAGGCGAAATAACCAAAGTGCATCATGGCAATCCTTATGCCAAGGTTCATCATAATAATAAAGTGTTATCAATATCATAGTAATAATGGTTAAAATGGAGGCGCAATAATCACGCCAACTTACATCCATCATACATCTGGTTCGTTCCAGTTGAAACCGGGGGAAATATGGACCAATCAGATGGAAGATGTACAATAACTGGAGCTCAGTTTTAATCAATGGTTTTGCCTCCTCTTTTAAAAACCTGAGGTGACAAATGAATAATTCATCATACATAACACAGTACATATATAACAGTTATTGTCCGACAGGTTGGTGTAACGGTTGAGTGCATCGCCTTTCAATCGAAAGGTTGCAGGTGCGAAACTTGTCGCTAGCTAGTCGGTTGTGTCCTTGGGCAAGGCACTTTACGGACATTGCCTGTACCCAGCGGATAAATGGGTTCTACCAAATTGAAGGAACGTGGTTATCATTTACCACACACTGCAATAGCTCCGGTAACACGCCGATGGGCGCGAGGTGATCTGACGATTGCCCGTGTGTTAACCCCCTTGATTTTACCATTCACAGGGATAAACATGAATATCCTATCCTATCCTTATAAATAAATTAACATACTATAATAAGTACAACACACTAGAAATGAATACAAACTTAGTAGAGCTGGCTTAGATTTAATTGGTAAAAATAATTTATCATATATAAGACATTGAATAACAAGAGAGTTATGACTAATTTTAAAACATAATATTATAGGTCTGGTAACCCGATGGTAGGCAGTGGTAATCTGCGATTGCCCGTGTGATAACGCTTCTTTGCGTTTTACCATCTATGGGTATAAACATGATTCAATTTTAATAAGATATTGTCCTTATTTGGTAGAAAAGCAAGCGTCTGAACAAGACTATTCATGAGAATACCCCATGCACACAACAGGTTAATAACGTTGTTGCATTGTCTTGTAGGATGGGGATTTTGTTACTTTAATTTAATCCATAAAGCCAAGTGCCTTGCAGAAGATAAAATTAGCAAGAAGCTAGTTTCGAACCAGAAATCTTTCAATTTTATATTCTGAAACGATACCAATAAGCTATTTGGCTGGACACATTGAATGTAATGATAGAATACAAATTAAAGCAGCACGCACGTACTGTGAGACTAATGAGAGTTGTCCAATGCTCATATGGTGCCACACAACATGTGCAAGTGCCAACAGCCTCGTGCATGGCATGTCGGTGTAGGATAGTTGTTGATTCGAATACGATAGAATGTGGTACGGGTAGCTCGATCCAGCTGCAGATATACAGGTTTCATCTTTGTTTGATTATTAATTGTTTCCACAATAAAAACATTAGAAACATCCTTCTATAAAAATTAGAAAATAGAAAAAAACGACATAACGGCAGTCGTCAAAACATGTCTAAAATAAAGTAAATCAATTCTAAAGGTAGGGTCAGACATGGGCATCCAACCTAATGAAGAAATAAAGCAAGCATGCATACTAAAAAAAGTTATTTAAACCAAATTTATTACACCTTAGCCTCAAAAAAGTCTGTAGTAAAACAACATATGATAGAGGAGCTGGCTTCTTTAATGGTAATATCTGTACACTAACTAATTAGTTTGTAGTGCGTCAAGCTATGGGTCAACACGTTGTTGGATCAAAACCAGCTCTTAGCTAGTTAGTTTGTCATTGGGCTCGTTACTGGGTAGACCTCACCTGACCCCAATAGATTGATGGGCTGGTTTAATATAGAAGAAACGTCTTAACTCTTAACCATACACAAAACACTGCAATAACACCAACGATAGGCACAAGGTAAACTGACGATTGCCCATGTCTGTCACGTTTTTTCATTGACGGGGATAAATATAAATATTCTAACAACAAGCTAAAACAACCAGCGTACATACGTTCAATATCGGACGTGAGTGTGGAACTGCACAACATCTTCAATATATTCTGATGAAGTGGCTTCCAGTATATTTCCTGGTGGGATGGGAAGGTGTTAGATCATCTCCTGAACCCATTGTCACATACATTTACTACATTTGACCCTTAAAATCTTGTAAACATAACCACTTACAGTTTCATCCAATTTTAAACTAAACAGATATCTATGTTCAGTGTATGCATAATGGAGGGTTCAACAATTTATGGGGGATGTATTTACACAAAGCTGATATCATTTAAACCCAGAGAATTAAATAGTTCTACTAAAATTTAAAACAGAAATGTCTCAATCATAAATAACATATTGAAATAGCTCCAGTAACTTGTCGATGTGCAACGTAATCTAACAATTGTTTGTGTTATAAATCACAGCAAATTTCAATTCAAACTTGAATTTGATACATTGTATTGCATGATACATACATTATAATATTATTAATACCAGTCATAACATAATGGAAAGTCTTCTACTTATTTGTTCCCAACTTACTGGCAAAGCGGTGAGCGCCAGGGCAACCGCATTCATTCTAGAGAACATGTATTCGCGCTCTATTCCTGGTTTTCTGTGGAAAGTGGATGATAAATTGTGGAATGTTTTAAGTTGAATCATTAAATTGTCATCTCAGTAGTCTCGTCACATAAGACAAATAACCTGGTATATATCGGAATTACTAATGTAAAATTTGGTGTTTCGGATATAAGATCTACATTCCTGGTACCACTGTGTAACCCTGGACTGTTAATAAAAGATGGGGTGTTTTGGATATTGGGTGTTTAGAACCTACATTTCTGACCTGGTTCGTCACCATGTATAAACCACTATATATCAACACACCTCCCTAAACTTACGTTGTGAGCACGACATCCATGAGCGCGGGACCCACTTGCTCCCCAGGTATCGGGAGTGCCAGGGCCTCCACGCACGTCACGTGCAACGCGTGCGCCGAGGCATTCGGGAACTCATTGAATCGCCAATCACGGGGTGCCACACATAAGGTACCCTTCCCTCCAATGGGTGAAACATGGGGTTAAGGAAATAAAGTTGATATCCTCCACCATTTTTACAGACAACACCCCTAAAAACTTCCCATCATCTAAGGTTCTAAGAGACCCACAAGCTGGGATCTTATTTTTATTAAGATAAAAGGGTATATTTTATACTCATGAAATGGAAAACACAAGTTACATGGACAATGATTAACATGTATCTTTAGATTTAGTAGATTTAATAATCCAGTGGGTTTTGATAATATATCGTTCGGTTGAAAGGCAAAGCACTAACCCATCAAGCTAAAGATCATATATACCACGAGTCCTTTCTGACCAAGTCCCCTTTCAATTTTAGAGCGAGACTAACAAGTGATATTATGATGTAACAAACAAGTGTTAATATGATATAACAAAGGATATTGTCAGCCAGACGCTGCACAAGTGCACAATAGTAAGAACTGTCCGGTGTCCATTCATGCTCGGTTGGTTCAAGCAAGTAGTTCATCATGGTTTCCGACAATATCCATCCTGGAGGTTTGCTTTTCTGGGGGGTTGGTTGGATATATTAAAGGCGGGGTATGCAGAAATGTAGGTTAATGTGTTTATGCATATATAGTGTGTTGTGATTCTTCTGTAAATGTTGCCAAGTAAACTTTTCTATGCTTATTTTGCATAATTTATAATTATGTACTAACACGAATTCTTGGAATAAACAATAGTCAAACACTGTATAGATAGTGTTATTAAAAATTAACATTATAGACACCAAAAATTAAATATATCTCAAGTTTGTAGTATAGCCAAAAATTGTTTTTTTATTTTTTAGATTGTAGCTTTGGGTAAAACCTTCATTCAGTCCAACTGTTGTGTATGACACCATAATGTAGGTGGTGGCATGTAATAAATAATTTAATTGCACCATTTTTTAAAACTGTGCAGTGCTGTTAGCTTATTAGTAGCATTTCAAGGAGAGGTAAGAGGGGGCAAGATCGAAACCTGTTCCTAACAAGTTGGTTGTGTACTGGGCAAAAGCACTTTTAGTCTGGTTGCTATGGCAGACAGTTTACATTGTTCTACACCATGGAGGTATCGTTACAGTTTTAGTTTAAATTAATAATCCATTGGGTTCATGAGATGTCTTCTAAGGACCTTAATTAAGAGGACAACCGACTAGCTAGCTTCAAACGCTTTGAAGAATAGTTATCAATTTGGTAATAAATATATATATTGATTTAAAATAATTTCAAATTGGTCTTTGCATTAAACTTGATTAGATACAATATGACTTGAATATATAACCAATTTACCGTAATTGCACCGATAATGGTGGAAACAAGTTTCTTTTTGAGCAAATGTCTTCCACGTAACTTGCTCTCATAGTAATGTAGTGTGTTGAACAGGTAAGTCACTGGCTGATCTGAATAAAAGAAACAAATGACCAATAACTGAAAAATAAATATTTAAAAATCTAAGTTTGTTTTCTCATTTTAAACATTATTAAGAAACAATGGAACCACACTCAATACAAAAGTATTTATTACCAATACTTCATTAATAATGATCAAAACATGGCTAATTTTTAAATATTTGCAAAGAAAAAGTCACAGAGGGGAAAATTAATTTAGTGGTTTTAAGTAAGTGGTCATTTAAATTTGTATCAAACTGATTGTGTAAATGAGGTATTTCGCTCTTTGTTGTCCCTACATATCGCCTATTGCAGGCTTACCTTTCTATAAACATTTGTACTAACGATGTCAAATTAAATACTTGTAATGCTAAATCACTAAACACCATAAAGGCAGACTTAAAGTAACTAAGTATGTTGTCCCTTATTAAGTCCTGGTATGTTCAACCCCACCCATACCAACCATGGAACTTGTAGAGCAGACCGAGGTGTTCCAGGAGTGTTTCCAGGGACTTGGAGGACGGGGGAAGTTCGAGGCATCGATGGATGACGATATCGAGCACAGGGAGAAAGCGAAGGGTGATGTTGCTGAAGTAGGTGGGTAAGTAGGTCGGCTGAGGGGGTTCCCCTGGGGTACAATCATATTAGAGGATGAAACAGTTGATCTTTAAGTTTCCAACTATTGTATGGAGAATATAGAGATAGGATATTCTGCTCAACTTGTCATAACACCATGTTTTGTGACGATAGGAAAGGATATTCATTTTTATCCACGTAAATGGAAAAACCAAGGGGGTTAACACACGAGCAATCATCAGATCACCTCGCGCCCACCGCCGGGTTACCAGAGCTATTGTGATTGTTGTATATGATAGACACATTCCTTCAATTTGGTGGAACCAATTAATCAGCTGGGTTTAAGCAATTTCCGTTAAGTGCCTTGCCCAAGGACACAACCAACTAGCTAACGACCAGCTTCGCATCTGCAAACTTTCGATTGAAAGGCGACGGACTTAACCACCAGACTAACCGGCCGGACGATGAACTGGATTGTTTTGTAACAGATCATAGCCTTAACACTATTGGTGCCGGGATTGCAAATTACACTCTAAACCTCAAGAATTGCTCATCACAGTTAAAAATCATCATTTTTTAGTATTAAGTCATCATCAGAACACACTGTTAGCAGAAAGTTAGCAATGTTAAAAAACATCCCTTTGTATTTAGATTATATATATTTGCCTATAAAGAGCATACTTATTAACTAAAGATAATTTTTCAACTTACACACCTTTTTTCCCCAACAATATTCTAAACTTTATACCTACATACACACTTTTACACAACTGTAAAGTTTATTTTTAAATTCCGTTGGAGTCGCCAGATTCCATTGATAAAGAAAATGTTTTAAGACTAAGTTTACCTGTCGCATTTGGTTTCCCTGCAGATGAACAGTGTGCCACTAACCCCTCGAAGTAATAATGTTCGGGATATTTCTTGAAAAATTAGAGGATATTAAGATATGCTTGTTGTATCTTGTGAATGCAAACAGGCAAGTAATATTACCGCATGCCAAATTGTCAGACTACTTTGTACCAAAAGTCGGGTTATCGGATTATTACAGCGCATTGTAAATCATAAAGACGTTTCTTCAATTATCATTAAACCAATTCATCAATATGCTCCATGCTAAGCAGCTGGCTGGGCTATCTACAAACTGAGCTAAAACATCAGCATAATGATAGGCCTTGCATAGGGAGGAGTATTTATTAAGCTTCACCATAAGAGAACAACTGTTAGCTTATCTTTTAGGTTCATTACTTTCATGAAACATTGCATTTCGAATCTGAACACAACGAACACATAACAATCTAAAATTTCTAATAAATTAAAAACTTCTATCAGCAATCTGCAGGGTTGGTTGAATAGCTTAGGTTAATGCTTTGCCTTAAAGCCTGCCCAATCAAAATCCTATTTGAGATAACACTCCTTCAATATCCATAATCTGACGATTGCCCTTGTGGTAACAGTTCTATATGTATTTACAACGTAATCTACATTACCCATGTAATAACTCTACCGCATTTTCCAACTCATAAGGATAAAACATGAACATCTCATATTCCATACATCAAAATAACATTGGAAATCTCACGAAATACTACCCATCAGCCCCACCTGATGGTAGGACATGTGCTTAGAATGCCAATCGGCTTGCATCCAGTGATCCACCGTATCTATGTCGTGCACAAAGCTTCGGACTCGGTTCAAAAAGTCATCTGGCTTGATGAGAAGGTACTGGATAATGAAGAATGCAACCTATGGGAAATACAATTAGTTAAAAAAGGAAGTCATTTTTTGTTCATTTTTTTCCTTTTTTTCTGGCAAAACTGTAAATCGTGTTAAGGTTGCTAAAATATACTTGCGCTTTACCGGAACCAAATTTGGATTTGGTAGCTTACCATAATCTTGTTGATGACTGTGGTTATTCAGAGAAGATACACCCACAATCTTACCTGCATATCTGATACACAATCTCACCTGCATATCTGATACACCCACAATCTCACCTGAACATCTTTTGCTTCACTGGATCGCAGTGCGAGACACAGGATCAATCGATCGAGAAACACAATGTTATATTTCCACACCATGTCCTGCAACACGTTGGTGCATCTGCAAGTATATAATGTGTCATAAACATCGTATCTCATGCCCATTGTCGAGTTACTGGAGCTATAACAATTTATGCTCACAGGACAGGATACTCATGTCTTCAGATAGAAAGCATAGGATCCAAACTATTTATTACTTTGACTGCCATAGTATTGAGCCGTTAAGTTGCATTTTAAATTACTTTTCTTAAAACTCTGCATTAAATTTGACTGAATCAAAGTTTAAACAAACCTATAACCAGAATTGGCATTGTAAAACAAACAAAATTAAACTCACAAAATAAAGTATACTGTAGAAAATACAAAGTAAAGGCAACTGCAAACTCAGAAACCAAATTTAAACCGGCTATAATCAGCGCGACAGATTAAAACAAAAAGACCTAAAATGTTATTTTAACCTTAATATTCAAAAGAACTGTATATGGTAGTTGGTATGATGGGTTAATTATAGTTACAACAACAGTAGATAGAAGTGCAAAACTTGTATTTTGGTGACTTACGTTTTTACATCACTGCCACCCTCAAGTACTGAGAACTCGTAGACGAGAAAATCGGAAAATGTCCGAACATGTTGGGATAACTGGCTAGATCCCATCCGTTCTAATACTCTGGAATAAAGAAGGGTTGGGTGACATTTGATTATGTTATAATTGCAATTATGTGGGCAAATATTTGTTATCATATTGGTTTTCACATTAGCAAGCAGTGTGTTACCAGAGCTATTGCAGTGTGTTAAATACAAATAAAGTGTGAAAGTTTTGGTTCAACCCATTTAACCATTAGGTTTATGTAACATCCAACATGCTCTAAAAAATATCCCAGTAGCTATGACCTATGACTGATTTCAACAAAAAACTTTTGGAATGATGGCCCAAAGCGTTACAAATTATCTGACCAGCAGGAATACAACAGTATGGTGCATAGCGGCAGGAGCTATGAAAGCCCAAAAAGTTGTTACTCCAAATGTCTGGACAAAAGAAAAAGAAATTATGACACAGTTTTTACAGCACCATGTGTGGCAGAAAGAGCAACACATGGCATATACAGGACTCTGTATGTTGTGCCACGTCTAACCATTAGTTTTATTAATTACTTGTAAGCTGTGTTTGAGGGCTTCTTGTCCTCGAAGAGCACTTTCCAAATAAGGCAAAGGTAGTAGGAGTGGCTGCTGGGTTGGGAGAAATGATTGAGAATGTCGGTTTCAGTGAGGGGGGTGGTGGAGGGGGTGGGGTCGGATGCGTCAGAAGCTAGAAGGGGACCCCACTTCACGTAGTCCTGCTCCACATTCGCTTTCAATTGTTTCTTGTTCACCGTTTCAACTGGGGGAGAAAAGATATTAGGATCAATTTCGGGAAATTACGCTGTTCGTTCAAGTTTTTTTCATGCAGGCTCGTCAGAAGGAAGAATCAGATTATTAGTGAATAGCAGAAGTATGAGGTGTGGGAGATGATACAATGACACGAGTCCGATGGTTTACGTTATTCAGCCAAAGTTTGTGGGATCAAAACCAGTCACTGGATAATTAGTTTTGAACACTTACCTAAACCCAGAGGATTAGTGGGTTGAATACAACAGTAGAAATATTTCAATTATATTTATCGGTCGAACCATTTATTACAGTTGGTTAGAGCATTATTTTCATATTCTAAATAACAGTAAGATCCAAACCAGCCACATCCATTGGCTGTGCCTTTGGGCAACTTACTTGGACATCGATTAACCCATTGGATTAATAAGTTTAAAAACTACCTTTCATCAGTATTGACCATTGGTTGATTCATATCTGCCATATTTTTTTTAGTTTTATTTTTTTGTTTTGTTTCTTAATGTACATTGACAAGATCAGCCATAGTTATGATTGAAGAAACAGGTAAAAGATAACAAAATGACAGTTATTAAAACATCTCAGTAAAAAACTGGCAAAAAAGTACTTATATATTTGCACATGCTAAATGAGGACGCAAAACACATTTTTATCATTGCAGGATAGAAAAAAGTTAAATCTCACCATTTACATGATTGAAGTAATCCTGTATGCTCTGGGGAAAGCATGCAAGAGTCTGTTGTGGCCATTTATGTGGGGTGGCTGCCATGAGAGCTTTTAGTATGTCAATGCACCATGAACCAGATATCGATTCTGCATCTGTTGGAAGATTGTATTGAGATACATAACTATCTATAGTGTATTGATAGAAGTGAAATTATGCTTCCAAAATTGGAATTGAAATAACACTATGCAAAATAATGAAAGTAATTTTCCAATGGAAAATGAAGTTTTGCGTAGTGCAACTGCGGGCAATATGAGCAAATATGTAGTAATGATGGTTATTTTTCAATAGTTTTAAATTGAATACATGGCATTAGTATATTTATTGGTGGAAGTGGAATTATGGTTCCAAAATGCCATAAAATTAACAATGCTATTATCCTGGTTTTACGCTACAAAACAACGCCAAGTATTTTACCTTTATACTTATATTTTGTTAATCTAAAATTGGACATCTAATTAAAAAATAAAACAATTCAACATTTCAAGTAGCGAAAGTAGGAATCTATAGTATTTCGCACTTGCGCTTGGGTGGACTGGATATGTTTTATCTCTATGAATAAGGAAACGCATGTTGCTTAAGCACGGTGGGAGCATCAGATAACCTCAGTGTGTTGCATATAAATAAGATGGTTTTTTAGTTTCAGTAGAACCACTAATCCACTAGCTTCTGAGTGATGCTCGCTGAGAGCTTTGATTGCTATAAATATACATCTCACAAAGCTTTCTACAAACCGTCACCACTCTTATCGATTGAGATAATCTGCAGGCTTGGGTGAGGCATTATTACACATAAAACACTAATAGCGGCACTACTATTACAAATAGCGGCACTGCAATAGCAGCAGACTTTGGAAGCATTATAACAACAGCTGTCTATTTCAAATGGAGTGAACATTGTTGAATCTACACAACTGACATAAACACCAACCCGTTATATGTATAGACCGTGCTAGAGTAAGAACAAGCACTCTGTTCAATTCTTCCGATTTCTGCGACACGATACTTTGCTTCTGTTCGTTGAACATCCGGACGAGTTGTGGTTTGATCCCGAAGTTGTCGAACCCCATGATCAGCTTCAGTGCCGTGCTTTCCAACCTGGGTGGGGTGGAAATGTGGAAGATATACAATTGCTTGTTGTAATGTAGCTCAATGGACCGATACTATGGTAGAGTGGCCAGATACAAAGCAGTTTACTGACGCGTTTCTCCTCAGGTGATCATTATACCATAGGGGATGGAACATTAAAACACTGGAGCAATATAGAATGGACAGGTTAACACACAGGGCAAATATAACAGAGAATGTTATAATGCAAACAGAGCGCATAAGGCTATATAAAAACACAGTTTGTCTGCAGTGAGGCGCTACCATGTTAATTTTCCAGAAGTAATAATATGCGCACTAGTTTCACTTTTATACTGTCAATTTCACTGTATTTAAGCCAACAATAAAAGCAACAAGTGTTTTTGGCCACGGCACTTACAGGTGTTATCTGGAAAACTGTAGCAACATCCTAACATATTTAACACACTGCAATAACTCCAATCACCCAAAAATGGACATGGTAATCAAATTTTCTGTGTGATAAACATGCGATTTAATGCACGCTACCCTTGTAATAAACACAGTGTGTTTTAACGAACCCCATGAAAACTATATTCCAACAATAATTCCTCAAGCCTAAAACAACCACTTTGTGATGCAAACCTGAAGTGCAGTTGGCCATGGTTGGCGTGGGGGGAGTTGCAGAGTTTGTGCAGATGAGTTAGAAGTTGAATTCGGTAGCTGGGTTGTATGTAATGCATCCGGTAACTCACCAACTCCAGCAAGGTGTTCAAAATACCCCAAGCTCTGGAATCGTAGACTTTCGGAACCACTTGAGCTGAAAGTTGATACAAATTAAGGTATGGAGTCTGGCTGTAGCCACGTGGTTTTATCTATGATAGCATCCATTTTATTATATGATTTACTTAGTTTTTATCATTTATTTCAATTGGTTGTGATTGAAGGTTGTTATTATTATTTATCAGAACCCAATGTGTCCAGGCCTACAGTGAGGTCGGCAAAGTTATGTATGGCCTGTCAACACAGAAATTGAGTAAAGTGTCAAAAATTTGCAAGGTAAAAGCTAACTGTGCATATTCTAGGGGATATTTTTTAAACAATAGGGTATGGATAACATTGCTTTGTAAATACTTTAGGGTGGGATATAATATTCAGGTTTATCTCTGTAAATGAGAAAACCAAAGGGGTTAACAAACGGGCAATCATTAGATCACCTTGCGATCACCGTCGAGTTACCGGAGCTATTGCAGTGTGTTATGTACAATTTAGACGTTTCTCCAATTTACTGGAACACATTAATTTGCTGGGTTTAGGCAATGTCCGTTTAGTACCTTGCCCAAGGACACAACCGACTAGCTAGCGACCAGTTTCAAACCTGCAACCCTTCGGTTAAAAAACGATGTACTAATCCACCATACTAATATGTGGGACTTTGTCTTTTAGCACTGTCATCTTGTCATGATAAACTGACATTGTCCTGTCATATAAGTGCTTATATGTGAAAACACGCAATCTGCTGCAATCCACACAAGTGGCAGCAACATACTTACACACAAGTATTTTGATGCCGAGAGTTTCAATCTCCGAGTATATGAGCAATCTACTGTAGGTTTCCACCAGTGCAGGGGCCAGAGCTACTGAGGCGTTGGCTTGAGCAAACTTCTGTATCTTCTGCGATATCATGTGCAGCATGCTGTGGAATGCATGGAAGTTGGATAGCTGTTTATATTTAAGAGTCGTCTGGTTAGCTGAGTGGATTAGTGTGTCGTCTTTAAGCTGAATGGTTGTAGGATTGAAACTGATAGTTGGTTGTGTCCTTATACAAGGCACTTAGCGGACATTGCCCGAACCCCAGTGAATTAATGGGTTCTACTAAAATTCATCATAAACAATTAGAGCTGGGCGTAATTACGAAATTACGTTCAGTTACGTAATTACGGACGTCGGAATTACGTTACGTAAGTCAACTCAAAATTACGTAATTACGCATCTGTCCGTAATTATTTAAACGGGAATTGATGATCGTTGTAAATATAGTGTCTATGCAATTCCAAGTCTTAGCAAAAAAAATGTTCGTTTATTTTTGTTCGAGTTAGGGCTGTGCGAAGTTAACGGTTAACCGGTTAATCTAGTGGACGTCACAGTTAACCGTCAATGAAATTAATAAATGGTTAACCGACTGTGTTCGTTTTTCACGCCTACAACAGCGCATGATAATAATACACGTTATGGGGTGGTTGTTCTTTTTTAAAGGCCGCGCGGTTGACTTTCAATTTGCCTCCTATTAGCGATGGGACTAGTAAAGGTAGAGGCCCGAGTTTGTATCGAGTTGCTAACGATTGCTAACCGTATCTTTTCGCGTTGCTAACTGAAACTTGTCATGTTGCAAACCGTTGCTCGTCACAGTGTTTATTGCTTTGATCGGCGGTTTGACCTAGGGTCACGTTGACCTAGTTTCAATACAGGACGACTGACGCACTCCCGAGCGAATTTTCTCCCCAGGATCTTCCCCATTTTAAGTACTAGCGAGAGAGGAGAACACTTGGCTAAAAATCTTGGCTAAAAAAAAAGTTAACCGATTTTTTCTTTGATCTGTTAACCGTTATAGGTATTTGCACAGATCTAGTTGGATTAAAATAGTTCGAACCACCGGTAAGAATAATCAAAATCGCGTTAAATGCACGTGATCTTGGATTCGCGCCAATTTCCTTATCTGTAATCAGCGCGGCAAGACAAAGTGCAACGCCGTCACGATCTGCGGTTTGTTTACTTGTGAATTTGTTTCAACGCAGGACGAACGAACCGTTTAGTTTTTAAACTTTAAAGTCTCGGAAATTAGGTTTAAAATTTTATTATTTTTGTCTACCATCATAATGCATCCCAAAACACGATTATTTTGGCTGTTGTTAAAATTATACGATGACGTCATATAACGATGACGTCATAAAAATTACGAAAATTACGGAATTACGTAACTGAGCTGGCGTAATTCCGTAATACAACTTTGATCAATTACGCCCAGCTCTATAAACAATACACTGCAATAGCT
>CH002905.1:405563-425590 GCA_000149265.1 Ciona savignyi | reverse complement strand
GCATTCAATTTAAACATATTTTACAGTTATTTCACAAGGTTATATACATGATTCAATAGCAGGGTTATATATACATGATTCAATAGCAGGGTTATATACATGATTCAATAGCAGGGTTATATATACATGATTCAAATATACACAAGTCAATGGCCACAGCTCGACTTTGAGCACATGGTACCCCCTTTTCACCCCTGATACCCATGGATCGACTAATGACCCACCCTCCCCCCAGAGAGGACATGTTGTCCCGACGACCCTGTATAGCCGGCATCACCACCTCCACCCTCACATTCCCCGACCCCAACCCCACCTCCTTCCAAGTGTTGAAGGAACACCAGCAGGGATTTCCTCAGGTAACTTGCATAAGTGAAATTTGTTCGTATCCGTAAAAAAGCTCTGAAAAAGGTATCTTTTTGTCAAAATCCCATATTCCCACCCTAAATGGGAGCTTTTTTCTGCTGAATTGACCTTATCACATTTATTATTACTGTGCAGGTATATCTCATGGAGATGTTTAAGTGATTTTACATTATTTAGAAACACTTTAGAAGCAATTCAAATATTTTATTTTTTTCGTTATAAATGTCTGTGTAGCAAAAAAATTTTATTAATTCTTTTTTTAATTCACATAATTAAATATACACATTGCAATAGATCCAAAAATTCATGAATAAATTTGCAACATATTTCGTGATTGTTTTCCCAACGCCATAAAATTCAATTATAAACTTTAAAGTTTTACAACAAGGTAATTTATTACAATCAAAGTTCAATTTGCTATTATTAAGTGCAATGTTAAATATTTAACTAATAAATCGGATTTCTTAAGCTGCCAGAATATAAATTAAAATAATCTAACATCTGCACATTATTTAAATAAAATTACCATTGTGGTACCATGTTATTAAAAAAAAGGTTGCTGGTGCGAAACTGGTCGTTAGCTAGTCGGTTGTGTCCTTGGGCAAGGCACTTTACGGACATTGCCTGAACCCAGCGGATTAATGGGTTCTACCAAATTGAAGGAACGTGTCTATCGTATACAACACACTGCAATAGCTCCGGCAACCCGACGGTGAGTGCGAGGTGATCTGACGATTGCCCGTGTGTTAACCTCTTTGGTTTTTCCATTCACAGGGATAAACATGAATATCCTATCCTGTCCTATCCTAATAGGTTAAATAAAAACTTGCAACATAGCTTTGGTAATTTAAATGTGAATGAGGTAAAGATGATTACTCATATAAAACACTTCCTTGTGTATTCGCGAGGTAATCTGCGGTTAAACGTGTTATAACATTCATTGCGTCTCTCATACAACGTGATAAAATATAAATATCCCATACAGATGACAGTGCCCAGCAAAGGTAGCAGCAATCGACCGGAATGGAATCATTCGTTCATGTTCTGCAACAACGACACGGCAACCATGTTCTCACACAATTCAGCGCTCGTGGTCGAGTTCTATCCCAACAGCACAAGTAACTTTTCCAATATTTTCTGTATTGCTATTAGTTTAGTTTAGTTTATTCATTTTTCCCCAGTTTTTAAAAATGGCAAACGAATATAATTACGATACAGGAACGGAAAAAGACGGCAAAACGAACAGTCGTTAAAACATGTCATTAAAAAAAAGAGATATAATTTAATAAATATAGCGGACGCGGCCGCCAGACCTAGGCGAAAGAACAATATTAAGCGATCCAAATTTAATTAGGATCAAAACGATATAGAGCCCTGAAGAAGTTGTGTTGCAGTATCATGTTTTTGCCTAACATGGCTTCTTACATTCAAATAAACTTTAAAAAAAATTGAAACATCAGTTATCTAATAACAGTTTATTGTCAGTTTAACGCTCAAAATATTGAAAAATGGAAAAGTAATTTGTGCACATGTAATGCAAAGAGAGACAGTTACTTAAAAAAGTCTTCTATCTCCAGTATTATTTGTTACTGTGTCAGCAAGTGTTGTTTATCCACGTTACCTGCGTGTTTAACTTAACTTGTTAAAGCTCTTAACAGTCAATTACACCTTAATATTTATGACCCATCAGTTATCGGTTAACTACAGATAATTTATTGTCAGTTTAACGCTAGAAATATTGAGAAGCGGATAAGTAATTTGTGCACATGCGACATGCTAAACAAAAACAACAGTAGCTTTAGAAAACTTCAGTATTGTGCATCACTTTATGTCCAATTTAAAAAAAATAGACTGTGTGAGATATTAGTTTGCCACTTTATGTTGGATTTAATAGTTATCTTATGTCCAATTGAATTGATTCAGATCATTTGATATTTTAGTGCTTTTAACGTTTTTTTTTAATTTACGAAAAATTTTCTATTGCACATCACTAAGCAATTATTTACAAACACAAAATGTTAAAAAAGTGCTATTGGCCAATTAACCTGAAACTGTAATAATTTTCCAGCAATGTCCACGGTTACATGGACGATTAGAAACCCAATTGGATTTGCCACCCTGCTGCTAGATGAAGATGTATTTCAAGGTATTGTAGTTTAAACTATGTACGGTAACCTATGAATTATGTCTCGCCTGTCACCAACTACAGTATGTAGCCTATTGGGTTGGCAAATATAAATATCAGGAATAAACTGATCTTTTGGTTAACTGTTTAAAATCTATCGATGGTTTTCCAAAAGAGTAAAACTTTCTTAACCATATCTAACACATTACAATAGCGTCGGTAATGTGACCGAGGGCACACAGCAATCTGACGATTAAAAGCATTGATTCCCTGATGTCCCATGCATTGTCCCATCTACGGAGAAAACATTTCTATCCTCTTTCCAGCTCTAACATCTGATGCTGGTCGACTGGGGGTTGGAGTTGATGATCTGATCGTTCAAGGCTCCCAGTTTGCTACAGTGGAAGGTCCATACCCGAGCGTCAGGTTGATGCTACGACTTATTAATACAGAGGTCGGTTTAATAGGTATTAGAGTGTTGTAGCTGTATTATTTAATCTTGAATTTTGGCATGCACAGTAGCTGTGTTGGATCATATTTGGGCAATTCTGTTGTTTAAGTGTTTAAATCATCATTTTATATTTATGTTTTTACATTGCATCATGTTTATTTCTGAGTAAAATCCAAAACCAATAGAGTAAAAACAGAGAGTGATGCTGTCACACCACATGATGATGTATGATACAGATGCACGACCATTACAATAATACTTCTCTTTGATCCATACAATATTAGTTTCCATGTTTTTTCTACAACCATAAATAGTTGAGCTTATTTAGTGCCCGAACAGCTGGCTAGCTATACAGAACATTTTTTAGTGTCAGTGAACTATCTTAGGTAGAATTTAAATATATCATGATATTGATCAACAAAATAAACCTTCCATATTATAAGCCCTTGTGTGTACAAGATATTAATTTCGTCAACAACCAGTGTTAGTACCGGAAGAAATCAATTCATATAGAATAATTCACATAAAGTCAAAAAACAGCCAAAACAAGTTTATTGATTTTATTTATGTGTTTTTCCAGTGATATTGACTTTACATGGTTGGCGTGATTAATATATTGTAAAAATACAAGGCTGAATTATCTGGATTTCTTCCATCTTGATGTTACTGTTTAATACGTTCTGAAAAATCTACGCTATAAATAAAGTAAATCACACAAGAATATTTACAAAGATGTCTTAAGACATGATGTGACCAAATAGCTTGGTGGGTTAATGTATTGCTTTTCAGCCGAGAGGTTGCATGATTAGAACCGGTCCATAGTCAGTTGTAGCCTTCAATTGAACCCAGTAAATTATTAGGTTCTATTAAAAGATTATCTTTATTATACACAACACAGTAGCTTTGCTGCTCCGATGCATAATCAGATAATTGTAAAACCTTCTGCACTTTTCCATTTACAGAATTAAAACATGAATATCATATCCTATCCATAATTTGTGAAGGGCAAAAATAAAAACAAATCAGCTTTGCACCTTTTAAATCTGTGATTCATGTTATAGAGTCGATAGCAAAAACTGTCGTGTAACCATTTTTGGCAAACTCAGATAAGGACAAGCTTGTTACAAGTGAATTAGAAAACTTTATAATAACAAAACAAAACCCAAATATAATGAATAGATCCTGCTTATAAGGTGCTACTTTTAAATATTTTGTTTATGTGACAAGCATTTGTTTTGTAAAATGAACCTAATGTTTATTCAGCTACTTTTTTAATGTAGAAAATAAGCTGTAAAACATTCTTTAATTTGAATTTCAAGATTGGAAATATCGCATTCTAGATCAACTAATTATCCAATATCGTTCATATTTATCTTTAGATTTGTTTATCAAACATCCGACTGTGGTCTTATACACTAAGGTCCCGTTTTTCGAACATGATTTAAGCCCCACGAGCCACTTGAAGCATAGCGATTACGGAACCATATATTTTTTATATAATCAGTTATCCTGGCAAATTTTTCTCCTAATGTAATGCTTTAAACTAAACTAAACTTTAAAATAATAAACTAAATTAAACTTTATTCGTCACATTACTATATAAAGCTAGCAGGTCCAGGTTAACCCCCAATACCAATTATACTATTTAAATAAAAAGCGAATCTTATCTCCACTGATCCAACTTCAGTTAAATAACTCGATCTGCATCCATCCATCCAGAGACCGGACACACTCGCCGCTCCATCCAGCTCCTCCATCCTCCCAGTGTTGGACTCCATGCCTCCTCCCGCATCCACATCCCGACCAAATGAGGTGGAGGCTGAATACCTGGGGCTCGGTGGATCGCAGAACAAGGACGTGGATCTGCTGGACACCCTGCATTCCAATATGAACAGAGATGATACAGCTATGGGCGGACCTCCTATTGAAAGGAAAAAGACAAGACTGGTGAGTGAATGAATGTTACTGAGGTGTAAAAGTTGCTATTTAAGTAAAAACGATTACAGATTTTAACACACAACAGAATCCTCAATATACGAAAGTAAATATATAACTATCTTTAACTACCATGTAACTAAGTTTGTAAAAAATCTGAAATGTTTAGTACTAGTGTAGTAGTGAGTAGATTCAGGCATCTATGCATTTTAAGTACAAAATAATTTGATACCATTATGATACTAATACTTGTGTAGCATAAAATCTCTTGTGTCGTTATAGAAGATTTTCAGGAAACTACATTATGTTTCATACTAAACATAAAAATGAGAATATGGAGATATAGAAATTAAATTTGATGTAAGGATTAAAATCATGTACAAACCGAATTGTTGTTAAGGTTGGTTAGTGATTATTAATTCTTACTGAGTTCCCATTCTTTAAAACTCATTGGGTTGGGAGAGATTAAAAATTAGTGAAAATATTCATACTTTTTTAACAATTAGTGCAAATTTTCATATTTTATTGTTTTAATAATTCTTGTCGATGACTCACTGATTAACATTTGAGCGACTGGAGTCCCAGGTATTCTACTCTCTTATTGACAAATTAATATCAGCTACATTAAACACATTTCACCATATGTTTCTTGTTTGAATTTTAAATTCACTTCTGCTTAATTAGGTTGTTCCCTTGACCATGAGGTGTTTTTTTTAGTTTAAAACATTTTCACCCCTTAAAGATATGGCTTTAAAGATTGATATTTTATACACAAATAGTTCCAATTTAAACAAAGAAAATGGTTGGAAACCAAGATAAAATGTGTCTTTCTTAAATTTACAACTACATACATAACTGAAGTGTTTTATAAATATATATATATATATGTTTTTTTTTAAATTAAAATTGTGATTAACCTACTGATAAACAATAATTAATATTTGGAATGTTAACGTATTTAGCAAGCATCGTTCATAATACCCACTTAAAAGAGAAGTTTAATAATTTTGTGTGGTGTATGTTGAACAATAGCCACTGTAACCCCTTAGTGTGTACTTAAAGTCATATTCTTTGCCCAACATCAATCATTACTATTCGTTCCCACATTCTCTATTATTCAATGCACGGTTCCATGTTATTTTATGCCTATTGTACCAATAATACACCTTTTGTTCATTATTTAGATTGTATCTCGATTTTAGGCTGGTGTTTCAGAGGAGATTTGATATAAAATGTCAAGCGTATAATTTTCGCGCACCGCATATTTTCATTAGAGGTTTAAAGTAGTCATTTTGGGATTTCAGGATTTAAAGCAGAATAGGTTTGTCAAATCACCTTTATTTGCAAAAAAAAATAAAAAAGCAATAAAATTTAGAAAAGTTTTAATGTTTAAAAGGCTTCTTATAGACATCAGCTGTTTAAGTTACTTAAAAGTTCTAGAATATTGACTAAGAGTATTACAATATTACATAGACTTTTTTTCAATGTCTGTATCTTACTACAGACCGACTTCAGCTAATGTAAGTTAAATAAATGCGTCTTTAAGAAATAATAAATTTTAATATTTGTTGATTGTAAACTCTAATTAATAATGGTTTTAGTAATGTTTTTAAATGGACTCTGTGGGGTTGAAATTATTATTATTCTTGTGGTGGGGTTTTTATAGCTTTCAGAAAAGACCTCATCTACAGACATCATGAGAGAGATAACTTGTTACCTTATGCTCACAGTCAAAATGAGGAAGATATTACAGTTTATGCTTTCGTTATTATTAAATATTTGTAATTTATATGCTGTGTTAATAAAATGTCTTATTGTTGATGATTTTGTTATGTATTGGTATGAACTCTGGTATGAAAGTCCTTTGGTGGGCCGGATTATTACATGAATAGTATTTAATATCTTGATTACAGAGTTATTTAGAAAAAGTGTGTGGGTCGGTCAAAATCCCTTCACGGGCCGAATTTAAAATTTCTCTTTGTTTTTTTCATTTTTCATTTTTCTGTTTCAGCTGGTGAAAGATGATGAGTTTCCCCCGACAGACGTTCTGCAAAACATTCTCCCAGATTACGCTCTCACCTCAAACGACCCACAGTCCACAACCACACCCAAGATTTTGTATGTGTGCAATTGTTTTTACAAGATTTATAAAGACAACCTTCATAAGAGTTTTAAATCCATCATAAGATAACTTTTATGTTTGTTTAAAAACAACGAAGCCAATATGATTGAATAGACACGCATTTTGAATGTGTTTTGGCTATATCACTGTTGCCTTCTTTGGTGCAATTTTAAAATAGGTTGGTGTTACATTCAAATTTGGTTTAGGTGTATTTAATAAAATCAAATTGTCTTATAGATTGTTTATTTGTGTTTTTAACTAAAACTTATAGATTGTTTTATAGTGTTTTTAACTAAAACGACAAAATACTAAACGATCACAAAAACGCATAATAAATTTTCAAAAATGGAACATCGTTTCACAAGGAACATTTTCCCATTTCCAGTTCGCAAAACAGTTTAAACAATAGAGTCAAGTAAAGTGGGATATCATCAAAATGCTTATGTATTGCTCCACCATACTTCAACATGTTGTTGAGAATATGTAAGTGGGAACATGATCGCGTCTGACACTTTCACTCTTCAGAAACCCACCCACCAATGCAATGAACCAGAGCGCAGCAAAGAACGTTGACACTCACACACATTCACTTCTTGACCATCAGTCCAAGGCAGGTAGAGCTGGGTTTAACTATTTTCAGGTTGCTTTTTAAGTCCGGTTTTTTGTCAATAGAGAATAGAGATTGACTGATTAAAAAGTTCTACTAATTTTTTTAAACATTTTTTTTATTTTTACATATAATCTTTCAGATGCTTTAGCTTTCTAAGTCAAGATTTTTCTCGATAAAAATTAATTTAAAAGTTAAACAGTTCTATTAATTTTTTTAGACAATATATTTATTTTTACATTTTAATCTTGTGTATGAGAAAAGGCAAATATAATTATTAACAACATATTAAAGTGTTTTGGCTTTCCAAGTCAAGTTTTTTGTCAATAGAGATTGACTGATTTAAAAGTTTAAAAAGTTCTATTAATTTTTTTATACCTTTTAATTTATGTTTATATTTAATCTTGTGTATGAGAAAGCAAATAGAAAACATTATTAATATATTTAGGTGTTGATGTGATTAAGCATTAATATGCCACCATCGCCATGTATTTTAACATTTTATTTCCAGGAGTTAATCAAGTATCGAGAGGCTGTGAAGAGAATGTCAAACGACATGATATCGTTGCGTCAAAGTAATGTTCAACTACAGGTGCTTATTGTGGCTCATGTAATTTCAAGGTGGCCTGTAAGCTTTAAGCAGTGCCTCAGGTTCTTGGGCAAGGCATGTACTATTGCTCAAACCTAGTGGAATAATGGGTTAAACAAAACAGAAATGTATCTTCAGTTACCTGACGGTGGGCACGAAGTAGGGTGACAATTGACTGTGTAATAACGCTGCTTGTATTCCCCATTCACAGGGATAAACCTGTTTATCATATGGTAATGTTTATTAATCCTTTAATAACAACGTTTTTATTAAACATGTTTATCCTATATTTATCCTATGTTTATCCTATATCCTTTTATCTAAAAGCCTTTTAAGCAAACTACTATTAACCTGAAAAATTTTGCAAGTCCATGATAGCTGACTGACTTAATGAAAAGTAACATTTATTAAATTTGGAGCCGCTAAACTGGATGGGACAGTTCAAAAATATTTCTTCGTTATTGTGTATCTAATGCGGTGTCAAATATATTTGACTTATACTCCCCATACCTTATATGGCAGGACATATTTATCTAAACTTGATTTTTCTTGTCTATTTTTACATCTCTTTGCCATGCAATGAATTATCAGACCGATTAAATATTTAATTAAAGTACAAAATCCAAGGCCGTTTTGAGCATTGTTATGCTTTGCGTAATAAAATTGCTACTATTTGTGCGTAATGTAATTGTTACTATTTACTTTTTTTGTAAAAAATATTTCTACAATAATCTCAAAAGGAGGAAAATGCGACACTGAGAAGAGACCTCATGCTGACAAAGGAAGTGGGGCAGAATGTAATGGATGATATTCATCAGGGAGTCATCTCTTCTAATGAGGTGGCTGATAAATTTGGTAAGAAGGGTTAAGTTATTTGGTGATTCTCGACGGTTGTCATAACTTTAGATGACTGATCAAGCTGTTGAAGGAATATCATGTGTTCGCACTGTTTGAGAAATAGGAGTTCCCCTTTAAATAAAGCATTTCCAATAACCTGCGTTATGCGTTATATTCTTTGGGGTGGAGTACATCGGCCGTCATACATGTAGATGGTGAAGCAATATGATATAACTTTGTGCCCATAGTGTATATAATAAATAACAGCTGCCTTATAAAGCTTACTGTAAGAACACTACCTAATGTAATCGCGAGGTAATCTAATGATTGTCATGTGATAACACATATTGCATTTTCCTATTCACAGGAATAAATATGAGTAACCTATATCCTATGGAGGTATTCGTGATGACTGTTAGTGTAACTCTGGTTCGTTACATCCCACAATTCCTTCAATCCACTTCTAATTCACAGTTGCTGTGAGAAGCAAACTTGCAAAGGAAAGCGATGACCTGAAGGTTTACAAATCAAAAGTGCAACATTTGCAAAACCAAATGATAAAGGTGATTCTAAAGCTTTTTTAATCACTTCATCTCAGGTTTTTGTATATTACAAGTTTAGTGCTTGCATAAGGGTTTTAAATCAGTTTCAGGAATAACTGAAACTAAACCTCTAAACTGGTCTGGTCAATTGTTTTGAAGAAACTGAAACATAAACCCACATTTTTTAAATTTGTGGACACTGGATTAAAATAGTTTAAATAAAAATAAAAAAATCTGTTAAATAAACAGTTTGGCTTTTGGTTTAAATGCTTCAATGTGGGAACTCCATGTTATTGGAAGCAGGTGGCTAGATCTACAATTCACATTCAAAATATGTTTATTACAAGTAGAGCGCGAAATATCGAAATATGTTATCCGTCTATCAATAAATAAGTAAATAAATATAAGTGTAGAATATGACGTGTACGAAATATGGGAATATATATATATTTGACTTTTTGAATTATGACTCTTTAGTATCTGAGTTTTTTAAAATCAAAATTAGAATGTTTATGAAATTTAAAAGAATGATTTTACAGTCAAATGAAAGAGAGAAGCAATACTTGACGCAAATGCCCAACCAGAAAGATCTTCAAAACACAGCCAACCAACTGCAGGAAAAACAAAAGAAACTTAGAAAACTTGAAGCGACATGTCAACAGCAGGAAAAAGTGATTCAGAAAATGGAGAAGTTGCTAAACAAGTACATCAAGCAATCCAATGTGAAGGGGAATGGTGGGGATCTGAATATTGGACCTGGAGGTAATAACATATGATTAGATTTATAGTTTTATTACCGTGGATGTTAAAACTTAGGGGGAGAGAAAAACAATTTCACAAGAGAAAAAGATTTTAATATTTTATTGGTGGTTTTAAACAACATGTTAACAACTCTTACTTTTACATTTGAGGTGGGAGTATCTCACGTTCTGACATGGACAATCGTCATTACCTTGTACCAACTGTCAGGTTACCAGAGCTATGTAATCTGTTGTGTACGGTTAGGATATTCTTTTAGTTTAATTACAACCCATTAATCTACTATGTTAAAGCGATGTCTGCTAATGTGCCCAAAAACACAATTAAGTGGCTTATTTTGATCGGACAGCCTTTCAGTTAAGGCAATGTTCGTTCTAAGCTAAATGGTATATATATATTTGAATTTATTATTACAATTATAGCCTTATCAACTTATTTGTGCGTTTTCTAATTGCCAGTGATTATTACATTAAGTATGTGCTGGACACCAAATCTTACAGATTGTGGTATCAAAATTGGAACTATGTCAAACAACCATTACGGCTTTTGAAGTGCTGTTGCCGAAAATGCTCAAATCACATGCCGGGTGATAATTAGTCCTCTTCTTTAGATTCCAATCCCCAAGGAACAGTCTCCATTCTCAGCCAGGAGAATAGCAAACTTCAAATTGAGCTCGACCGTCTAAGAGTAAGTAATAGATGTGGGTGAAGTGGCACTCTTTTGTGATGTCACTCGTGTGTGTGTGATGTCACAGAAATATAATTAAGTTGAACTGAACCCAGCGGATTAATGGGTTCTACTAAAACTTAAGTAGAATCATTATATATAACATACTGCATAAGCCATTGCAGTATGATGATTTGCGTGATATAATCTGACTATTGTTTTGTGATAATGCAATTTGTTTATTCCAATCCACATGACTTTATGAATATTGTTCCCTAATCATACTGTTTTCATGATCATAGTCGCAAGTTCAGCATCATGACCAGGACAAGGCGGACCTGATGGGGCGTCTCGAGCACGCAGAGAGTCGGGTGAATTCACTCGAAACACAACTGGATCGCAACTCGCGCGCGTGGGCCAAGGAGCGCCACGAGCTCACCGTGCGACTGCAAGAACACAGGAACGGGATTCTTCGAACCACTGGACCAAGTTTGTCCACCGATCCGTTGATGGTGGGTACTCTGGCATGCTCTGCAACTTCTGCTTCCATCCCACTAGCATTTCAAGGATTGGTGTCTTAAAATTTCCTTTTTCGGATGTGGCATGCTGTGTGTTAATCCTTGGGTTGCTTTAATACCGAATCTGTTAAAAGGTTAAGGCGGACAGAATGTTAAAACATTCCACAGTATATGTGACACACACGGTGTAGACACAGTCACCTTGATAATTATGCTGCATTTCTAAACAGCTTGTTGAACTGTGGCTGTTAATCTCCAAGAGGGTTTCAGCTGTACAGAATTATCGCTTAAAGGTTGTTTGATTAAAACTAGTTGCTTGCTACGGGATTGTGTCCTTGGGCAAGGCACTAAGCAGGCATCTCCTAAATCCGGTGGATTAATTGTTTAAAATAGACACTAATGTATTTTCATTTTCGGAAGTTAAGTATGAGCATGAATATCCTATAACACACATGCATCTGCCGACTGTCCAATGATCCCACACTTTAACAAACTATTGCTAAGCATGCTATGCACACTATCTTCACACAGCACTGCTTAACTTACCAGCTAATTTCCCACACAGAACTAACCATTGAAGCATCTTGAGAAATAACCAACGCTGCACGTCAACTTATCAATGTGGTGTTACTCTTTCCTTCCAAGCAGCCTATACAGCAGTTTGTCTTGATTGTAGGGAGCCGGTTATATCTTCTTGCACAGTGAAATCACCGACCGCACTTATGGAGGATACCACTCCTCAACTGATGTACCACTGTGAATAACTAAGCTCTTAATTGTTTTTGTTGTAAGACGTTTTACCTTGTGGAGACATGTATGAACATTTTATGTAAGAAACATTTAAATGTGCTCTGAATATTGAGACTTTTAAAATTGTTATTCGATTTTCTGCTGGGATAGTATTGTGGTATTCTGAGGGATTGTAACTCAGAAAGTTGCATGTTCGAAACTAGCCCGTATCTAGTTGGGTGTACTACTTTATCATACATTGCTTGAACTCCTTGGATTCATGGATTGAACAAAATCTGTAGCAATAATTACAACATACTTAACATGAACCCAATATCTCCGTTATCCATGTTATAACACCTATTGTGTTGTCCCAGCCATGGGGGCAACTTCAGTGGAGTCAATTATTTATCGACAGCTTTGTATGAAAAGTACAAGTTTTTTTGTTCCAGACTATATTTTAAACTAATGTAGTATGACAATTTATTTATAGTTCCATTAGTGGATTAGTGCAATTGATATTAATTCCATCTTCCGTATTCAATATATTTTATGTCTGTGTATCTGTTTCTTCCATTTTAGCCAAAAGCGTATATGTTGTAGGAGATTCAACTGGCTATTTTTTGTTTTTTAACCCGACTTAATTTAAATTGTAATTTATAAAGAATAAAAATAACTTTGACATTTTTTGTTTTGTGTAAACTTGCAACGTATTCACCAATTCAACTATCTGGCGAGAAGGCTTACGTTTACTTTCGATGACTAAAATAATGGTGAGGCCTGGGGGCATCCGACTTGTAGTGAATTTGCGGGATAGTATAGGATAGGATATTCATGTTTATCCACGTGAATGGGAAAACCAATGGGGTCAACACACGGGCAATAGTCAGATCACCTCGCACCCGCCGTTGGGTTACCGGAACTATTGCAATGTGTTGTATGTGATAGAAACGTTCCTTTAATTTGATAGAACCCATTAATCCGCTGGGTTCAGGCAATGTCCGTAAAGTGCCTTGTCCTCATTTCCTATGGCCTTCGTCAATTGACTTTAATCGCCACATCAGACTCGGTGTTTCCTATGTAATCCTACACACATTATGTCATACGATAGCGAACTAGCTTGTTTTTTATTTATGACTTATTATATTTTCATTACCAAAAACGTTTTCTGGACTGTTAAGTTAGATCAAGTGCTAGATGTAGCACCAAGCATAAACTCACATGATACCTCACATGCTCCCGTAAGCAACCCATATCCGAATTCATTTTTTATAAGCCGATCTTACTAGACATTCTATTTGACGCAATTAACGAGAAAGGCAAAATATATATTTAATGTTTTATTCCTGTGGATAAAACAAACGCGAAAAACTTATCACTCGGCCAATCGTCGGATTATCTCACGAGTACGAAAGAGAGCGTTATTACATAGAAAACCCGTCAGATTACCTCGTGCCCACAGTCGGATTACTGTAGCTATTTTAATGTCTTCTTAAAAAAAATGTCTTCAGTTTTATGAAAAACTTATTAATTCACAGGGTTCAAGTGATGTCCGTTTCGCACAAGAGCTAATCGACTAGTTAGCGAACAGTTTAGGTCGTTCGACTAAAAACGCACTAACCCACAAAGCTAATTGGCGAGAATACACCCTGATATAGTTGCTTCTCGATCTACATATCAGTTTAAGACGGAGCTGTTTTCATTTGTATTTTGCGAGGAGTTGAGAGCAAATGCTTAGCTGGTATTGATAGACGTTTGATGCAGGTGAGTGTTTGTTTTCTGCGGGGTGGGAAATGCACTGATTTAAACCGAATGTTAGATAATTTATCACTTTTATCGTCAGATAACACGTGTCCACGGCCTACTTGTGGAATCCATTGCAGTGTGTTGTGGCAGTGAAACACTTCTACCGTTTTTTTGCCAGGCCATTGATCGAATGCATTCAGACAACTTTCGTCACCTCTATGCGCAAAAGTGCAGTACCAAATGAAACTAGTTAGATTAATTGGCATTGTACGGTGGTGTGACCAAATGGTTAACGCGACCGATCGTTTACCTACTTTATAAAAAACGGTCCTATAGTCACGGGCCCATCTTGGATTCATTAGAACAGGTAGGCCTAATCCGTATAGGCCTACTCTCCAACCACTGCCGTCATTTCTTGCGTCGCAGAATATGCTGCACACTAATTGGGTTGAGCGTCGTTTTAGTTTTTAAATAAAAATTCAAAAACAACACATATATTTGAATTGTGCATGTGGGGATCGATATTGAAAACACATTTACCCTTTAAGTTAACTATATTTCTTTAGAAATATGTGCCCAATTTTCATATTTCATAGTTTTTTTTTACATTTGTGTATAACAGAAAGCTAAAATGTATAATTCACAAAATAAAAAACAAAACTAAAGATGCCCCTTTTTCAACACAGATCCAAAGCTTACACGGTATCCTCTGGTTAAAGTTAAAGTGCTTACTCTATATTTTTGTTTTGACGATATTTAACATTTGTAATATTTTTAAAAAGTTAAAGGTTTGGGCCTTTAGTTAGGTTTTTACGGATTTAACAAACTATGATTCAATTTTAGATGATAGCTGGTAAATTTACTAATATTGTTAGTTAAGAACAAACAACCAAAATGCTGTTTCAACTTGTGTTTTACACATTCACCATTATCTGTTTGATTGCTTTGGTCTTGGAGATAATTTCTCGATATACCGCTAAGAAGACGAACACAAATCCACAGTTTCTTGCCTTTCAAAGAGTTTATTTGTTGGTGTATGTTCCCATTATATTTGGTGACTGGCTAAATGCCCCTTACTTGTACAAGTTGTATGCTTCGTATGGCTTTCTAGAGGAACAAATTGCCATAATCTATGTTTGTGGGTTTGCCTCTTCACTAGCATTCGGAGCAACGGCAGGCTTTATTGTACAAAGGTTTGGAACAAGAAAGACTTTTGTAATCGCAACCATCCTTTACGCCATTGCATGCTTCTTAAAGATATCTCCGCAATATAGCATTCTCATACTCAGCAAGATTATTTCAGGAGCTTCCACATCTATTCTGTTTTGCGCACAAGAGACCTGGTACATAAACGAGCACATTAAGGTGCACGACTTTCCTCCTGAATGGATTAATTACACACTTTTAAAGGCATCAAAGGGAAACAGTGTTCTTGCTGTCTTTGCAGGTGTTCTATCATACTGCATGTGCGAGTTGTATGGTTTTGGACCAGTGGCACCTTCTATTTTAGCAGTGCCAGTGCTTTTAACAGCTGGTTTATTTGCTGGCCAGAAATGGAAGGAAAAGGAAACTGCTGGAAAACTAAAAAAAGTGGTTGTTCGCAGCAACAGTACAACTCCTGCTTCCAGGTCAGAGAAGAAGAAATTTTTAAAGACATGTTGTCAAGGTTTAAGAACTATTGTTGAAAACAGTGAGTTAATTGAAGTCGGTTTCGTGCAAGCATTGTTCGAGAGCGTGCTGTGTTTGTTCGTGTTCCTGTGGACACCAGTGCTGGACCATCACGAACCACCACTTGGTATTGTCTTCGCTTCTTTTATGGCAGCGACTTTGGTTGGCGGAGCTATTTATCGCAGCGTGAGAGCGGTCTGGACCAAACTTCAACCCGCATATTCCCTCGTTGCAACATTAGCTGTGACTTGTGCAACCGTTCTCGGGCTGGTAGTGTCCACAGAACCACTTCGAGAATTTCCCGTCATTTCATTCATCGCGTTTCTGCTCTTCGAAATGGCATCCGGTGTTTATTTTCCAGTGATGATCGACTTAAAACGCACAATTGAACTTGACAAACTAGATATGGCTGTCACCTCTTGGTTTAGAGTTCCATTAAACTTATTAGCGTGTTCTGGCCTGATCTTCCTTCATAGCAGCTCTAACGCTACTGGAACACGAAAACTTTTTGCTTGTTGCTTTGTTACCATTATATTTGCGTTGTTTATATCTATGAAGCTTGTCAATTCCATTAAAACCCGTAAAGCACCATTGGTTATTCAAACTGACCAAGATGATAATTCCTGAAGATCCATGTCAGCTATTGCCTATGACACTACTCATGATCAAGAACCACAAGATAAAAAAAGTGAGAAATTTTAAAACATTTCAATACCATCTGCACTGTTTAGATATATATTCCTTTTTCCGTGTTATTTGTTATGTATCAAATGGTTATATTTATTATGTACCTGCTGATTTGCCCCATTTTTTTAAGCCTCGTAGTTTGACCCTGTTACAACTGCTGCATGTATGTTAAGAGTTTTGCATCGTACACACCATGCTATTTATCCTAATTAGAATATGTATATATATTTGACGCCTTTATATATATATATATATATATATATATGATGTTTGAATTGTAGAAAATTCTTAGACAGTGCTGGGGAAAAATGTAGCACAGTAGTAGTGCTACTTTGCCACAATACTTATTTCTACAATAAAAGACTTTTTCTATTTTTAGGCGATTTATATGGAATGATGTAAATGATGTTATGCAGACATTTTTTCAGCACTGCTAGGAGCCTAGCAAAGATTACAGCTTAAAATTCATCTTTATTTGGGATTGTGTTATGATACACCACAATTTTATCATTCGTCAAATATTTTTGAGTCATGAATTGAATGTCATAATTTTTATATTTCAAAGATTTATGTGGATATGAAAATGAATAGTAACAAGCCTAACAACTCTGCAAATAGATCAGAAATACAATGCTTAGAAATTAAGTTAAATTAAAGCATTTGTTTGGCAATATAAGCTTAGTAATGCTTTTTTTATCTATTGCAGGGTTTAAATGTTCATTTTAAAATCCTAAATATATTCGTGTACACCCTAGTATACCAAATAATATTTTTTGTTCCAGTAAAGCCGTACAAGTATTGGTGGTATGCAAATGTATTGCATCCGATATTATTCCTGTTGTGTTCTTGGTCAACCTTAAAACATATTTATAAGAATTTTATTTGAAAAATGTTTACTTAGATATATAAATATCTTGTGTTATTTAAATTTATTCTGGTTTATCTTTAGATACAGAAAAAACTAAAAAGAGAACAATAGTCCTTTTGAAAGCTAATTAAACTTAAATAAAGTAGGAAATATTCTGATGTCGAAGAAATTTCAATTTATAAAGCAAAATCAACCCAAATTCATCACTCAGTTTAAAGAAAAAGCTGGCTTGATAAAAGGCCCTGATTTAGAAGATAAAGTAGGTGATTTGTTATACAACTTAAATATTGTTGCAAATAGCATCTCTGCATGAATATAGATTATGATTAAATGGCATGTTAGTCCAGCGGTCAAGGTCAGAGGTTATGACATGAAAGGTTTTAGGTTTGATCACCACCCTGACCACTTTTTCTGCCAAATATCTAGACCAGTCACTTTTATTTAAGTTTAAAATGAATTAAAAATATTGAACTTTTTAAAAATCCAAACATTTAAAATAATACACACCACAGTGCAATATCTTTTGGATTGAGACTGTAGGCAATCTAGACATACCATACTCTGGTTATCATGTTATAATTAATGTTGTTAAATATAATCCTTTGTTGTTGTCGTACATTGGTTTAGTGTGGCAATTAACGTCTTAACACACATTGCCTGAACCTAGTTGATTAATAGGTTTAACTAAAACGCAAGGAAAGTTTTAACCATATACAAAAAAACTGGGACAGGTTAAACATGGGTATTTCATCCCAACCATAGAAGCACGAATTGATTTAAATATTAATTTGAATTAGAATAGGATATTCATCTTTATCCTCGTGAATGGGAAAACCTAGGGGGTTAACACACGGGCGATCGTCAGATCACCTTCCGCTCGCAATCGGGGTACAGGAGATATTGCAGTGTGTTGTATATGATAGACACGTTCCTTCAATTTGGTAGAACCCATTAATTCGCAGGGTTCGGGCAATATCTGTTAAGTGACTTACCCAAGGACACAACCGACCAGTTTCAAACCTGCAACCTTTCAATTGAAAAGCAACGCACTAAACCACCAAACTAATCTGTCAAACAAATTGATTCCAGCATCGTCCGAACCACGAACTCGACGATCGAGAAGATGACGAGGAAGAACAACCGGTCATCGTTGTCCTTAACGATGGGGATCTCACCTCAGAGGAAGTTAAGAAGGAAAAGGGTTAGTTTCACTTGATTGTAAATCGTAATATAATTTTGAAGCTTAATGTATGGATTGGAAGGTAGTTTGAGCAAAATATACAAAGCCAGAATAACAATTTTCACCTTAAAAAGCTGTTTTAAATCGAGTTAGTGTTCCATTTAAATATAAAAAATGTTGTTCAATTTAAAATAATTAATATCGGAATCCAGTAATAAATGCAATGGCCCAAGTGTGAACCCGGCTGGGTATTCTAACAAATGGATGGATTTTTATCCTGCCTGGTGGAAAAATCACTGCCCAGTTAAGCAAGCTATTGCAGTGGTTTGTAATTTTTATATTATTGAGACATTGCTATTGTTTTAGTGCATCCCAATAATAAACTAAGTTTAGATGTAACTGCTTTGCCCAGAAAAACAACTGACCAGTGAGAGACAATTTAAGGACCTTTTGCCCAGAAGCGATGCAATAGGTCTAACACATCAAGCTATTCGACATGGCTGATTTTTTTCACTTGTGCATAATGCATGAAAATAAGTATCCAAAATGAAATTTATTTTTAGATGAAGGAAATATTGGTGGAAAAATCTTGTTCAAACCGGCCTCCAAACGGTCAGCAGAAAACAAAGGTCTTTCTGTGACATCAAAAAAAAGTAAAGTTGATCTAAATGAAGTGAAAAAGCCAGAGAAAGATAAGACTAAATCAAAGAAGAAGGCAAAATCAAAAGTTGCACCAATTTTATCATTTAATGAAGAAGAAGAAGATATTTTATAACATTAAAGTTTAAACTTTTTTCTTTTTTACATTTTCTATTTGTGTAATGTTATCATATTGATAAAATCGTCACATACTAACTGTTGTTTGTGCCTAATTTTTTTGGCGTTTTCATCTAAAGCAACACTGCCCTTTACCCAACCTGGTGTTAAAAACAATTGACTATTTTTATGGTTGGTTGTAGTTCAGCGTTGTAAGGTTTTCCGTGATTCAGAAAACGCAATGGAGCGTTCTCACACTAACAATCGTCAAAAAACTTGACGCCCACCGTCAGCTAACCGGAGATATTGCAGTGTCTGTGTATTATTGAGACATTTTTTAAATTTTGGTAGAACCTTTAATTTAAGATACTGCAAGATAGAGTGTCTGCGAAGTGCCTTCGTGGCAACCCAAGAATTCACTTTAAAGAAAAAGGTATTTATATTTTGTTAACGGGAAAACGCAAGAAGGGTTAATATAGGGATACCCAGCCCCCCTCCCTACGTGGCTTGCACGCTGTGGAGAGATGCCTGCGAAAGGTGTCTCTTTACAGCAACCACATCCTAGGGAAACCTCCTCCAGTGGATTAATTTCCACATTGCACAAGGGGATCGGCCTAAGGCCACCAACTCGCACTAAGTGCACAATTTTGCTTTTTTTTGGCTTAACAAAAAAAAAAAAAAAAAAATTATGCGGGTAATCTAACATCCACAATTGGGTTACCGGTGTTGTTACAATGTGGTGAATAAGAGGAGAAAACTAAAAGGAGGAAAAGCGGGAAGGAGGGAAACTGCATGTTAAAATGAAGATTATGACATAAGGGTTAGTTTTAAACATGTGGATAAAGTTCGGGTTAGTCTTAGAATTGAGTGTTTAGGGAA
>CH002905.1:355193-400894 GCA_000149265.1 Ciona savignyi | reverse complement strand
TACATTTTTTGCATTCAGAAACGATCGGGTCCCCTGTCTCCTAATTATCTTCTTGTTTTCTTATATAAAGTGTATTACTTTTGTTTCTGCAAGTAGAAACCAAAGGTTCCCGAGTTACCAATCTAAACTTGATATTCATAATAATAGTAAGTTATACTTTTTATATTTTAACGGATTACCCGTGGTAACTTGCGGTATGTAAAGTCCGTTTTCCTTTATTTTTTATTTTTTTATTCACCTACAACTCCTTTACAATATAAAGTAAATAATCCTTATCAGTCAGGAATATTGGCTCTTATAGAAGAGAATAATCAGTGCCAAACATGCACAAAACGGTCGTCGATCTTATATTTTTTTGGGTCTGTCGGGAATTTTCCTGCAGCAATTTATCCAGAATTTACTACTGTAGATCCAAACCATATTAGGTAACATCATCAGAAAATTTAACTTGATTGGGCAGTGTGTTTCATATTATAGAAATGTGACAGATCACTAGTTCCTGTGGAATGGAATAAATGAGAATTTCGCGAAAAAAGGGTTAAAGATAGGTGTGGGAAATACGCATATTTTTTGTTCTTATGTACATTTTGTAATTATTTTTCCTAGAAATTTGAAGTGAATATCTCTTTTCAATCCGAAAATATTGGCGATAACGCAAACAAAACGCTTAAAATCAGTAATTCCAAGAGGGATCCTAGAGAATTCGGTCGAACCCGTTCTTGGAACGTCGGAAAAATCACCGATACGATTCTTGCTTTTTTACAGATATTAGAGTGATTAGATCATTTAGGGAACCTGTTGGTAGTAAGCACGATACAAAAGAGAAATTGCTGTTAAAATTTAAAAATCCCATTATTCCTAAAAATGGTTCTTTTTTTCACATTTTTTCGATAGCGGGTTTAAAATAAAAAAAAGTTGCAAAATAAAAGCATGCCAGTTAGGATTCCTAAAAGTTTTACCCTAATTGGATAACTCCTTAGTGTCAACAATCTGGCGACATGACATGCCTGTCACGTGACGCAGAAAAAAAACGAACGAAAAATAAAAATGTGTAATAAACTGGTAAGAGAACAAACGGAGTCTACTTACGCCAAGACACCACGGTAAATCCCTGAATTATAATTTTCATACGTGGATGCAATACATTATTACCGGGTATATAAAAGAGCTTAACAGTTAAAACTAACACAAGTCAATAGTAGATTTAAATGGAAAAAAAAAGTTTTGTGGTATCCCGTACCTACCATGAACCATTTTCCGAAACCACCCCACAACACCCGACCGCACTTAGATCAGTCTGCTTTAACGCCCCATAAAAACAGAATTAAAATGGTCTGACGAGGTAAACTTTTTATAAGCGTAATGTTGTACTGTCTCGTCATTTTAGACTTAAAATCCCTTTAACTTTCGTCGAAACTTCGGTTTTGATTTTAAATCTATACGATTTCGCTGAAATCAGACCAAACGGAGTTGGTAATCCGAACACTTTCTCAGAACATATGCATCACTTTGCCTATTGATTACACGTATTATGTTTATTTACAGGTGTGAAAGACTACCTTTAAACAACTCTACTAAGAGTATTAGCAACAGCCGCACTTAACTGCTACGCTGCATCTGAATGTATAGGCCAGAGCAGACTTGGGCAATCCGACCCGCCAGGTCTTTTATTCTGGTCCGCCTAATGTTATCGACATGTTGCAAGACTTAATAGCAAGGACACGTCTAAATTGTGATTTCACAGCTACATTTGTGCACCGATTGACGACAGTGCTTTCTGGTTTAAACCCAAATTATACCGTAATTCTTAGCTTTTTTATCAACAGCGAAAAACTATATGTGAGTGAAGGCTCGATAACTTGGCCCGCCAGTCTAAGAACAAAATAATTTTGGGCCCTGATTCAAATAGTGTGCCCAATTCTGGGCTATATTCTACAGTTACATCGAAAGTGTGCATACTGAAATAAGCTCATTATATACGCAAATAATGTTCTCAGTATATTTTTGCAGATGTGTGTTTTAGTTATATTTGTAATTGTACTTTAGCAGTCAGGAATTTTGGCCGTTTTAAGTGTGGTTTTTAATGTTATTATTCTTTAATACAAAACCATATGGAAAAATATCAGCAATGTAAGGCAAAGCATGGCAAACGCAAACTTTTTTAATTTTTCTTTAACGCTCAGCTTAGTCAAATTAAGATTAACTAACTCGTTTTAAAAGGAGTTTAAGTGAGCTGAAGTGACGGGTTTATGAAAAATGTAAGCAACAATAGAAATCTCAGGTTTAGGCTATATATAGCGGTTAATGACAGTAAAAAGTTGTTTATGTGTTAGGTTGTGTAGCCGAATGATTAACGCGACCGATACTTATTACGATTCCTATACAAAAACGGTCCGAGGAACGATCCCGTAATGAATTCGAAACTGAGCCCGGTAAAAATACAAAAAATTCGTTTACGTAAAACAAAAGGTTTGTTTATTTTTATTATACTACTCCATCGTTTACAGGATAAGAACAAGTAGAGTTGCTTTTCATACTAACTTGTTCTTTTAAATTTATTTCAATCAAGTCAAATCTTGATTGCCTTAAAAACGATGAAGATTATTTTGCTGGTCGCTATGTTGGCATTGGCCGTAAAAGGTAAAAAAATGAAATTTTTTGGTTTGGTATTAAAACACTTAAAAAGGTCAGGTCTAATTTTATTTTAATTTCTTCTTCCACATTGCTTGTAATGACGCTTGACGTCGTCTTTCATCTGGAAAGTTAAAGATTCAATGCTGGAAGGTAGCTGGTCGGTTGTGTTCTTGGTCAATGTACTTAGTGGAAATGGCCTGAATCTAATAGATAACTTCATAATCATACACTATTATATGGTTGAGATATTTCCACTTTTTGATTAACTCGTTAACCAACACGATTCAGGCGATTTACATGAACTACGTGAATCAGACGGATAGAATATTCATGTTTATCCTTGTGAATGGAAAAACCAAGGGGGTTATCACACAGGCAATCGTCAGATCACCTCCCGCCCATCGTCGGGTTACCGGAGCTATTGCAGTATGGTGTATATTTTATTCTTTATTTTACACGATTCTTTAGTAAAACCCATTATTCCACTAGGTTAAGCCAATGTCCGCCAAGTGCCTTGCCCAAGTTTACAACCTACTGGCGAGCGACCAGCTTCAAAACAGTAACCCTTCGGCTGAAAGTCGACACTCTAACCCATTGCGCTAACCGGTCGTTAGAATAGGAATAAAGTGCGTAAATGTAAAATTATGTTTTTTCATGATTCAGGAAAGTGGTACCAATGCGATTGCTTTCGGGACAGGAGACTGTGTATGCGGGCTGGAGTTCAAGTGAGTGGTTTCTATAACGGAATGAAGAAATGTAACGGCTACAACGACTGTGGTGACTGGAGCGACGAGAAGAACTGCGCGGAGAAGTGTGGTCGGTACAATAAGAAGACGTGCGACTGCAACGAGAAAGGTACCTGTCCCCGTGAAGGATTGATCTTCCAGGATCCGTGTTACAGCTCAGACTCAGAGTGTGACGGGAAAACCTCTTGTGGGGACTGGAGCGACGAACGAAACTGCAGCTACACCTGCGCAAACAATCAGTACGAATGCAATTGCCGCGCTAATGGAGGAAAGTGCGCTCCGTTTAAGGATGAAATCAGACATTGCTACAATGAAGATGATAAGTGTAAAGGGTATCGAACTTGCGTGGATTGGACAGACGAGCAGAACTGCACCTGTAGCGGTAACTACTTGCCATGTGGTTGTATTCTGAACCCAAGCAACTGTAAATCACATGGTGGTTGCGTACGTAAAGATGACATTTTGAATGACGTACAGGATTGTGCAGATAACTCCGACGAAGTATGTGACGTAGTAGAGACTGCTGTAAGAAGAGCGGTCCCGTATTACTACGGCCGAACTAAAGAAACCACAACCACAAAAGTTGTGGTGTGCCGAGACGCGGCGTCCTACAGTCTCCGACTTCAGTTATCTAAATTATCAAGAAAATATAAGAAGTTCAAAAAGGTGGATACATATTCGAATAAAAATCGCACTGTCATTGACACCCAGTGGTGGTATATCAATAATTACTACAATAGAAATGGGTTCCAGCAATGTGAAAATAAAGGATTTATTATTACACCAAACCTCTGCAACGGATTCGCAGAATGCTCTGACGGTAGCGACGAGATGTATGATGTGCCCGGTTTTAAATGCAGAGCGTTGAGCAATTACACACAACTCAAGCAATCGTGCGTTCTTCCCCAAGTGAATCTATTGAACACCAACCAATATTGTCAGGATAAGTCGGACATATGTTTTGTCGACGGAAAGTTAAAATGTTTTCGTTGCCTGGACAAAAAGCTAATGCTTTCTCCCAAACAAGTGTGCGATGGTGTTATTGATTGTTACGATATTTCGGATGAATGCCTTTGCGAGAATCAGACACTTTGCAATGACGTTTTAGGGGAATCCCGGAAGAACTGTCCGCTTGGCCAAATGCTGTGCAACAACGAATGTATGCCAAATGAGCACGTCGTTTGTAATAAATCGCTGAGCTGTGACGGAAATGCAAACTTAAAGTATTGTATGAAATCTAAACCAGTAAACCGAAGCCTCTATGAACCAATCGGCCATTTTTTATGCCCGACTGACCAAAAAGGAGTCGTCTACACCAACGCGAGTGCGTGCGATGGGATACCAGAATGTTACAACCGAGAAGATGAATGTGGGGCGGGTTGTCCAAGAGAATCCCATTTTTGTAAGTCTGATATCAAATGCCACCATGAAGAAATGTCAGCGGTGTGGCAAAGAAAGGGACTTATATTTCTTCTTAAAAGAGAGTACTGCAATGGCCGTCCGCGTTTCTCCTTAGCTTGTGGACTTGGATTCGACGAAACAAACTGCACCGGTCGATATTACTGCAACACTCCGACCAAAAACTTTTTTAGCATCGAGAAGTTATTACTATGCGACGGAGTGTTGGATTGCGATGATGGTTCGGATGAATGGGAATCTGTGTGCAACGAAACCAGGTTTTACTGCAAGAGTAAACAGCCCCTCTCGGTTGCGCGCGAACGGGTTGAAAATGGGATAAAAGATTGTAGCGACGGAAGTGACGAATGCCCGGCAAACAGCAAGAAAGAGACCGTGTTTTCATCTCCGTTTGAAATGATTGGCAACCCAGTGTTTCGTGTCATTTTATGGATAATGGGTGGCATATCCCTGCTGGGAAACACTTCGGTTTGTATCATATCAATCATGCAGGTTAGAACAGCTAAATCGGAGCCGTTAAAAGTTGCCTTTCTTTGGCTGGTGGCTAACCTTTCGGTCTCGGATTTACTCATGGGCGTTTATCTACTCTCAGTGTCTGCAATGGGAAGTCAGTTTTCTGGCAGGTATTGCTATCATGATGCTGAATGGAGGAGCAGTCAAACTTGCTCGATTCTTGGTTCTTTGGCTGTAGTTTCGACCGAAGTATCAGCTCTTATAATGGCGGCGATGGCCACAATTCGACTTGTTTCTGTTTACTTTCCCGTAAGAATGAGCAGCATAAAACGTGTGAATTACGCCGCACCTATCGTCTGCGCATGGTGCGTTGGTATTCTTATCGGAACTCTCCCGTTGGCTAATTACAAATCAGGATATTTCGTTGAATCTGCGTGGTTTCCGAACTACTTCTTCATGAGGCAGGAAATCGGAAAGACCGACATGGAATGGCTGGCTAATCGCGTCCATCACTTTTCAGACAACTCCTCAAACAAGGACTGGTTTGGTGCCAAAAAAAACCATCACAAACGCGTTCCAAGAACTCCCCATCAAAGGTGAATTCGGTTACTTCAGTGAAACCAGCGTCTGCATGCCAAGATTGTTTCCTAAAGTGGGTGATGCTGCATGGGGTTACTCGACCTTATCATCGTTTTTAACTTCTGCCTGTTTCTATATATGGCGTGCTGTTACTTAATTCTATACCAACGAAGCAGGAAAGTCACAAAGGTTGGAAAGTCCAAGTCGAGAAGGTTGCTTCGAACAGTCGCTGCGATGATTCTTACAAACTTTTGTTGCTGGATTCCGATATGCATTATGGCCTTTATTAGTTTAGCGGGTGTGAAGCTTGATAACATTGTATATGTGGTTTGCGCCGGAGTTTTGCACCCGTTAAACAGTGTACTTAATCCGTTGATCTATTCAGACCACGCCGTAAATTTCATGCGAAAATGGGTCAAAAAACATACTTCACTTTGGTCGTCCTAAATCGTGTGTTATTGTTTAAGTCTTTTTTGTTTATTGTTAAACCATTTCCCTATCTTTTTACTTCAGTATTTCATTGTGTTAGCTGTTGTATATATAACAAATATATTTGGACTCAGAAGTAAACAAGCGCTTGTTGGTGATAGCAGAAACTGTTGTTGGCATCATTGGAAGACAAGGATTACACAGTACGGTCCTGGGGCCGAATGGTTAATGCGACCGATACATATATCGACTCCTATACAAAAAAACGGTTTGTATTGACCAGTCTACCTTGGGTTTAAAACTCGACTAGGGTAAAAGAAAATAATACAAAAAGGTTACACAATAATTCTGGATATTTCTTATTTAATTTTTATTGGGACCTGGTTTTGGTAGCCACAGAGGATTACAAGTTACCTTGAAATGAAAATGGCCACTTGTCAAGGTTTTGTAAAAAGCTCCGACTGATTAGCTTGGTGGGTTAGTCCATCGCCGTTCAACCGAAAGGCTGCAGGATTGAAAGTGGTCGCTAGGTAGTCGGTTGTGTCCTTGGGCAAAGCACTAAACGGACATTGCCTAAACCAGCGGATTATTGGGTTTCTACCAAATTGATCTGACGATTTATTGATTATACCCACCTTGGTTTTTCTATTTTAGGGAAAAAATGGGTTGTTTTAATTAAATTTTTGTTTGTTTGATTAGGTTACACATCTTAACTTTTAAAAAAAAATTGAATCAAATATTGCTGTCCAATCCAGAAATATCAGCGATAACGTTGAAAATGGTCAAAAATATGCCTCTTTTTACATTTTTTTATGATGGCGAAAATTCACCTTATTGGACTTTTTGTAAAATTATAGGTCGTTGCAAAATAATAACAAGTCAGTTAAGATTCCCTCTTTGAACCTGATTAATTAACCCCTTTATGCCAACATCTTGCGAAATGACATATCATCCACCAGCGTAACGCAGAAAAAAAACAAAAAAGTAAATACAAAATGTGTTCCCTTTGGAATCAAGGGGAAATGTAACTAGAGAGTGTCAGCCACGCATTTGACCACCATTATTTGTAAAACACATCATTTATGCCCTATATTCATGCTTCAGGGCCCCTAACCACAATTTCTATTTTATACACCGAGTTTGTAGTTTGTTTCTGCAAGCATAAACGCATAGGTCCTATAGTTACCAAACTAAACTTCTTTTCCATGTGTAGTTAAAAAAGAAATAATCAAGTGAGAACATTGCACCACAAATGTTTTAAATTAAATTTTTTTTAAATGAATCTAAATTCCAAAAACAGCCCGATTTAGTTTATCATGGTTTTAGAGAATTCCCCTAGGTTTAGTACATAAGTTTCTGTTTTTACGTAGGTGGGTCATGTTATCTAACAATTCTTAAAGTTTTAAACTAAATTGACGACTCCTTGTTGGAGATGTCAGTGCGCTATGTCATGCTTGTCACAATCATAATTCTGAAACATATCTTTGTTTTTAAGGAAAGGGAATTACCCTATGTAAATGTTTCCTTTCTTTTAATTGGCATGGAGTGTTTAACTGTCCAATATTTCACCGAATCTGACAAAATTAGAGCAGCCGTTTAAGCGCTATGCTACAAAAAGCTCATTTGTTTAGAAAAAAATATCCCAGGGAAATTTCTCTCGATTTATCACCCAAAATTTTTGTTTCTGCATATCCTGACCATGTTGACTAACAAATGACCAAGTTAATTGCGATTCAATCCTTCTGGTAGATGTCGGGGCGACAAGCCGCCATGCATATTAAGCGTTCTTCCAAAAAAGAAGACAAAAACGGACAAAAAGAATGTGTCCCATTTTTTTCAAATGGGACCAATAAGTAAACCGAATACTAATTTTTATTTATAGGGATTACTTAAAATTTTGGGGTTCTCCGTCGGCCTATTTAACAAAAATTAAATAGAAAGACACCTAGGCTATTAGAGCTAACATTCCTGAATACTTCAACCTTATTTTCCAAATGCTCCGAGACTATCATTACAAACTCTCGAACACCCTCCAACCAAAATATCGGAGCAAAAATGGAGAAGGGCGTTTTTTTGTTTAATTCTTGGTTATAATTTCCCTGCCAGAGATCCCAGATTGACCGCTGCACATCTAATTTACTTTTACATCTCCCGAGTTTTAACTTGTTTGAACTTTTCCTTCGTGTGTATATAAAGCGTTACGTAGTCTGATTGCTGCTCTAAGTGTAGTTTTATTTCGGGATTTACCGGAAATCCGTTTAAGATGCGAATGGGGTTTGTCTTTCTATTTTACCAACCTTGATATTTTCTTACTATTGGTATTGGTTTAGGAAGGGGTTCGACAACGTTTTGCATCTTAAGAGCCATTTTAACCGATATTTCTCAAAATAAATATCATAGTACTCGCAAAACTAATAATATTTTTGCAATAAAAGGAAAACATCACTGTGTGAGATAGACACGAGTGTTGTTGTGTTTGTATTACTTATGCGTGGGTATTAAACGTATTAAAGCTTGTTATAGTAGTAAAAAAATTGATAACAGCCGAATTAGGTTGATACAGCTGCCGGTTGTCGACCCCTGGTTAAACCTGTACAGGCATTTTCATATAAGTGCAAGACTAGTTTACCCCTGAAATTTTCAAAAAATACAGAAATCCGGATGGTTAGTCTGGTGGTGTAGTGCGTCGCCTTTCAGTCGAAAGGTTTTAGGTTCGACACTGGTCGCTAGCTAGTCGGTTGTGTCCTTAGACAAGCCTTTTAACGGACATTGCCTGAACCAAGCGGATTAATGGGTTCTACCAAATTGAAGGATTATACAACAGACAGCAATATCTCCGGTAACCAGACGGTGAGCACGAGGTGATCTGACGATTGACCGTGTTAACCTATTGGATTACCCATTCACAGGGAAAAACATGAACATCCTAATTGAGGGCACAATTATAAAATACCAATAATAAGTTATAAAACAAGGTAAAGGATCGTAACTAACTAATATTTTTTTTATAGTGATCAAACTGACTGAAACCTAGATGAACCCGAGTTGCCTTGTGTGACGTAGATGTAGCGGAGAGAAACACGTCATCAACATCCACAGATTTTCAGGAAACAATATGAAAGTTTGGTATAGTACCTTTTAACTTTTGGTCTCTTTTGCAAGATGTGTTGCACTTACCGAAATAGAAATAAAACTGTTTAGACTTATCTTAGCAAAGCTTAATTAAATTTAATTTATTGGAATGGAATCAGTATTACAAAATATTTCACCACCCATTGTTTAGCAGGCCAGATGTAATAAGTCATTTCCATGGATTTCTTTGGTTTAATGTTCGTTTTCTGTGGTTTGAGCATTGCTTTGTCAGGTACTGTTTTTTTCAAATGTTTATTTGTAATTAATTCCAACATTATACAGTTGTGTCTGCATCTCAACGAGGTCAAACATGCAATCGTATTCAACATGGAAGACAAAAAGGGAATTCGTCGGCTACCTAATGTGCTTGAATGTTGCACCCATTTCGGCCAATGCAACAGTTACCACCTACCATGCATCTATGCCTAACAAATTCGATGCTAGCGTGATCGAAATCACTTCATCCCGGTTATGGTTTGAAATAAAGCGAACTGACCAGTCCACAGGCTGGAACACAGCCATTGTTGTCGATTGGGCTTTGTATTTCAAAGGTTGGTTGCATTTATAAATGGGTATACTGTATTTGCTGTATTAACAGATGCAATCACAAAAAATGTTAATCTGTTACTAAGTTATATTTTGTTTAATGTAAATGTAACTTTAATTTATCCGTATGATAAACATAAAGCATACTATCTCTGAATATTATGTAACTATAGGTGTAGTACCTAAGTCGTTTTTTTTAACTAAGCAAGAGATCAAGGCTGTACCCTTTTGTGTATTTGCTGTCAGGAAATTATGAAAAGTCAAGCATTGATCCAGTTTCAGGGATTGTTTCAGGGATTGTTTTGCATAAAACCAGAAATTATAACTTCAGAATTTTTTTAAATGATCCAAATCTTTGCTTGACAGATGACGGAATTGTGCACAACAAGTTTTTTATTTGGATGCCTGATCCAAGCAAGAGGATCTACCTGAATCGCTATGAAGCACAGAAATATTGCAAACTACTTGGTGCCGCGCTGGTCGATATTGTAGACAAGGAAATGTATGACGTTGTTTATAATTACGTCAGGACCACGATTGTCTCTGTTGATAAGAAATGGGCTCGAATATGGCTTGCTATGAACTACAATACCACGGTTTGTGAGAACAAATTATATCTATTGCACAATAGGTTATGTTGTGTTTAACAATAGACATATAGACATTTTCGTTCGAAATTTTGCAGCGCTAATTAATATCAGTTTTGTACACGTTTTACCTTGCTTTTATACTCATTGGTCAACTTGTATTAATCAGACAGAAATATCGACCGGCAATGGAGATCCGGCTTTTAACGGAGCTTGGCTGCCTTATAATCCGAAATCCCATGCAACTCACACCGGGTTGCTCCTACAAGTCATAGCTGACCCATCGTACTTAAATATCGGAATGTGGAACCGTCAGCCTGATATTAAAATATCATCACGCAACCTCTGTGCAATATCGTATTAAGCCATCGCCACCCATCCAGTCTAGGAAAAACCAACCACTGTCATTGATATTTTGCACTTGTTTATATCTTTGCGCATCTAAGGTTATAACGATTATTTAATATATTTTTTTACTTAATCAGGATGTGCAATTATGAAAAAAACGTAACTAAAACCAGAGAGTGTCTATTACGTAAAATATATTTACCAGGTTAAACATGCTGCAGTTACTGCATTGAATTACATATCCGAACATGCTATCCCTGTTAAGTTATGAAGTTCAGGCTAGGATAGGATATTTATGTTTATCCCCGTTAATGACAAACATGCATGGGACGGGCAATCACCATATAACCTGGACCCACCGTGGGTTTTCCGAAACTGTTGCAGTGTGTTGTGAATGATGTAGACTGTTCTTCAATTTGGTAGAACGCAATATTACACTGGGTTTAGGCAATGTCCGCTAAGTTCCTTGCCAAAGGACACAATCCTTGCCAAAGGCCACCGACTAGCTAGCGACCAGTTTTAGGATATGTTGAGGATTCTCTTCGTGTTACTATCTAGAAATAAGATCAATGTTTACTTAGGAAAGTTTTAGGATTTTCCATGCCCACAATAAATTCATTTTCGGAAAACCCTACCCCAACACTTAACCGCAATCAAACCAATGGACAGTCTGCTTTAAGGCCCCATAATAACATAACTTTTAAACTTTTTAGAGGTGTAAGCTAATATATATTAGATATGCAGTGGGAAATGTTGGTTAAATCACGTAAGAAAAACTGCAGACAGGACAGACAAAACACAAACGACGACCGGTTCCTAAAATTTAAGTCAATTTGTGGTCTTTGTTTTTCGATATCATAAAACTATTTCAGCGGACTATTCATTTTAAATAGAAAAAGTTTAGTATACACCTAAAATAAATTTAAAAAATACCAGTGTACCGGGAAAAGGTAGCAAAAATACAATGAAAAATACGTTATAATACATTATTGTCACGTGTATAAAACAGTTGGTCACTCAACAACAGCATAAATTGATAAAGAATTTCAATTTAAATTAATGTGCAGGCACCCCGAAAATTCAATTTTATTGTGTCTTAAATATAACTAGGTTAATACCTTTGTTCAGAAAACATGAATATCAAGTTTGAATTGGTAACTCAAAAATCCATAAGTGGTGCTTGCAGAAACAAAAGTTTTACGCTTTGTATAATTTATACCAAGAGTGATTAGATAACTCAGGAAAACGATCGTTTATGTATGCAGAAATATAAAGTCAAAATGTGTTTTAAAAATAGTGGTGGCTAACGAGTGACACTTTCTAGTGTTTTCTTAAGCTTGTTTCTGCAAGTAGAATCTGATCGGTCCATGAATTACCAAACCAAACTTATTTTCGATGATATATTTCGATAGTTAAATAAGTATGATATATAAGATTCGTATATATCTACGCCTTTGCGGGTTAAAAACTATATGTCGATTACCAATTTTTATTTTTTAGGAATACGTGAAATTTAGGGGTATTCCTTTGGGCTATCTGATAAAAGCACATCTAGGCCAACATTCTATATAATTTCAATCTTGACGTGTTTCTCTCTGCCGCATCTACGCCATCTAAGTAAAATATCTACGCATCTACGTGCATCTAATTAAAATATCCCCCATGATCCATAATTCTTAAACCAGTCAACTTTTTTGTTGCATGCCTTCCTTTGCATATTTTGAATATTTTCATTTATCCTCTAACATATAAAACACCCACAATTCGAGTCACTACTAGACGAAATAAGGATATACACATATTCAGAGATGCATTTATTTGAACTGCATAATATATCGGCTAAACCACTTCAGTGTTACGCATATAGGCATATAGGTCTGAAAGTAGAACTACATAAAAATACCAAATGTCATCAATCCCCAATTTCAAAAAATCACCTTAGTGTCATATAAGACTAAGTACACAAACCCCTTTCCAGTTTAGAATCGCCTGCCTTTAACAATTTGTGACAACTTGCAATAGCCCCCGACAACCCAACAATTACCACGCGATTATGTGTTCCATCGACCGATATACACTATCTGAGTTGCTTTGTGTGACGTAAATTCAGCGGCGAGAGACACGTCATCAACATCCACAGATTTTCAGGAAACAATATGAAAGTTTGGTGTAGTACCTTTTAACTTTCGGTCTCTTTTGCATTAATGTTGCACTGACCGTAAGAGAGAAACTGTTTAATCTTAGCAGAGCTTACTCAAATTTAAACAGCTCGTGTTTATGGTATCACTATTACAAATATTCGGCCACCTATCGTTTAGAAGATTAGGTGTAATATATAAATATTTTATCCCCTAGTGTTTTGCAGGCTAGGTGTAATATTTTTCAAAGTATTAACGACATTTCCATGGATTTCGTCGGTTTAATGGTCGTTGCCTGTGGTTTGAGCATTGCTTTGTCAGGTAAGGTTTATTGTAAATGTTTATATGTGATTGATTCAAAAATTATACAGTTGTGTCTGCATCTCAACGAGGTCAAAATGTCATGCAATCGTATTCAACATGGAAAGCAAAACGGGAATTCGTCGGCTACCCAATGTGCTTGAATGTTGCACCCATTTCGGCCAATGTAACAGTTACCACCTACCATACAACGTTGCCGGACAAATTCAAGGCAATTGTAATCGAAATCACTTCATCCGGATTCTGGATCGAAATCGAAAGAACTGACCAGTTCACAGGCTGGAACGCCGCAATTGTTGTGAATTGGACATTGTATTTCGAAGGTTGGTTGCGTTTACTAACTGATGGTTATACAAACCGCGCGTAAAATGAATATCAAATATATTTTTTTGATGAAACAAACATCTGACCCTTATACTAAAACATTTATTTTAAAGAGATTTACAATGACAGATGACGGAATTGTGCACAACAAGTTATTCATTTGGATGCCTGAGCCAAGCAAGTTAATCTACCAGAATCGCTATGAAGCACAAAAATCTTGCAAACTATATGGTGCCGCGCTGGTTGATATTGTAGACAAGGAAATGTATGATGTAGTTTATAATTACGTCAGGACCACGATTGTCTCTGTTGATAAAAAATGGGCTCAAATCTGGCCAGCGATGAACTACAATCCTACGGTTTGTGAGAACAAGTTATATGTTTTGCACAAAAGGTTATCTTGCTATTAACAATAGACTTATACTTGTCCGTGGTAAATGATTAATGTAAACCTTTTGTTAGAGTATTTGCGGCGCTATTTACAATAAATCCGATAGTCTTTTTGTGAAACATACAACCTTAGAAAGCTTTAATACACAATATATATATTTGTATTTTTCAGACATATGAAATATCTACAAGCAATGGCGATCTGGCCTTTAAGGGAGCTTGGCACCCTAAATATCCGATAAACCATGCAACTCACACCGGGTTGCTCATACAAGTCGCAGCTGACCCATCGTACTTAAATGTGGGAATGTGGAACCGCCCGCCCGATGTTAAAACATCAATACGCAACCTCTGTGCAAAACTGTACTAAACCACCGCCACCCATCCAACCGAGGGTACAACATTTCACGTTCCATAGACTTTTTTTACTTGTTTGTATTTATGCGCATTTTAATTTAAATGACGTTTAAATCTTTAATTCTCACGTAAATCAGATCTAATTGTGACGAAACGAATCTAAGACTAGAGAGTGTCATACACGTGAAAATGCTCCCCACGTTATTGATGCTGAATATACTGCAAGCGGAAACTCATGGCATATTACTTGCCCATTCAAATGTGCTATCTCTGTTAAGGAGCTTAGGATAGCGTGAGATATTTGTGTGTTTCCCCATTGATGAAAAAATACATGGGACGGGCAATTATCATATAATCAATGTGGAATTAGCAGAACAGTTTGAGTGTGTTGTGCATAATATAGACTCTTCTTTAATTTGTTAGTACGCAATATTACACTGGGTTCTGGCAAATTCGTGTAAGTGCCTTACTGCCAAATGACACAACCGAATAATTGGCCACTAGTTTCGAACAAGCAGGTATATGTTTTTGTTATTCATAAGTTTTTGCATCGTAATGTAGCTACTGATAATTCAGTTTTATGTTTATCTGGCCTTTATTAATGTTTTTACTGGACCAAAGTTCGAATTACCCATGAAGCTCGACACGGACCGTTTTTGTATAGCAGTCGGTATGAGTATCGGTCGCGTTAACCATTCGACCACGCGGCCGTTTATGCTTGTTTGGACTGTGGTAACATTTTTAAAACTGTTTTGGGGAAATCCCGTTAAAATACAACAATTTATTCTTCGAATACAATAGTTTACAGCGAGGTGTGATTAAAGAGTTATTATCTGTGAATTGTTGGACAACTTATAATTTAGTTTGCAGGTGTATATGTTTTTAAATTGTTATCTTTGAACGTAGAAACAAATGAAAAATAAACCAACATTTATGGTACCGCATTATTAACCTTGCCAATAATTTTTAATAATGCATTATTAAGCCATATGTTTTTAATGAAATACGAAATGTCAGCGGATGTTTAACAAGAAGTTATTAGAACCATATTATAATTTCCGGTGCGTACTAATGAGAAAGTGAAATGCTCTACTGACTTCATAAAAACGAGTGTTTGAAGAACGAAATTGCGTTACAGCGACGAAATGTAACATGTGTTTGTAATTAAATATTCGGAGTATATATACAGTGGATACGAGTTGGAACATTACAGAACTCACTTTCAAAAAACCAAGATGAAATATTTAGTTGTATTGAGCATTTGTGCGCTGGTGTTGGCGGTGTCGGGTTCACCACTGGAAAAGGCTCGTGTAATCAATGTACGTATTAGTAGTGTTGATACATAAGTACGAATATGTGGAGTGTCACAATTCGGTTTAACCAAATAGATATAAGTGATTGATAGGTGATTGTGATAGCCTCGGCGTGCAGGTATAGTTCAAATGTGGGAGCTTTCTAAACTAAACAACACTCGATTGCAGACCGGGTCTTCGTTTAGCGAGGAAGCACAAGCCCAACTTCGAGATGCCTCCGTACGAGCTGTCCTATATGTTTGCATGCAAGATAACCTGCTACCGGAGATTCGAGACTCAGTTTGCGCCAGGGCCCTTGCTCACCAGATGGGGGCACATACTAAAGGTTTGTATTCTGCAAAATGTGTTTGGGAATTATGAGTTTGGAAATTAATTTTTTTGTCGAATGTTTAATGCGACACATAGCCTACATATACATAAATTATTTACAAAAGCGGTTTTAGTCACAAGCCCATTATGGGTTCGAAAGTTGTAGAAAAAAAAATAACGCGACCGATAAAACAAGACCCTAAATGACCAATGACACAATTTCTTCGGCAACCAGACTGGGGCTGTAAGTACCAGGCAATTTGACATTAATCTAAACGCACAAGGGCAACAATGAGTGGCTTATACCATTGAAATGATAGTTTATCAGACATCTACGCCTGTATGTTTCGTGATTTTATGATCTAATTATTTCAGCGGAAGTGTACGACAGCATGGATTGCTTGGACTGCCAGATAGCAGAGCCGGTTTGCTGGAATTCATGTCCGATGATGGTTGAATAAGTTGAAGAAACCAAGCCAACCCGATTCCAGTTTTGCTTTAATCGTTATTTGTCCCAATCGTTGAATACAATTACAAACTAATGATGAGTGAGTTTTCTGGTGGAAGATTAAATTATTCAAGCTGATCCGCATACTTAACACTACATAGGAAAATTGTGCATCAATTTTTGAATGGCAAGGATTCCAGTTGCATCTGTATCACAGTCAAACAGATCAGCACTAAAGCCGAAACCAGGAGACTATAGATTTGTAGTACTGGACCCCGAATTAACCAGAAAGTGTCTACAACTCTACCACGTGTGAACCACCACTAATTTCAAAACTCCTGTTAAACGTATATTTTTCTGTATGAAAAAAAAAACGATCGGGTTCCTTGGCTACGTCATCACCCTTGATATATCTTATACAAAGTGTATAACGCTTGTTTTTGCAGGTAGAAACTAATGGGTTCTCGAGTTACCAATCCAAACTTTATATCAATGCTGTCTGAATAATAAATTATTCAGGCTAACGACAATGGAATCAAAGAAATTTAAAAAGTAGTAACCAGATTCGATAACACGTTCTTCCCAGTGACATAATAAAAATGCAAAATGGAGTAATGTGTGTAAAACAACCCAACATATGATTGTTTGTGTGTTTTGTTAAAGCTATTAGTGGTCATCGCTTGAACCCAATGCATTAATGGGCTCTACTGGAACTAAAGGGAAATATCAAGCATTACTACAAGTGCAATAGCTCCGGTAGTCTCACAATTACTCTTGTGATAACGTCTCCTTGTGCAGTTGAGAGGTCATGGTCATGCACTTGGGGGACACTGCCTAAACTCACACAATTCAAATTTTAAGTTGGTTTTAAGAAATTTGCATTCTTGAATTATAAGCTGGACAAAAAGTTTTTATATCTATAAATACCTACACTAAACCCAATGAGTAGAAATATACATATATCGTAAAGGTAAGAGTTAGGGTTAAACCATTCATCATCATTGACAATTAGCTTATTTATTGGCTAGTCCAACTAAGACCCCGCCATCTAAAGTCACGCATTTTCCAGTAATCATAGAAGCATCGTCGGACGCCAAGAAAGTGGCCAGATTAGCCACATCTTCAACAGTGGGCATTCGGCCGTTCAAATTAAGTTGAGCTTGTAACATAGCGTCTATCTTTTGTTGCGGTAATAAGTTGTTAAATATGTCTGTATGAATTACACCAGGACTGTAATGAAAATGGAAAATTGGATATTAATATTTATCCTAGTGTAATAGTGTTATAAAATATAGAAAACACTGTTATATCTCTGTTTTCAAACCTGACATTATATACATACACCATATAAGTTAAAATAAAAACATCACTTACCAGATTGCATTACAACGAACTCCGTCTTTAGCAAATCCTGTAAAATTGAGCAAATAATAACAATTTTCTTAAAAAAAGTTCATCATATGTTCGAACCCACGCCAAATAAAAAATACGTAACAACTAGAGAGTGACAGTCACGTAATTGCCATAACTGATTTTAAAACCACTGCTGAGTGTACGGCATATTTTTTTGTATGCTTAAACAATCGGGTTCCCTGCTTGTTATACTTCTTCACCTTTGTTATATGTTAAATAAAGTGTATACTGTTTGTTTTTCTTAGCAGAAACGATTTGGTTCCTGTGTTACCAATCCAAAATTAATTTCTAATCCACCGAGCTACTCCTTCGGACAACATTAGACGACATACCTGCAGCTGAAGTTTTGGTCAGATAGTTGATGCAACTCTTGGTCATACCATACAGAACAAGGGATAGCACAGGGTATTCTGGAGCGGTGCTAGATATATTCACAATATTGCCTGTAGATATTTTCACTTAAATAAAATTGTCACACTACTTTATCAGAATTATATTCTTTTCTTTCGCTAAAGATTTAGGCAAGTTTCTTAAACGATCGGTTTTTCAGGTGAGTTTAAATCGTCTCAACCATATAAAAATCTGAAGATTACCCGTATGGTAACAATCGGTCGTGTAACCGATTAGTTAGCGCGACCGATTCGGATTGGTTTTACCTTTAGTTGCTATCAAGTGTGTCTTTGCGATCTTAGTAAGATACATCGGAGCTTTTACGTTGGTGCCAAACATGTTGTCAAATTTCTCGTTTGTGTACTGCAATATAAATTAGAGATATTTATGGATTTCAGAATGGAAAGTTTTAGTTAAATTATGGGTGAACAGGATATTTATTACATCATCAAATAACCTCATTCTCAGTTTTGATCTATGTTCGATAATACACGATTGAGGCGTTTAAAGTATTTTAAAAATTCGATGGTTTCTACTGAATTAAAGAACCATCTCAGTCATGCAAAACACACTGCAATAGTTATGGTATGCGAAGATTTTTCCCATTGGAGGTGATAATAATGAATATCCTGTCTAATCCTATCATTTCCACTTACGCCTTCAATACCGTCAACTTCCATGTGCAGTATTCCTGCATTATTAACAAGAACGTCAAGTCGTCCATAAGTTTGAATCGTGCAATCCATTAAACGGTTTAAATCTTCCTCTTTTTTCACATCTGCTATAGTTTCCAATACCTTGAAACATATATGACATAGAAAACTTGGTAAAATTTTCGTGAGCTGCCAGGATAACACACGGAAAAGAAGTTTGGGTTGGTAGCTACCGATGCGTTTATGCTTGCAGAAACAAAACTATAGCTGTCGGGTTGAAACTTTCTGGAATGCTGGATAACATGGACCTGACGTGCACATATCTGACAATAACAGATATTGTGTAATAAACATGGATTACAAGATCGGGTTGTTTCCTCAGGGAACCATGCGTTTCTGCAAGCAGAAACAAACTAAATAAAAAATAATAAAAAATACCAAATGTGGTTAGGGATCCTGTTTGCATAAGCACATGGCATACAAATTGTGTTTAAAGAATAGTGGTGGTTAAACACGTGGTTAACACTCACTAGTTTTAGTATATAGTTTCCTGTTTTTTCTCTTCTCCTTATACTCATTTTTGTTTTTCCTGCAAATATCCCAATTGTAATGAGAATATAATACAAACCTGTTTCGCTCCACTTTCTCTGCATTTCTGTGCAACTGCCGCTAACTTCTCTTTATGGCGACCAGTGATAGATAAAGAGGCTCCTTGCTTTGCAAAAGCTATCGCGATTGCTTCACCGATACCCCGCGAACTACCTAAGAGCATGTATTGTTCTGTGTCACTGACGTTTCGTGTTATCCGTATGCTTTATACGTAGCAATTGTAGGGTTTTTAGTGCAATTAAATCTGATGACAGTGGGTTATTTTGTCGACAGAATGGCTAAGTGAATTAGCGCGTCGCCTTTCAGTCTAAAAGTAGTAGGATCGAAAATGGTCACTTGCTAAATGCTTGTGTCTTTGGGCAAGTTACCCGGCGAAAATTGCCTAAACCCAGTAGATTAATAGGTTTTACCAAAATTGACGGTACGTCTTAACCATATACAATTTACTGCAATTGCTCTGGATGGTGAGCACCAGGTGACAATTGCCCGTGTGATAACGTCCCCTGCGTTTTTTTATTAAGGTGGAGAAAAATCATGATCTTAGGATTCCAAACATATATATGTCAGTGCTACGGACGATTTGTTGGAATGTTTGCCCAAGCACTATAGAAAACGTGAACATGGAAACATTAAATTTATAATTTCAACGAAACTAAGAATGGTCTCCAACCAATAAAGCACACTGTCACTGCCCCGATAAATCGATAGTGATTAAACATCATTTTCATAACCACCACGGCAAGAAACATGGGTATCCTATCATTAACCCGATTCTGTTGTATCAAATAAACTTGTAGAACATCTAAATCCAAATGAGTATTTATAAATGATATTGCTTACCTGTTACTAAAACCACTTTTGCCGAGGTTGTCATATTTAAACCTGAGTTAAATGTCTAAGTGTATATATAGCTAAGGCTTCTGGCTGCTAGTGGTAATCAAGTCCACTGTGTGTTATTCAAGACAAGTGTAGCGGTTAATAAATAACCAACGTTCGACGCTCTCCACGGATAGGCGACAATACAGCTTAATTAAAGTCTACGTGTTTTATTGACACATAAGTCAGGACATGGTTATAAAAATAGAGTAAAGATGTAAAATACTCGTATTTATCCACGGGACGTCAAATTATCTCTTGCATACAGTCTGATTGATATTTATGTTTATCCCCGTGAATTAAAAAACAGGGGGTTAACTTACAGGCTTTATCTCGTCCCCATCGTCCCGAGTTACGGGGCTATTGCAGTGTGTTGTGTATGATTAAGTCGTATAACCCAGTTATTTGCTGGTTTCTTCAATTTGGTAGAACCCATTTATTCGGTGGGGTTTAGGCAATGTCCGTTAAGTTTCTGGCCCACGGACACAACCGACTAGCTAGTGGTTAGTTTCGAATCTACAGCCATTCGTTTGAAAATCGACGCACTAATTCGCCAGACTATTGGGTAACTAAAATTAAATTTGTCGTGTTTGTTTTAACACTTTAATTCACTGGGTTTAGGAAATTTACGATAACTGTCTTGTCCGAAGACCTAACCAGCTGACGACAGTTCAGAGCCCGCCACCTTTTTGTAAACACCGAACGCCCTACCAATGTATTACCTTGCCACAAAAAAAAAACTAATAAAATAATGCAAGATGTAAAATAATGTGCAAGTACAAAAGTGCAATCACATACAAACTACGACAACCATTTATTACCAACACACGCCCATGTAATAGTAGTTCAAGCACGAACAACTTGTACAACTCATTCGTCTCTTTTAAAATCTCCTTGGCTATTTCTTCCCGCCATGTTATATAAACGTTTGTCCTACACGGGATTACCAAGTACGGGATTACCATGAATATCATTTCCTAATCTCATATACATTTGTCCGGCCCGTTGGTCTAACGGTTAAGTGCGTCGCCTTTCATTAGAAAGGTTAAAGGTGCGAAACTGGTCGCTAGCTAGTCGGTTGTGTCCTTGGACAAGGCACTTTACGGACATTGCCTGAACCCAGCGGATTAATGGGTTTTACCAAATTAAAGGAACGTGTCTATCATATACACCACACTGAAATAGCTCAGGTAACCCGACGATGGGCGCAAGGGGATCTGACGATTGCCCGTGTGTTAACGCCTTGGTTTTCCCATTCACGGGGATAAAGATGAATATCCTATCTTCCTCCTCCTATTAAGAAGTTATTTTTGAGTAAACATTTTATCGATTTGAGCTATCAATACTAACAACATTCTCTTTCTTTCTGTTGTCTCATGCAATCAAGGACAATAACTAAAAAAAAGGACAATAACAGATGCATAAGTTGCTCTGTTTAGGCTAACACACAAATATGTTTCACCCTTCAAGTACGTTGGCGTTATAGGTTTTATTTTTTTGTCCCCATAAATGCGAAAACGCGGGATCGCTATATTAAGGGAATCATTATATTATCCCGCGCCTTACGTCAGGTTACCAGGGCTACTACAGTGTGTTGTATATGATTTTGACATTTCTTAAGTTTATGTATAACAGCCCATTAATCGACATATTGCAATTACAACAACGCAGTAAAAACTTGGGTCAAAGTGTATGTTTTACCCGCGAATTATTGGACTCCTTGTAATTTAGTTCGCACCGTATATTTTATGTTTTAATTTTTATCTTTGAACGTAGAAATAAAACATAAACCTAAATTCAGCAAATTATGGTTTCGCATTATTTACCTTGCCAACAAATTATTATAATATATTATTAAGCCATATGTTTTTAATGAAATACGAAAGGTCAGTGGATGTTTATCAAGAAATTATTAGAACCTTATTATAATTTCCGGTGCGTATTATTGAGAAAGTGAAATGTTCTACATAGTTCATAAAAACGAGTGTTTGAAGAACGAAATTGCGTTACAGCGACGACATATAACATGTGGTTGTAATTAAATATTCGGAGTATATATACAGTGGACACAAGTTGGAACGTTACAGAACTCGCTTTCAAAAAACCAAGATGAAATATTTAGTTGTTTTGAGCATTTGTGCGCTGGTGCTGGCGGTGTCGGGTTCACCACTGGAAGAGGCTCGTGTAATCAATGTAGGTGACAGTTGTAGTCTTGGTATATATATAAATACGAATATGTGGAGTGTCATATTTAGTTTCAAGCAAATGGAATGAGTGATTCGTTGCTGTAACGGGTGATTGTGTAGGCTCGGCGTGTCGGTAGAGTTTAAATGTAGAAAGTTTCTAAACCAAACAACACTCAATTGCAGACCGGGTCTTCGTTTAGCGAGGAAGCACAAGCCCAACTTCGAGATGCCTCCGTACGAGCTGTCCTATATGTTTGCATGCAAGATAACCTGCTACCGGAGATTCGAGACTCAGTTTGCGCTAGGGCCCTTGCTCACCAGATGGGGGCACATACTAAAGGTTTGTATTCTGCAAAAAATGTTTGGGAATTCTTTTTGTGGTAGAATGTTAAACAACAGATACATATTCTCACGAGCCCATCATGGATCCATAATTTATACCGGTAAAAGTGTATTCTGGAATAATTTTGGGTTACAGAATGAATAACGCTACCGAAGAAACATGAATGTGCCAAAATGCTTAATCCCACAACATAACTCTGGCAACTAGACTTTAGGTATTTGATAAAATATGTTAACACGTATGAAATAATAATTTATCAGACATCTCCGCCTGTACGTTACGCGATTTTATAATCAACCTATTTCAGCGGAAGTGTACGACAGCATGGATTGCCTGGACTGCCAGATAGCAGAGCCGGTTTGTTGGAATTCATGTCCGATGATGGTTGAATAAGTTGAAGAAACCAAGCCAACCCGATTCCAGTTTTGCTTTAATCGTTATTTGTCCCAAACGTTGAATACAATTACATGCTAATAATGAGAAGTCGTAACTTTTTGTGGAAGATGTTTATAGGAACCAGCTGATCATCACATCCGACCTTTCACAGGGTAACTGTGGATCGCATGAAACTTTTTCACAGGCAAGAAATATGTGGCAGGTGTACAAGGTCACAACTTTAAGATTTCGTTCTACAACTAATTAAAAAAAGCTGATAACTTAGTAAACTTGAAGTGCTTATTTGGATTTCAAAAACTATTTTTTTTACCGAGCTAAGTTTCGAACCCATGACGGGCTCGTCACAAGGACCGTTTTTGTTTGTATGGGACCCGGTATTTGTCGCGTTAACCATTCGGCCAGACACCACGGTAGATTTCAATAAATTTCTTCTCTTCGTGGCTGGTATGGAAGATTACAGACACTACCTAGTGTGGGCATAGAGCTCGCAACATTTGACCGCCCATCGGTGTGTGCATTTATTTTTTAGATTTTTGTGGATGACGGTTTACAGCTTATGATGAAAAAATATATTTGACCGACTTTGCATGGTCACCACATCAATATGAACTTAATGATGTAGTTCAAATGTGTCGTCACACCAAGCACCAAATATTGTACCTGTGTTTGTCCTGTATCGCGATAGATTTAAGCAATGGCGTTGAGTACTTCTATGTCTTAGTTAAAAGCACACGGCAATTTAGTTGCATCGTTATTTCTATTTATTTCTGTATTCAAAATTGAATATTCCGTTGAAAACAACTAGTAAAACCAAGATTAATAACGTAGTTCACGAAATTTAATAAAAGGGAACCATTGCAAATTGGTGCACATTACTTAACTTTTTGTTATTTACCGGGCCAAGTTTTGAACCCGTAATGAATACGTTGCTGAGATCATTTTAAATCGTGTGCTGCATTTTGTAATGGCTATGATAAATGTCAAAATTCGAAAGTCATCACAGATAGGTGGCGGACGAGAGCTTTCATCACTTGAAACATAGTGTTCTTTCATATTAATAAATAAAAGCATATGTATATTTATGCTCCAGTACTGCATAAGGTAAAAGCAGAAGTCTTGGCCGGGAAGGTGCTTTGTTCGAACTTCGCGGACACCACTTGTGCGTTTGTGTCTAAATTCAAACTATACTTAAAATGCACTGTATCATATCAGTTGATTAAACGGATCGGGAATAAATTGAAGTTTTATCAAAAAACTTAATATCTATGTTTACAGACTGTGGATGCAAGGTTATCTGACGATTACTACCTGGTTTATGGTGATTGTTATTGACTTGTTTACTTGTATAACCATTACTATACGATTCTCGCCTTTTAAATTGATAAGCGTACAATTACCACCCGGACAATTACCACCCGGACAACTACCAACCCGGACAATTACCACCGGGACAACTACCAACCCGGACAACTACCAACCTAAATAAATAAACACCCGTCAATTACCACACGGACAATTACCACCTGGACAATTACCACCCGTCAATTACCACACGGACAATTACCACCCGGACAATTACCACACGGACAATTACCACCCGGACAATTACCACCCGGACAATTACCACCCGGACAACTACCACCCGGACAACTACCAACCCGGACAATTACCACCCGTCAATTACCACACGGACAATTACCACCCGGACAATTACCACACGGACAATTACCACTCGGACAATTACCACACGGACAATTACCACCCGGACAATTACCACACGGACAATTACCAACCCGGACAATTACCACCCGGACAATTACCAACCTAAAAAAATAACCACCTGTCAATTACCACACGGACAATTACCACACGGACAACTACCACTCGGAAAACATAATTCACATAAAACGAAAACATTTTTTTCGCATTCGCCTACGAGAAATTCGGTGATAGTAGTTGTCCGGGTAAGAAGTATTAATGGCCCGTACTAGTGGGAGTAATTGTCCGAGTTGGCAGTTGACCCAGTACCTTTAAACTGGCGATTCGCAAGATGCGCTATTCGATAAAACGTTTTCCAGAAAACCTAATCCGAAAGATATTTCGATCGGCAGATGCACGGAACAGCTGTCTTAAATACAAATCGGGCGTTAAATTTAATTACTTTCTGTTTTTCAGGATTATTTTTATTCTACCAAATCCTACTGCCATTCGATTTGAATTCTAATCATCTAACTGTAAAATACTCGATCGATGCGTTCTGCCTGACATAAAAATAGCCCGTGATATTTGATAAGTTTAATACAATTTATAGAAAGAGTTACGACAAAAATGAATCAGAAAACGAATCGAAATTTTCAAGACAACACGAATCTGCAGTCGCTACTGCTTCCCATTGGTATTGTTAGCAGCCCATTCCTGGGATGGTGTTTGGTGGTAAATGTGCAACAGAGATAAACACAGTGTATTCGGACAATTTTCACACGTCCGGAAACGAGGTCATGTTGCGCTCGCTCGTTTCGACGCGTGTGTGGTTAAACAGTGCGATATTTCGCACTTGGAGCAAAGGGTCGAACCAGCACCCCTCCGTTCCACGTAATAACATTTAAAACACTAACGGAACCGTATTTTGATTCTAGATAAACATGATAAAAAAGGAAATTGGTATTGTGGCCCTACTGCATACAACGAGAGGAATGCAAAAGGATTGTTTACACGATCGGAATACATTTGAAGTATACAGTGCTTCTGGAACTACGACTAAAAGTCTCGATCTCGACGTTTTTAGTCCCACGGCCACTCCCCTTTATCGTCAGCTCGATTCGAGTCTGCATTGAAGGTGGTCACCGACCTACACCGCCCACAGTAATTGCGCGCATGCTAGCTGATCGATGGGATGCTATTGGTCGAGGTACAGTAGGCGGGTGGTGGACAGTGGGCCCGCTGTACGCTTTTAAGTCCCGGAAAACCGACGTAAAGAATTGGGCGTCGTTGTTGATTCGAAGCATTTTGCCTGATAATCTGTCCATTATTTTGCAGCAACGGTTCCAAAACGCGTACCGTTCGTGCTCTATAAGGAACGGTCGAAGTGGGTACGAGATCTCGTTTCCCATGTACGAATAGCTCATGTACAGACACGTCAGTACGATGCATTGCACTTCGAATACAGATGTCGTGCTCTCGGGCACCATCTCCCGACAGAGCATGTAAACAAACACGACGCTTGAAGGCATGATGAAGGTAATGTCTTGCCAGCCCTGCAGAAGCAGCGACCGATCCACGCCTCGAAGCCAGGCGACGACGTCACTTGGCTCCATGTTGGGTACTCTGTGGCATCGCCGACAGATGAATTCACCGAGACAACGCAACAGCTCCGGCGTCGAAGCTTGAATCACTACTTTTCGTGGAGGGGCAGCTGGGTTCGCAGGTTTTGCGTCTCTTGTGACGTCGGTTTTGTTGTTCTGGGCAGCTTGGACATTGTTTTCTTTCTCGCCTTTGATCCCAATCATGGAGCCGGACCTCTTGCTGTTAATTTCATCGCCTCGTTGGACTGACTTGTCCTGACGAAGTCCCAACCGATCATTCGTGTTGGCGTTCGTACTTTTCGCTTCCAGCTTTTTCGTTTCGTCTTGAGGCTGCTGGTAAACGGGCTTTGTGTCTAAGACTCCGTTTTTAGTGTTAATAACATAAAGAGATTGCGACTTTTTGACGCTATTGTTCTGTCCAGATGGCAGCCCATTGGGATGTCGAGCAAGAACGTTTCCATTCTGTGTTTGATAAAAAGTTCCATCCGGATAAGACTGAGACGGGTTGACCTGCAAGTCAAAAACGTCTGGTTATTCACTGAGACCTGGACAAACTTGGCATTCCTTAAAAAAGGTTGATTTATTGCGATAATGTGTAAAAGGCTACTTTATTGCGATGATAGTGTAAAAAAGGGTGCTTTATTGCTAAAATTGTCTACAGTTATTGCAGTCAGGCAAAAACTCTAACAACCAAAACCGAATTGTTTAAGGATACCAAAGGAACTAAGTTCATATGGAAATTACCTTCGAGCCTTTTCCGCCCTTTCTCCTTGTTGACTCGACCAATCGTTTCCAAGTCGAGCTGCTAAAAATTATTGATCTTTTCTTTCGACCCTGGTTGTTTTCAATGAAAGGAATCTGAAAGAGAAAATAGCAATAAAAATAAACGAATAACAACAACACGATTGTTATTTTTAGGTTCGGGTGCTAAGAATAAAAAAAATTCTGTACAGTCTTCCTAAACCGAAACCTAGTTTTAATGAATGGGTGACAGATTTTACTGAATGTTACATTACCAGACGTGAAACTGAATTGAAAGGCGCCACCAGCATTGCGTTAATTTGAAAGCTGTCAGTATTGGAATATATGGTTTGTAAATCATGTTGTGTATTATCTCACAACCCTCCCACACTAAATGTTTAATTAAATGCCAGAGAATATACAGCGTGGCTATATCAAATTCATGAAATACCGCGCAAGATTTTCTTAGCAGTTCGATCGAATCTATTGATTTATTAAGCTATTTTGAAATTAAAAACAAATAATCTAAAACGTTACGCAATAAAATAATTTTTCTCGCGTGAGCCAAACAAGTTTTTGTTTTGCAGTGGTGTGTTAAAAAACGTTACGCAATAAAATAATTTTTCTCGCGTGAGCCAAACAAGTTTTTGTTTTGCAGTGGTGTGTTAATAAGAACAAGCAAACAGGCATCATCGGTGAAACCGTGCAATAACATCCTTTGCTGTTATTGCGTAATGCTCCAGTGTAACCATTACACTGTTATACCGGTTTCATTACGTATACTGTTATAGGCTGCACCAAGACTAAATTGCTTTTAGGATATGACATCATCAGCTTATATATCCGGTTTAAAATGCTTCTATTCATCACCACAGCGTATGCACAAATCCGCTTACTGATTCGTAAACCTATCTTATTTAATAACGCTATCGGGAGAATGCTGTACTTCAGAATTTTTCATTATGATAATGGCGTTTCGTTGACGCGTTTCCTTTAATGAAATGCCGAATTGGACTTTTCCAATTTGTTTTTGCATGGATGTCCAATATTATCGACCTTGTTAAATTGCACCGTTGAGCCAGTGTATAGGGACGGGTACGGTCATACGCGTCTTCGGTAATTCCCCAAGGACCCAGCCGTATGATTGCTGACCACGATATTTCAAAGTCATTTATATACAGCACCCGCATAACCTTTGTCCCCGCGGCACTCCCGTATAGGCGGAATACCATACTAAATCAATCTCTTTTTGTATTATTGCATCACATTAAATATTCACTTAGCATGTGTGATGTCCTCCACGCTAACGCCGCATTACTTGTGACGTGCCGTGTTTACGGAAGCCGCAATACGTAAGTTCGCATGAAACTTAGAGGATTATTCACCGTGACGTCATCGCCCGAAAACAAACTATTTGGACCGCCTACATTATGACTAGCTAGGCCTACCAGCAGATACGTGAGCATTGGATAAACTGTCACATTCCTACAGATTTCCAAATATGACCAGCATGTCGTTGACGTAATACAATGGAAGACTAATACAATGGAATAGAATTCAGTTGCATATAATCTCCCACTGCCAACCATTTACACCGAAACCATCGCTTCGTTTTAACATTCGGAACAGTTTTCAGTTAGTATGTTGGGAGTATTGGGTTTTATTATTAAATTATGCTTGTTTTTGATTATTATTCCAACCCTGTTGTAACCCCAACCATTCTTATATTTCATATCAAGCTCATTACTGAGTATGCAGTGAATTGTCAGTTCTGAAAAGTGGACCCGATATTTCATTTCGTTAAGATTTAATGTCATGAATTTACGCGTTTTGGCCAAAACGTGATATGACTATGGACGGATTTAAGAGCCTAATGGTCGACTGGACGTCTAACTTCTTATAAATGTTATACATTACATAGTGCCACCCCTGCTTTAGCCGGCTCTGTCTAAATTTCGGGATGACCAATCGCACGTCCGCATGTTGTCATTAGATTCCACCATACAGAACGTTGAATGTGTAATATTTAAAAAAGTAAACTTTTGGTCCTTCACAGCGCCATTCATGCTTTATTTGAATTTAAAAATAAATCATACAGGGCTTTGTGTAGGTTAAAATATTAGGTCGCTGCCGGTTCATTGTGTTTCCTTTACCGCGATGCCCTTTTACATGACATATTGAGCTCAGTGCTCACGCAGAAATGCAGAAGTACACCCCTCTGGTGACGTCTTGGTCTGCACCCTCCCGAATGAGAAAAAGCGACGCCACATTTATTGCATTGTACGTTGTGAGTACGTTGCGTCGGTAACATCCTGTTTACCGCTTTGCTCTCTGTTTTCGAGTTGCAACGTAAAATCGCTCGATATAGCCGCACCTTATGTGGTTCTGTCGCAATCGAATTGACAAGCTAGTAAACAGGGCGCTATTGCACGCGGCCAAAACAGAGTTCCAATAACGAAGCGTTCATTTGAGTATAATAAGCGAAAGATTGCTATCGATTCTACGCGGATGGCGAATGACGTAAGGCCGCTCTGTTTGTTCCTAAAACTTGGGATGCTGAATTATTGATGAGTTCGCCGTACTGCCGGCAGACAGGCGGATAGGGGGTGCTTCTTATGATCTACGATCGCGAATGTTTCGTTTATGTGCACTTTTATACGGTGTTTGGGCGAGCGTTTAACGCGACCGATACGTATATCGAATTATACACAAAAACTTGATGACGAGCCCATATAGTTTAAAACATATCACGCTTAAAAATATATATCCACTTATAATTTCACGTAAATTGCATCGTATCTTGGTCAATGTTTAAGAACCATTATACGAGAAGCAGTAGCAATTTATCGTTACCTCCCACTGATAAAAACCCGCAATGGCAACAAAATGGTTTCATTTCTTTTCTTTTAACATTTTTTCGGTGGGTCAAATTTATTGCTCTATTAAGAATGCCATGGTAGAACCGACCACTACTAAATTTAAGAGTTAAATGCTGGCCAATTGTGGCTTCTTTTACTGGGTTATATTCGGTAATCTAATTTAATCTTTAAGTTTCCTACCAGTATTTATATACTTCAATAGCCTGGATGATAAGATACCCAATTTATTATTACTATACAGTGGAAAACCGGCTAAGTTCCGGGGATAATATATGAAGTTTTAGGATATTCTAAGCAAGTGCTCTTAAAACTATGTACGTTTCATGGTAAGATCTTTCTTTCCAATATCTAATTCGTATTTAAATCGATTTTTAACAATCGTTTAAATACCAGTTTAAAGTGTTTGGATAATATAACCAACCTGTTTTAAATTTTCAATGCTTGAAATTCGTTGGTCTCTGTGCAATTCGCCTCCGACAGTATTCCCCATATTTCCGTCTGTCCGTTTGCGTAAGAAGTACAAAGCAACTGATTCCAGCATATAATATATAAAAGCCTATAATGTAGTCTGCAGAAAAAAGGTCTGATATTAAAACCGCATTGAAAGTCGTGATCAAGGTAGTGTCACTCCTCCCAGTTTTAGTCTTTAGATTTTTTGGGAACATGTCATCGGTTCCAAACTTATGTAACAAAAGTTTATATAATCGATCGCTCTGACAATGATACAGCGAGCAGAACTATCATCATTTCATCGATTCATCTTCGAACCTTTTAGCCAAATCGTTAATATCCTTGCGTTTCAGAGAACTACACAAAACTAGATTCCAAACATCCTGTGTGCTTACAACACAACAGAACTGACTCAAATTATTGTTTGACGCCTACTGATTCTACTTACGTAGAACGGCTTGTTTTTGTAATGTTTTTGCGGTAACGCTCCACATTTTCAGTATAGACTGCATAACACACTCTTCTGACCCTTCTATTCACAAATTAACAAATTACCATGCGCTGCCACAACATATGGCGTGTTTTCTTCTTTATATCAAGCATAACATCAAACCTCTCAAATCTAGTTGTTTTCTGCTACTTCCTTGCCAGTCACGAGACAGTTGCAAACTGATCCCGACCAGTATCAACGCAGTAGAAAGAATGGACCGAGGCGCTGAATAAAAAGAAAAAAGGGAAACAGTTTCCTGTTCAATCCGAGAGAGGCTCAAGCGACGATCTGGTAACTCTACTACACCAGGCTGACTGCTAATCTCTCATCCGGTATCCCGCTATACAGCTACGAAATTGCTCTATTGTTAATATTTCCTAATATAAATAAATACATAACAATCGTGTCAGTTCAAATCCGGCCATTCTATCAAATTCCCTCTGTTTTCGATACAGAATTAACCCATTCGAATTATAAGCTACTACCTTCATATGAATCATTTGTTTTTGCACTTATAGTATATCCAACGTTGCAATAATGCACCAATATGCGCAGCCTACTCCACTTCTACTTATCGTGCATTTAGTTCAAATCCACGTAATCAACGACATTACGGATTATGAAACAACAACATTGTTGTACTCCAAATGCTTTTACAACAGAGAGGATTGCGCCTTCTTTTAAGTTTCATATCGATTTGTGTTAATGTATCCCAGTCGAGGGATAGAACAGTGCATATATTCATGAAATTTTAAAAGCTCGCAGACTCTGATGCAATAATTATCAAAATCTGCACGAATTTTCTATTCAAGCAGTTTAATCGAATCCTGCTTTTCGAAAAGGCGGTCGGTGGCATTTGTAGCAGCTGGTGCACCAATCCATGGGGATTGGAATATTGCGACCTGAAGTATTGAGCAGCCCTGGACTCTTCGGCGCCCGTTTCGTGCAGTTGTCACGTAAATATCAGCGCACATCGAGTCAATTCTCGCATCGCATGTGCGGGTTGCCAAGTGCTTGCCTGCATTCCAATGCCTCCCTTGTGTGAACATACAGCCCTCGAGACACCGAAATTCTGTCGCCGTATCGAAAGAAAGATGTCGGCGTGGAATTGTTTCCGCTCTCTCAGATCACGATATCGCGCAAATTAGCAACAACTCTTTCTTAATATGGACATAAAGAACAGATCGGGACATGGCGGCAGATTCGTGAGCTAAAAATAGAAAAAAACTAAGCCCGTTTGGGAAGGAAAAACTGATTAAGACTTAGTGGACATTTGGTCTTAATCCTTTCCAATCGGGTTAGGAAATATTTATAATAGAACAGCACAAAACCCCCAAAACAATCAAGCAGCTGATGCAAGCGATAACTGCTGTTGTCGCGAGAACAGCACTGAGGAATACCCGACACGTTTAAGAACGGTGGAAATTCCTTTTACACCACTGGTATTGTTATTAAGTGTTGATAGAATGCTGAATTGAACTCTCTCTTAAAGGGTGGATGGCCAAATGGTTAACGCGACCGATACATATACCGACTCTTCTACAAAAAACGGCCCTAGGGACGAGCCCATCATGGGTTCGAAACTTGAATTAGTAAAAAAAATTATATGTAAAATACGCTGTTTTTAGCATCGTGTAATCGAAACTTAACTTTGTTAAAATAAACCACACTGCGTTTGTGACATCACATACACCTCGATTGGCTCGCGTCGAGTATTATTTATCCCGGAGACGCCAGTCGCAATGGAACTACAATACGGAAACAATACTTCGTATATACAGTGCTTGGATCGATTTTTCCCAGGCGCATCTTAGATACTTTCCCATACCACCATCGCCCAATGTTGTGTCACATATGCTTAAACGTATTGCCGATCTCACATCTACGGGGTTAACGCTGCTATCTTTTTTTTCTTTTTTTTTCGAGCCAAGTTTCGAACCCATGATGGGCTCTTCACTTGGACCGTTTTTTGTATAAGAGTCAATATGCTGCTATCTTACTAAGATGGCGTTAAACATCAATTGCAAAGCTGCATTTGCCTGAAAATTTGATATGATTTTAATTCCATGATAAACTTTACGAGGTTAAAACACGGTAACAATAAACTAGAAATTTTTAGAACTGAAACAAAAATCAATAAACGGTAAAGAGTTTTCTTTTCACCTTACATTTAACATAACCTGTCCATCTGGTTATAATATATGACGTCACAGTTATACGCAAACTGACCAATCTTCACCGTCCTTTTACACCATACACGACGTAAATGTTTCGATCAAGAGCAACTACTGCGATTTTTTAATCAATATCGAGGGAAAACAGCAGGCCTAACGCACAATGAAAGGGTAATTGGTACTGTGACGTCATAGTGCAGGTATTGATGTGGTCAATCCGATCATTAGGACCAGGAATAAGGAATAAAGCGTCAGAAAATTAATAACAATATCTACTGGTGGACCATTCTCTAACTGGTATTGGCGCACATTATTCCATACATTTTCTTATTTTGAACTTTACCGCCGGATAATGTAGTTCACTAATAAATCGTTATAAATTTGTAATTTTGTTAATGTATTTTATATCCAAAAAGCTATAATTTAATGGCGAGATGTCTTAAAGAATGTTAGAAATGTCAATCGTGATGAGTTCAATTTGTAATTAGAAACCAGTTTCTATGCTTACAGCATAAATAAAGCATTTCAGATATTGTTCGTGCAGTGTTATGATAACTGTTTACTGGCATTATATTGTCCATAACTGTATACGTTTGTGGGTGGTTGATTAATTTACGTTTAATTAGCAAACCTACATGCAAAAATTAAGTTTCTACATTAAATAACGTTGTTACACACCATCACACCACACAAATAAGTGTGGGTGCTGTTTACCTTTACATGGGATGGCCTTTTGACCGTTTGCAGACCAGAGTACATTGTGAAGTCGATATTAGTTGTTTTTGTGTCAGATGAAAAAATCGATAGATTGTTAATATCAAGTAGCAATGCATCAGTCACTGTACGATGTATGACGTGATGCCAAATGGTAGAAAAACGCTTCTGCCGCTTTACCACATTCACGTCACGATTCTTCATAAAATGACGTCATTTCCCTTATATCAACGCGTTGTGTACATTGAACAATGACCGAGATTAGGTGCTCCCTCGTATACGTAATATCTCGTAAGGCATATTCCATAACAATGGGTAACCACGATCAATCAATTCGACAGAGTGATTTATGCAGCGTTCTTTTAAGTTTTTTAAAATATTTCAGCTCAAAAAACGTTTTGTTTTTATATATTCTTAGCAAGTGAAATTGTTTACTGGCACAGTGGAAACAAATAATAATATGAAGCGTAATAATAAGTACTGAAATTCACTTATAAATTACTGCCAGATTACACTCAATCAAATTGTATTCTGCTGTTCAATAATTACTCATCAAAATGTTTTAAGAAAGCTAACCAAAAAAACAATTTATTCTGCAACATATAAAGACCTAAAACACATTTGCTAGAGTTTCTGCAGGAATGTACCGTTCTGGAATTAGATTGAAGGTAAGTTCAAAACCAGACTGGGAAATATGTGTTTCACACAAACGTGTAATCTGGCAGTTTTTTGTAAATATGTTAAACCAATATTGATATATCCCATTTCTGCGTATTTGTCGTAATTATAAACCCGTATAGAAGATAACGATTTTCAGTTTATTGGTTTAAAAATGGACACAATCAATATCTCTTTCGATATTGGGTTTGGTCGTTGATTAGGACAACACAGACATATTGTAAGCGCACTAAAATGGGATTAACGTCGTGTATGGGATAATTGTTGCTTATTGTAGCGTATAATAGAAAATACCATCTAGTGTAAGATAATGAAAATACATTATAACTTTAAATCATACAAAATGCCGCTTTATTTGATTTTGTTCTATTTTAAAACTTTTAAGTAATAAATAGTATCTGTAATGTATTTTTATTTGCTTGTAATTGCTTTGTGTTATTTATGAATTCTTTATTCTATTCATTTTGGTTATAGTATACAAATTAATTCAATTCGCTCAATAAGTATGATATAAATCATTTGGTTGCCATATTTCCTCCGTTTTCTTGAATATTCCTTATTATGAGACGGTAGGTTACTATAGGCCACCCAGCCATATGACATTTTCACTTGAGATTATTTTGGCCGCGCAATTTCTATCATCTGTCAAAGTGGAACACGATCTTGGCTTTTGAATGGGTTCTACCTAAATTAAACTGTGCGTGGCCTTCGCTTGTGTCCGTGGGGAATCATCGATGTTGCGAGCGATTGATTAAGAAGCCAATTCTTTAACAGAAAAGTCAAAATACAAGGTCACCAAGAACACACTATAGCAAAATGTAGCCTACTTGCCTAATTTGGTTTTCTAAAGAATTGAAATCGATTCGTCGTGTTACTAGAGCAGGTTGCTTTCCAAAATTTCCTTAATATTTAATCGTTTTTGTCGAAAAGCACGAAAACCATGCTTCTATGTTTTAATTGTACATTATCGCTAGACTGCAACAGTGGCATATCGACCGTGTATACAGGTTTATTGGCCAAACACTGAATTATTTAAGACGAAGTTGACAAATTCTGGCGGCCAAAGCAACAGTATAGTTGCCGAACATGGCGAGTAAGACGGGAACATCACTGACAGTGTCTGTTCGCTGAGTCATAAAGTACATTATTCTATAAACAAAGCCATATGCAACAACGTATTACTAGCAAGGGCGACCCTGTTTTTGGTCGAATATAGTTCACACGTTCGCAGCTTTGCGTATTTACACCATGTAAGCAAAATTTTGACGCATGTTTTCACTCCCATTTATTCATTTTGGATGACTCAAATTACCCGTATACAGATAATGACGTCAATACATCGTTTAACAATTTACTTGAAATGTCATTTGAACTCTGTTGTCTTCATATGACTGAAGAATAGGTCATGCAAATAGTTTAAACGCGTAACAAGCATTGATTAAATAAACGTGCTTTACCCATAATTAGGTATTTTTACTCTTTTTTTTCCTTTTTTTAAATATAAGAGTCGGTATATGTATCGGTCGCGTTAACCATTTGGCCACACGACCGTACAGGGTATTTTTACTCGAAAAATGAGAGTTTATTCAATGTCTTCTAGCGCCTCTTGTGTCTTTTTCATGCCCTCATCACGTGATGTCATGTCTTCGATTCGGTTGTAAAGCGCCCTGGCGTCTTCGTAGCAATTCCTTGCTTTCACGAGCTGTCCGATATCTTGGTACAACAGACCCATGTTGTATAGCAGCTGGGCCAACGTAATGTGCCTGCAATGGGCAAGTTGTGGTTTAGGTCAATGTTAAGAACAGGTGTAAACGTCAATGTAACCGAATGGTTAACGCAACCGATACATATATATACCGACTTTTATTTTAAAACGGGCCTAGTGACGAGCCCATTATGGTTATGGAACGTAGCTCGGTAAAAAAAACGGGTGAAGTTATACACTAAAAGCGTATACAAGGGTACAGTCAAACTCGTTTCTATTCTGTCGGGTTAACGATTCTAATGCTTTGTGTTGTTCCATCTTTAAATGCCAGCTACTCATTACACGAGCTGCTGTATAGTTTTGATTACGACTCATTTGATACCAAGCCAGCGTAAAACGTGTTGTGCACAGAAATACATTGAGTAGATTGGCAAACAAGGTGACAATTACAAGTTTTGTTATTGTAATGCTTTTCTAATTTTTTTTATACATGAGGGGTATTGGTAGAATTTACAACCCGACCATGTTTTATTGAAAAACTCTAGCCTGCATGGTGCTTTCTGAGGTCGGGATCACAGACAAGATTTGTTTAGTCTTGTTTGGCGCTGAGACGGCTTAACGCAAAATCACTTTAATTATTTAGTGGTCGCCACGGCCTCAATATAAATTTAAACGTCAGACTAAGTGCTTTTTATAAGTATGGTTATCTTATCCCAATTTTCATATCTAATATGACATGTAGGATAGGATAGGATAGGATAGGATAGGATAGGATAGAATATTCATCTTTATCCCCGTGAATTGGAAAACCAAGGGGGTTATCACACAGGCAATCGTTAGATCACTTCGCGCCCATCGTCGGATTACCGGAGCTATTGCAGTGTGTTGCGTATGATTCACATGTTCCTTTAATTTGGTAGAACCCATTAATTCGCTGGGCTCAGGTAATGTCCGTTAAGTACCTTGCCCAAGGACATAACCGACCAGCTAGCGATTAGTTTCGCACCTGCAACCTTTCGATTGAAAGGCGACGCACTTAACCGCTAGACCAACCGGCCGGACAAATGTAGAAACGCCGGCCTAAGGTTGTAGGTTCGAAACCTTGAGTCAATGAACTAGCTATAGCTGATTTTAGGTAAGGCAGACATCGCCCGGAACATGGGGATTGATAGGCGCCAACCATCGGATCACCGAAGCTATTGCAGTATGTTGTGTATAGTTCACACGTTCCTTTAATTTTGTAGAAACCATAAATCAGCTGGGTTCAGGCAATGTCCGTAAGGTGCATTGCCCAAGGACACAATCGACTAGCTAGCGACCAGTTTCGAATCTGCAACTTTTCGACTGCATTAAACCAACATACTAACAGGTCGGTTGGTAGGTGCTTATCGACACAACATTGTAGAAAAGAAGATGTATAATCGTGGTATGGCCAATGGGGCAACTGATAAGCGTGTTAATATGTGAAAATATCACTTGATTCAGAAGCAATTACGACGTGATGTTCTTACCTGCAGTTTGCGCCAAACTTTTCTTTCATGATGTCAACTCCTCTTTGAAGAAGAGTTTCCGCCTGGTCGAACTGTCTCAGCTCGTAGTGCCCGATCCCAACACTATTGAGACATTCAGCTTGGTTTTCCGCCCTGAAAGTTGGCTCAACTTTCGCCCGATCACTGCCAGCCATAAAGCTGTCGTGCATCTGCAGAACGATGCTCATACCCTGTCGTACCTGTGGGAGAAATGTGTAGGAATAAGATCGACTTGCAACTGCAATAAAAAACATGGCGTCGAATTCGTATCTTTTGTACAAGTGATGTTGTATGTTTAAACACGTTGAGCAGCTGCTCATGTAATCAGCATGAGCATCATGGGTATTTGTAAATATGCTGTAGCTTGGCTTCAGCTTGTAGTTAAGGTGATTGGGTGTGGGACACTGCTGTGTTTAACCCACATGCCCATTTGATGAAATGATTTTTTATTCCCGTCGGTTGTGAACATATGAAATTATAACACTAGTAACTGTGATTTGTTTTTCTTTAAACATCAGACCATAATGTTTGCCAGCTGTTTTTCTGCCCATCATGCATAAAAACGCCGAATAAACACTAGAATCGAACACTTATTGTCGAGGCACGTCGAAATAAAATTTTAATCTCAGTTTTAGCTTATCAATGTTAAAACATGTATCTAGTTATTTAAGCCATGAAACTTGATTTTATTTCTTAACTTATTCGTAAGCATAGATGAAGCGCGGATGTTAAAGTAAAATTAAAAAATTGTCATGACTTTTATTTAGCTATAGGTAAGCTAAAGTACGCCGCATATGGGATATATGCTTATTGATTGCCAATCAATACGAAATAAACTTGTGCCCACATGCATGGATACCGCCGCGTAATTAAAGACTAATTGCTGTGGGTCGTCTGAGTTTTTCTTTGTATGTATGGTCTGTCGGGTATAGATTTCGTGTTATACTTACTGGCGTTGTTAGTTCTCCTTCCGAATTTGCCCTTCCCAGCGTTTTGACCAAGGCACGAACTACGTGACGTGCTTTCATGACGCATTCGCGCATGCGCAGAACTCTTGTCTTGTCGTCTGCCAATTTGCTGTACGCCTCTTGTGAGTCTCTATAGCGACTTATAGCGGCGGTGTAGCGGCCCGTGGCTTCAAATGAGGAAGCAACGATGCTAAGGCAAACCCCAAGACACTGGAACTGGAAACCGGAGTCAAGACCGGAGTGCATGACAACGTCTGACAACTTATCCTGCATCCTTAGTATGACCTGTAACGCTGTCTTTGCGTGCAACGAGTTATTATCACTGTTGTCAGATTTGGTTATCGCTTGAATGACGTCATTAACGCCGCCGATACACAGAAGCATGCCCTCTAACGCCTCCCTTTTGTTCTCAATGGCCGAATAGAGATCATTTGACATTTCGTAAAACATTTTGGAGTTGTCGAGTTGATTATTCTTTAAACTTTCACCTGCCTTTGCCTTGGCATTCCGAGCAGCAGCAAACAGGTTTGACTGCTGTTTATCAGTCCTGATGGTTCGTTCAGAGAAAGTTTTTGACTTCATGTTCTTTATGGCTTGTTGGTAGTGAAACCCAGCGTCGTCGATTCTTCCGAGGTTGAACATCGACCCAGCTATGAGCTCGTGCAGATAACACGTCGTCTTTTCAAGTTGCTGTTCTAACATTGGCAGAGCTTCGGCGTATTGACCCATTCGGTATAATTGGATCGCTTTGTCTGCGAAAAGAAACAAACACTAAAATTTAACAAAAATGAACTGAACCCAAGATAAAAAGTACCACATTAGCCAAACTCAAGATAAAAAGTACCACATTAACCAAAATACAAATAAAAATGTACAACATGTACTAAACTACAAATAAAAATGTACAACATGTAGGCCTACTAAACTACAAATAAAAATGTACAATATGTACTGAACTACAAATAAAAATGTGAAACATGTACTAAACTACACATAAAAATTTAAAACATGACCAAACTATAAATAAAAACTTACAAAACGAACTAAACTACAAATACAATATTAACACTTTAACCCAATTACAAGTAAAAAGATTGCAAATGAAGCAAACCACTGAGCGCCTACCCACCCAAAGAATCTGTAGGTCCTTCCAAATGCACCATTGCGATCTTGATATGGAAATGACACTCCAGTTCGTACACACAAAGCTTATGGCGACTCAATCCACTTCTTTCGCCGACGATCATAAGATCAGCAAGACGTTTTTCCAAGTCCGCTCTGTACTCTTCAGGGACGATGCCCAATTCTAAGGTTTGATAAATTGTGAAATTAAGCCATATTCGGGCCAGATTGAATTTGTTATCTTGTTTTAAATTTGCAGCTTGAGCTTGTTATGTATATTAAAGTAAAATGACACTTTAAAATTTAGTTTTGTCTTTTTGGAATGAAAAACACTAAGGTAGTAAGGTAGTTGTCATATAAAAAATCGTCAGAATACCTTGAGCTAACAGTCGAGTTTAAATATATGTTAGTGTGTAGTATATGATAAAGATGTCACTGCAGTTTACTTTCAATCCATTAAGCTGGTTCATGCAATATTTGCTAAGTGCATTGCCCAACGACAACCCACTAGCTGGAGTACGCCATGTTAAAGAATTTTACGACTTTATCGTCAGATATCTAACCATTCATTGCCAAGGTAGCAGTAATTTGACTTATTAAGTACACAGTTTCAAATAGGATTTTATCTCATTAAGTTTCCACCCCGGCAATCGAATCACTTGATGATTTCACCCACAAAATCTGTCTGGGAGTGGTCGCTTGTTTTATGTTCTGGGAATATTTTATTCTCTGGGACTGTGATAGCCAAGTGCAGGTCTGGTAGTTGTTGGGTCGCTGCAGATATACAAGCTAATCCCCGCATTATCACCTTGTTTGTCCTCGTGTCGCATCGCCCCCACCCGCTCCCGGATCTTGGTGCATCTTGAGATGATGTCATCCCTGATCTGCCTCACAATGGTATCCATGCTGAAGAGGAGTTGGCTGCTCAGCGATGAAGAGGAAGAATCCTCCGTATTGCTAGACGTCTGCTTCCTTGCAGCTGATGTAGGGCGATCTGTTTTGAGTTTACGTTTACAATGTTGGTTGATCTATTGCAATGTTTTAAAAAAACACGGAGTCAAAATAATAATTTTAGTCCTAATAAGATATGTTTTGAAATTTTTAATCTGTTTTACTTGTTCAATCTATTTTTTATGTTTTTTGAATAGGTTTGAGGTCCATGCATGATCTTTCATTGTTAGTTCAGTTTAACGTTTTATTTGCCTTAGGTGATAGTTTGTGTGTTTCATTTATTCAATATGATGTAATGGCCACAACAAGAACCGTTCGTCTCAACGCTAGCGGGGACTAAACTAAATGAACACGGTTCAATGATTTTAAATTGGCTCAACGATTGTGTGGCCGAGTGGTCAACCCGACCGATTCAGAGAGAGATTTCGAGACAAAAACGGTGTTTTCAACAATATCTTTGTGTGTTCGAAACTAACTACCACCCCAAAAATAAAATTAAATGGTTGATTAAAATATAAAGCTAGTTAGACTCACATAAATTGTTGCCTTTTTAGTTGATATTTTTAAAATTAAATTGAAAATCTATTAAATAAGAGACGGTCGATTTCGTATTGGCGAAATGTCTAGATTTCTTCTAATTTTTGAATTAATCTTTATTCGCATATCGCGAGCTTTTCTGTAAGTCCCAAATAACTTTTTATTTAGCTTTTTTATCTAATCTTACATAGATGTTATTTAAAATTTTATAACTATCAGTTTACCTGGATTTTTTATACTTTTTGGTGCTTTGTGCGTCGTTGTAACCGGTTTGCTGGTCGCCTCTATTCGTTCCACGTCCCGTTTCATCAGATCCGCGTCATCATATTGGGACAATAAATTTATTTCACTCGTTTGAAAATCTTCGTTTGAATCCGGCCTTCCTGTTTCCACCTGGTTATTTTCGTTTCCGCCAAACACCCTTGCTAACCTCATTGCTGCATTACTGGCAGCTTCTTCCATATTATTCATAGTCAAAGACATTGTACAGGTTTGAACACGTATTGATGTATTTACAGATTAATATATCGGCGATAAACAGCACGCCTGTATTACAAGTTACAAAACAGGTACTCAGGTGAAATACATTGCGAATTATACATCTTTCACTTTCACGGCGTTTCTGCTTTCTAAATATAATTCTTTTCAGCGTACAGTAGCATAGGAAAAACAGCTCTATGGCGATCGCGAAATTGCTAAGAGACGAAGATATTTCTAATAAGGCAGTATATTAAATGTCATAGCGACCCACAAATATAATTGAGCAAATTGGTTATAATTAAGATCGCTACGTATAACGGAGGTTGCCTGTGAAGTTACGAAATCACCGCTTGGATTCATTTGATTTAAATTGAAGATTAAACCTTTTGTATTTAATGTAAGGGTGCTCATAAAAGTCGTCTAAAGTGTGCATATAAACTTATATACTGAAGAGCGGTGGAAAAATACTCTTGTGTGTTAATATCTTGTCTTATTTCGTCGGCCGATGTATCACAGCATCGACGACATACAGAATTGCCGTGAAAAAGCCGACCAAGACTCCCGCCAACCTCTCGTTGCACGGGTAATACTCATATTTGTTACATTTCATGTAAGCAGCGAAACATGACGATGCAGACAGGAATAACAAACAGCTGAGGATAGACCAACCGAACTGGAACATCTCAAAAGGCCGCGACGAGGATCTGGTACACAGTTAAGATGAGCGACGTACAGTTAAATGCAAGTGCATTGGAGTAGACTAGCAGAAGCCCGCCTTATGGGTTAAATAGAGTATTCTTGCTTTATCTTCGTAAATGGGAAAACGCAGGCACACTTACAGTCGTCAGATTACCTCGTAAGGGAGTGTTCTTATCTGAAGATTATCTCGCGCACCCTTGGTTTAATGGGGCTATTGTAGTGTGTTGTATATATGAATAAGACATTTGTTTAGTTTAAGTTCAAGAGACTTTACCATTGACACTGGGTTCGGGCGATGTTCGATAAGTTGATCAAGGATACAACCGAGTATAGCTTTAGATGGCGTATGACCAATTAAGAACTCTATGCGCGAGAGCATGCTACGAGTGGAAACCCCTTAATCATTGTTTTTAAACGAGTGTTTTGCTGAGTAACAAAAGTGGTTATTCCCCAATGTTTGTTTTCTGTGCGCCGGTTTTCTTGTTTAGCTGTAAAGGTTTGTAATAGTGGAGCAGTGCTTTATAAATTAAAGGTGTTGATTGTGCATATGCTAGTTGTTTTGTTATTGGAGGCTTGATAAGTAATATATTTTTTTTAGTTTAGGTTGAAGATCCAAGCTTCGATTTTAACGAGAACACCGACGCGCAGGATTTTGAGTGAGAGCCGTTTTTGTGAGGTCAGTTTGCATTGGAGAGATATGAAGAATAATTAGTTAAACGCCTCCTATAGCAACAATCGCATTACTTTTTAGTTGGGCGGAGCACTAACCTACCAAGCTATTCGACCAGACAATATAGAGGAATAAGTAAATGTACTCTTTGCCTCTACCTGCTGATACTCATTAAATTTGGCATAAAGTTACAATGCAGGCTTGCTTGTGGTATCACAAGGAAATAGAAAGTCCACTGGAAACTGATAAACAAACCGTTTGAATGGCAGTGAATCGAACCATGCAAAACCAATAAAGCAAACCATTTTTGAATACTCTTTTTACAATCGTTTATGAAAGGATATTTATGGGTTCCCTTCGGATTCTCACTGGTAACACATGTTTTAATTTTATGGGTTCCCTTCGGATTTTCACTGGTAACACACAATTTAACTCCGTTTTTTTCTTTTTCTTTTTATACCGAAATTTCTGGGTATAAGCATTGCATTTTGGTTTGGTCTAAGAACTGATCAGAATAATTGACATATTTGAAGGAGTAACTTGTAACGCTGGCAAATCTGCAAGCGGCCTTACTTTGAAGCTGGTAGGAACATTCGACAGAGAAAGATAATCACACTGACTCCCCATCCGATACAATACGCGGCGAGCGAGTAGGTGAGACCGATTTTGCACCTGGATGCAAAGTTGTTCAGTTATTGCGTAGATAGTGGGTGGAGGGTGTACTTACGTGGACCCGCACCACGAAAAGCCTGAATCGACGAGCAAACTGAACGCTGCTGCACCACCTACCAGAATGCTGGTCATCAACCAGCCTTTTCCAGTGGCAATGTACCCTGTTGAGGGTCAGTTTACGAAGCATTGTGTTGGTTAATGAGTAATTGCAGTATTTTGTATATGATGCTAAGTTTTAGCACAATCCGTTAATCCACTGGGTACAGGCGATGTCTTCTAAGTATCTTACCCAAGGACACAACCGACTAGCTAGCAAAATACAGTAATGAAAAGCCAGTGTTCGTCAACTAACCAGCAAACATCACCTTACTAGACGTGAGTAATTAAAACCGTAATGAACCAATTTGCAATAAAGTAATGACTGAATACAAAGGGAACAACATATGCAACATGCAGAAACACAGTCCAATATTCATCTAAACTTCATACCATGTGCTCGAATTGGTCATGTGTTTCCTTAATTAGTTGACCATATTCTTATAAGTTCTTCCTACCAGTTTAATGCGTTCCGCGGGGTAATTTGAATATTGATTTGAATATTAGTTTAGTTTATTTTAGTTTAGTTTTCTTTTTGTTTCCACGATGAACACACGAAGCGGGACTATTGGTAAAAATTTGGAAAACGGGAAAAAACGGCAAAACGACAGTCGTTAAAACACGTCTAACTCCAGCCCTTGGTGACACATACCTGCATTAGATGGCGCATAAGAACGAAGAAGGAACGATTCGACGCCGTACAACACAAATGTAGCGAACCCAATAGCAGCTGCGGCAGCTTGTTTCGCATAATATGCCCCTGTGGTCTACAATCAGTTAAGCCGAGGATAGGATATTCATGTTTATCCCCGTGAATGAGATAACCAAGGGGGTTAACACACGGACAATCGTCAGATCACCTCGCGCCCACCGTCGGGTTACCGGAGCTATTGCAGTGTGTTGTGTATGATCGACACGTTCCTTCAATTTAGTAAAGCCTTTAATCCGCTGGGTTCAGGCAATGTCCGTTAAGTGCCTTACCCAAGGACACAACAGACTAGCTAGCGACCAGTTTCGTGCCTGCAACCTTTCCGCTGAAAGGCGACGTACTAAACCACCAGACTAAACCCGTCGGCTTGACTGTAGCCATGACAATGAACACGTGACTCACGAGTTAGATTGTCCATTTATGTAAATTGAAAACGCGATTGAAGCTCCAAGGACGTGGACAGTGGAGAGCCAAGCCCACAGAAAGTCGAACCCATCGTACGTACAGGAGCCTCCACAATTCATTTGACGGGCAAGGCCTGGCATTGAAGTGTAGTGAATATACAGGGTGTCCCAAAAAAATGACACCAATTAAGATGCAAATATCACAAAAAGTATAAACTCGAAATCAATGAAATTTAACAGGTATATGAGTTGACATAATTTATTTTTTTAAATATTGTCATTTACGCATCGTCAACAGTACAACACACGTGCTTATTGAGTTTCTGGAATTCACAGGTTTTCAATGTGTGATTTTAAAATGGTGTCATTTTTTTGGGACACCCTGTATTACCGTG
>CH002905.1:300414-355093 GCA_000149265.1 Ciona savignyi | reverse complement strand
GTGTAGCTTATGCAGCATGTTTGGGCGAAATGACATTTTAATAAGAACTGCCATAAATGATTAGGATATGATGTTCATGTTTTATGTCGATTAATGAACAGACGCAAATGGCGTTATCGCACGTAAAATCGGCAGTTTATCTCGCGCCCACCGTCGGAATACTGGAGATATTGTAGTTTGTTTTATAAGATGGGGTCGTTTTTAAATGTTAGAAAAAACAACTTATCAATACACTGCGTGCAGACCTTAGACTAGTTTGCGACTAGTACAACCAACTAGCTAGCGACCAGTTTAGACCGCGCCCATCGTTCGGTTAAAAGGCGACGCACTGATCAACCAAGAGTCAAGACAATATATTCGGAAACAGAATTATACTTAATACACACTTGACATGTCACTTGTTTATTCAGTGTCTCCACAACTGATTCCTCTGTTTTGACAACTTTCTGTTTAATTTAGGAATCTACTTTTAAACAGTTGGTTTAGTTTTTTTATTCTTTTTTTTGAGGGGTGTATTTGAATTTTATTCTAACATATAAATGACATTAAACAAAAGATAGGTCTAACACAGGGACAGTCACTAAAATACGTCAATAATTAAAAAGATGTACGTAATTATTAATATATATGATGTGGTCGTTAAATCAAACCATATTAAAATGCAACAACGTATTTAAAAATTTAACGTTTTAGTGTTGCCCGCAGTGAAACTCGGTTTGTAATCAGTCACTGTGTTGTTAAGTGACAAAAATGAAACGGCATTAAAGTGATTACGATTGTTAAGTGAAAGTCTCCAAAACGTTCATAATTTGGTAATTTTTAGAACTTACCCGAGGCGTGAAAGAAAAAGAACAGCAACGAAATACTCCACGATATAATAAAAGCAGCGAATGCCCATGTTTTAGCAGCTGGTGCACTATAACTGTGACTGTCAGCTATTAAGGCAAACGTAGTACATCCAAAAAGCAATACAACTAGTTTTATTAGCCCTTCCTTAGATATTAGATACTTCAGCTTGCTTTCCATTATTACACGTTGTAGATTTGTACCTTAAAGTAATGACACGTTATTCTTATTCTAGTTTTATTTTGTTTTATTCTTATTCTAGTTCTTAAATAGTTTTTGCTAGTTTCTTTATATTGATAATAAGAGGCATTAAACCGACTAACCAATCGCCAGAGTATGTTTAACCAAACACGACGTGCGTCTTACGACATACGCCCTATTTACGTAAAGCAGAGAATTTCCTTCTACCAAGATCAGTTACACATTAATAATCACAATCTCCAATCTACCTATTTACTCATGTGGCGCTCCTAACATTCTAGAGTGGTCCCTACGGTCTAAATTGCCATTACGTCATCCTGAGCGTACGAACAAACCATATACAGATCATGTATCATTCTCCGAAGCCAACACGCAGCATAACGATGCGTTGTATGCTATTATTTCAGAAATAAACTTATTATATTTGTTGGTTTTGTCCATTAGTTCGTATTATGCCTAGTTTAGGATAATCTTTTACATTAAATTCAATGCATTAACGACTGCAGTTCTGCCTTAGTTTACTAATAGTGGAGTTTAAACGTTTTTAAGCTCCGTGGATTAATACGTTGTAATAAAACGGAAGGAAAGTCTCAATCATGCAGACCACACTGCAGTAGCTTCGATAGCCCGATGCAAGGTAATCTGACGGTCGCTATTGTGATAGGATAGGATATTTTATGTTCATCCCCGTGAATGGGAAAACCACGGGGGTTAACACACGAGCAATCGTCAGATCACCTCACGCCCATCGTCGGGTTACCGGAGCTATTGCAGTGTGTTGTGTATGATTCACACGTTCCTTCAATTTGTTAGAAACCAACTAATCCACTGGGTTCTTGTGATAACTGATAACTCCGGCGCGCTTTACCGTTTACGTGGATAAAACATATCGTATTTATAATCGATATGGCATTTTAATCATATTTAGCATTACAAAGGTAGACAGATTACATGATGTTTTTGTACCTACGTTTATTTCAACAGAAAATTGCAACCGTTCACCAAATCGACCTTGGCCAAAGACATTGAAAAAGCTTCACAATAAATTGCAATAGTTAATATCAACACAAAAATCTTTTGTCAAATTTCGCTCGTAAAATTTCTGAATAAATAGTCATTTACAAAAAATATTGAAAATTCTAAATCTTAATATAACGACGCAACAAAATTTGATCCAAACAAAATAAAAAATAAGTGGAGCATAATGATTTGAGTTGTGTTGCAGCCAATCTATGCAAAAAGTATCCAGATAAAAAGGATAATCACTGATGGGTAATGCTACGAAATTCCAAAACGTCCCAGTACGAAACACAAGGAGAACATACAGACTTGCTTCAATAAAATACAGTTCAAAAACGTAGTAAAATAGAATGTTATTTTACCATACAGTACACTGTAGAATATTAATATTTTGAAATTTTTAAAAAAATTAAACCTTTTGGCAGAAAGTGTAATTTGTCTCTCAGAATCCCCGCTAAATTGAAACCTAGTTCTAGGGTTTATCGAGTGAAAGTGCGTTAGGTGTCAGTACGAGTCAGCGGCTTTCTAGTGTTGAAAAGACCTTTTAAAACAAAAACTTCTCCCACCATCACTATTATCATGATGGTGATTTGAACTGCTGACCATATCTGTAGGAATCAATGATTAGTTTTTTTCTAGATGAAAAATAAACTTTCTAATGGCAAGAAACGGGACATGGATGGTAAAGATGGCGTATAACCAATTAAGACCTCTATGAACGGCAGGATGTGACGAGTGGTACCCTCCATGAGTCATTGTTTTTAAACTAGTGTTTTGCTGAGTAACAATGGTGGTGATTCCCCAATGTTTGTTTTGTTGAAAGCAGCATGTGCTAGGCTGCGCGCCGGTGTTCTCGTTTAGCTGTAAAGTTTTGTAATCGTGGAGCAGTGCTTTGTAAAATAAAGGTGTTGAATGTGCATCTGCTAGCTGTTTTGTTGGAAAAAAGTTGCCGATGTACGAAGGGGTATGGGCTCAAAATTTTTAAACAAAAGTTTGTAGGGTTTTGAGTTTAGGTTGCAGATCCAAGCTTCAATTTTAAATTGTGAAAAAATCTAAGACTTCCTATGTCAGGATTTTGAGTGACAGTCGTTTTTGTGAGGTCAGTTTGCATTGGAGAGATAGGGAAAATAATTAGTTGAACGCCTCCTAAAAGGACAGCCGTTAAGCATGTCTGTATGATTCTTTTTATTATCATTGAGCAAAAATAAGTTAAAAATTACATCGTACCTCTCAGATTTTGCTAAGATTTTAGACAATGTACCAACACCTAGAAAAATAATTAAGACAAAATTTGAGGTCTCAACTCTTAGTGGTTCAAACATGGTTTACTTTTCGAGATATCGGCAATTAAGAGTTGTAAGTAGGCATGACCACCAACAATAAGCCCTCATGTTGCCGGCAAAAACTGAGAGGTACAATGTACAGGCTGTAAAAAATATAATGGAATGACCCGTATTAAAATTACATCTAGGTAGTAACAGCCACCAAATTTATCTGCTAAAAATAATGAATATTCACTAAAAAAGTTAGTTAATTCATAATTACTAAACCCCCCAATCAGTTATTGTATTAACCAAACAACCAAAAATAATTGAATAGAGTTGTCACTTGAGGTCTGGCAGGTGATGACATCCAAAATATTTTACATATTCATGTATGGAAGTATTATGTGAAAGGTGATAAAGGTTGAATATTCTGTTCTTTCATTGTGGATGTGTGATATAGTAGTTATTATACGTCAGAAGCCTTTGGTGAATCCATTAAATATTACAAATTCAAATGCTGAGTTTAAAACAATGTATCTTCCGTCTAATTTTTTTATTATTGAGTCTGTGATGTGGTGCAACACATTAACCTATTAGGTTCCATGCATAGGAAATCATCAGAATATATTGTGTGTGGTAACCAGACTATGGGCATGAGGTAATCTAAAGAGTACCTGTTTTATAATCCCTCCGGTACGTGTTTTTTTTCATTCTCAGACTTACCATGGATCGTTAACTCAAAAATACCATGGATCGTTAAGTGTCCAAATGGTAAAGACAACCGATTTGTGTCCATCTAGTGTTTAAAACTTAGCCTAATACAAACATACATAAATAGGTATAGAAGAATATTGTTTTCTAAAAGAGTGAACTATGATGGTGAGATTTACTCAATTAGTTTTAGTAGCAATGTAATTCCAACATTCATACCTGAACACGACTATTAATTGCTTCCGCAAATACTCTGCCCAGAGCTTCTCTTAGTCGGAAATGCGTTTGTGATGCGATAACGCTCTTTACTTTTTCATGAACTGTTGCGCAGTAGCTCTCCATCTGGGCAGAACACAAGAAAGTGTAAAACTTGCTTAATGGTAGGTGAAATGTATAAAAATTGTCACCTGTATAAGTGCTACCACATAGTATAGGATAGGATATTCATGTTTATCCCCGTGAATGGGAAAACCAAGGGGGTTAACACACAGGCAATCGTCAGGCTAACGGGCCGGACATACCTGTGTAAGTGCAGTGGCGTGGTCCATGCTATCAAGCAGCGGTTTCTCATCACCAACGATCATGGAGAAGTAGATCACCTTGTGGGTGATGGTGGAAAATTCGTTGCTAAAGCAAATCTGAAAATCGAAAAATCAGTATGGTTTAACAAAAAACAACCTTGATTAAGTGGATAAATGTGGCATTTGTATTTGGCAAAAGGGGAATTCCCATTGAGTTTAATTTATCTTTTGGATAACTTTGTACCAAAACATCCGATCAGTCGTTGTGGTGTGTTGTATATTATTGATACGTTGCTATTATTTTAGTTCAACCCAATAATCCACAGAGAGTTGCTAAGTGCTTTGCCCAAAGACACTACCGACAAGATAGTTTCAAATCTGCAACGCTTGGCTAAAAAACTAGGCACCAACCTACTAAACTATTTCGTCCGAATTGATTAAATCATTTGTTCAAATGACCCAATTTATCACAAAAAGCCAACCACTTTCCAAATAAGTGTTACATAGAAATGCCCGAATAAGTTTAATTTTCAAAATTTAGAATCAACAAGAAAACACCAACAAACATTAATCTTTTTTAACCCTTTCATGTATGGGGGATACACTTGCCCTGTTATACCTGGTATGCACCAGTTTTCTGTGCATCCCATGCATATGAGTCGTATTGTTTCCGCTTTTCTGAATACAGCTTCAAACCATCTGGATCTTCAATCGAACAGTCCACATCATACCTTCCACCACTGATAACCTATTTAGAGAAAAAAGTTAGAAGAAGGACCGATAAATATTGGATATTTATGTTTATCTCAGAGATTAAAAAATTCAGTGAGCACTACACCAGCGGTACCTCTAATTACTACATGATCGCTGGGGCACTTGGATCGCCTACTATACTTTGTCATTACAACAGCCTTGGATAAAACTAAAAAAAGTAAACTTCTCACTAAAATTAAATTATGATAATATTGTCAGGGTTGGGGGTAAAAGTTACTTCTGGGGTTGAGATTACTGTTTGGGACAGGGTTAGAATTAGTTTCCAAAGCGCTCCAAAGCTCCAAGCGGCCCTGTAGTAATCAGAGAAATCCTTACAACAGTGGCAATTGCAAGATTACCTCACATGCACAACCCTACAGTTGCTGGGTTTTCACAATATTCACTTGGTGCCTCGCTCAAGTACACAACCAACTAGTTTGTGGCTGGTTTCAATCAATGTTTGGACAACTCGTGCATGTAGTATATAATTGAGAGCTTTCTACTGTTTTTAGTCTGGACAACCCATTAATTCAATGGTATCAAGCTGTATCCACTTTGGAGGCTTTTTTGCCAAGGACACAACCAACTAGCTAGCAGACATAATCTGTCAACCTTTAGGCTGACACTTTAACCGACTAAGCTAACAAGTGGAATAAATTCATCTTACATCCAAATTATTGGTATGGTAGTTTTTTGTTACGGTGAGCTTTACTAATTTGCGGAACAGAGGGACAACACACTGTATAAATCATGAGCGGGATGGGATATAACCAAATGGGACGGAGTTATTTTCGTCAAGAAGTTTTTTCGTCAATAACACAAGCTGGATGGGGAAAGGGTATATCATGATATACAGATACCCTGTCGCGCTCGTGTTAATGATGAAAACATCCCCTCCCCACTCTTCCCATTGTTCCGCAAAAGAGTGTGTTGTCTCTCTCCTCTGTCCTGCAAATTGGTTAAGCAAGTTAGGCTACCTGGTATTCAACAGTTGTTCTTGTGTCTTTTGTTATATCTTGGAAAAAGCATTGCTTCGAATTGTCTTCCAGTTCATATGTGAGTTCCACTGCGTTGGCGTGGTATACCCCCAGTAGGAGAAGAAGTAACGTAAAATGCATCGCTAAATTAATTCTGATGAAATTACTAGAAGCAGAAATTGTTCCACGAATATATTTTCTCTATCTACAATTCGGCATACTTAATTAAACCTTTAAAGGTATGAATATGATTATTTTACAAATTATAAGGTATATTTTATTATATATGTATGTAAAAAAGATACGAAATCGTCAGTCCCTTACAAACCCTTACAATTCGAATATAGTAACTATTAAAAACAAGAGATCCAAAATCATATTTTTATAACTTCAACAAAATACACGTAGACGTTGTTGGTCATTTCGCCAAAACGCAGCAGTCGTTTCGACTAGTAACCAAAAGTTTTCAAAAGTTGAAGGGGGGTAAGTAACGGACACCACTTAACCAAAGTAAATTAATACTATGTACGGGTGTATGTACCCAAGTTTAGTGGATAATATGTACCATTTCTAAGCATCAATCGACGCCGTTTTTGTGTTTTGGTAATCCAATACGATTTATTTAGTTTAATTCCAAAATTTGTATAATTTATTTAACTAATTAGGTTATATTAATCTTGTTTTTGTTTAGTACGAGCGCGTTTGTTTTTTTACCGGCTTTAAATTTAAACCCAGGATGGGCTAGTTCCTAAGACGGTTTTTATTGTATGTAAGTCTGTATATGTATCGGTCGCGTTAACCATTCGACCACACGACCGTAGCCTACTGCGCGTGTAATTTGTCGCGCAAATTATTGCAAAACGGACCTCCATAGGTTTCTACTTGACAAAGTGGAACAAACAACAGGCCAGTTTCCGATGAGACACGCCACTTATGAGAAAGCGACACGCCATTTTTTTGCCATTCGAAATCTAAAAAAGTTGCATGTCGCCTCAAAAAATGTTTTTGTTTACCACGGTCAACTATTATTTTTATACTCGTAATTTGACAATTCTCTTTTGAGAAAAGTTTGCTTAGCTCTAGTCCATGAATAAACAATCCTATCTACAGCAGCGACGTCGACGACCGTCTGTGATTGATGTCTTTATTATTAGGTTTACGCTACAAATAAAATATCGATTTCTGGATTGAAATGTTGAGTTTCTTTATTCCTATTTTGGTTAAGCCGTTTCGCGCTGATGTAATTCTAGTAAACAGGTTACTTTACATAAAATCTTTCTGTCGCCAACCATACGTCTCCTAATGCTATTATCAACGAGTGTAATATAATTACCTCAATTATCTGTGCAAAATAGAATCGCTTATGTTATTAACAGTTGATATTTTATTAACTCACGCAAGAAAAGGCGCCAACGTTCACATTGTACTGACATATAAATAAAGGTTCACGCTATTGTTACATACCTGTTATCAAAATGAACATTGACGGCAAGCTTTTACCTGAAGTACGATTTCCCTATTTTGATAGTTTACGACAAATAAATGAAAGAAAGTCGGCGATATCTTGGCCTAAAGAGATGCAATTAAGAACTCAAGAAGCGTGGCAGCAATATTTGAAATCTTGCACAGTTCCAGTGACTTTAGAATGGCTGATTGCCTTAGGTCTGCCAGCTTTGCCCATTTACCAAAACGTTTTAACAAAAAGTGAAGTGAGTCTGCCCGCGACAGTGCCCTGGTTACCAGGTTAGTACACATGTTGGGGAATTTCTTGACCCAAATCTTATGTTAAGCCTATCAAATCAATCTGTTATAGGGCGTCGGCGAAATGTTATGGAATTGAACCAGCTGCTGGCTAGAAGGCCGTGGCCTTGGGCAAGATACTTACCGCACACCCCCTGAACCTATAAGTTCAGCTTCATGAACTGAACTTTACCCTTAATCATACACAATACTTCACAACATATCATTAGCTACGGTAACCCAACATTGTTCGAGGATTACCTGCGTAATAACTCTATCGCATTTTTACATTTGCGTCGATAAAAATGATGAACACTTCTTTAACATCTTACCTTGTAGGGCATCGGATGAGACACAGTCATAATTCTACCGGGGATCGGATATCGTCACACGAAGTTTGCAATATTAGTGACGTAGCAGCAAAGGTGGTTTTGGCCGAACAAGATGCTGACGTTGCTAGCACTGTCGATTCATCCTCTCACTTACCGATCACCCCTCGGAATCAAGATGGCGGCCCGTATATGAAGACCACAGAAGAACCCCGCGAGCTTCATATACAGCACCCATACGATGAACAACAGGGTGAAAATTTCACAAATCCGACTCTTCCGAGATCAACTCGCTTTACAGAATCCTTCGCTTTTCAATCGAAACCATGGCGCCCTGATGTGACACAGGGACGGCATACCATTGAAGGGTTGTCGCACCCTCAACACACCCAGCACCAACGTCAAACGCAGCATGAGAAAAACCTGATTAACTTCCACCAGCAACGACGTAGTAGGACAAGGTTTTCTCCAGGTATAGCTGGTTTGGTAATTAAGATTAGAAGTAAACACATTTGCGGGCGCGCGTGGATAAGTTGTTTATTTCGTTATAGGGGTCGTATCTCTCGCGCGACATCTTTTCAAAAACAAATTTATGTCGCCGAATGGTTAGCTTATAAATAAAGAAAAGTGTTAACGAATTGTTAACGCGACCAGTTGATATACCATTTTTTTACCGAGCCAAGTTTCGAATCCATGATGGGCTCGTCACCAGGACCGTCTTTTTTTATAAGAGTCGGTATATATGTATCAGTCGTGTTAACCATTCGGCCACACGACCGTAAAGTTGATATTTCAAATTCTATATGAAAAAAACGCGCTTAGTGACGACGTCATTATGGGTTCAAAACTTTATCCGGTTAAAGATTGTATGTCCGCCGATCTCTGTATGTATATATGTGTTGATCCAGACCAAAAAGCATTTTTTTAGGTTGAGAAGTTTGGGAAACAATTTTATTTTCATTATCAATCGGAAATTTCGAAACTATCTTAAAAAATACGTTTTTTTGTGCTTTCGTTAAATCCACTAATAAGCTTACACGCCGCTGAACATATGCTTTTTCCTTATTAACACACGAGCTCGCACGATACAAAAACAAACAACTTTGTGCCAGTCCGCAACCGGGTGGGTAAATCAGGTATTCGACTTAATCCTAATTTCATGTATTAAACTTAAAAATGAGTGATCACATTTTCTTGTTTATAGATCAATTAGCTGTGCTGGAAAGTGCTTTTTCCCTGGGCCATTATCCACCGGTGGGCGTTAGAGAGAAGCTTGCTGGCAGAACGGGGCTGACCGAAGCAAGAGTACAGGTAAAGCAAATGTATTAGTTAATGATGTGGTATTTTCTGCCTTAATTGGGCGTTCATATATAATGCTCTTGCCCCTATTTATGGCCCTGAGGCCGTTTAAAAAGTAGAGTTGGTAAGAATACCACATATTCACGGTACATTTATCTGATGTAGTGTGCGTTGTTTTCACCATTTAAGTCACGTAGATCCAACAATATGCATCACCATTGTAACAAAGACCAGCAACCCACATTTACGCCAAGCATATTTTCCTGAAATTAAATAAAATCTATTTTCCTTCAGGTTTGGTTTTCCAACCGCCGAGCGAAATGGAGGCGAATGCAACCTAGCATGATCTAGAATCTAGAATGACGCATTATGAGCTTAAAATGGTCAACAAATGACATCATACGGTGTCATCATAATCTCAAGCATTTCCGCTTTACCTACAGGACCAATGAGTTTCACGCACTTGCAATGACCTAATATCCGGTTAGGTTATTGCGAATGCAGTCACCACAACAACATACACTTTCTGCCTTGTGTGACAACACATTTACTTACTGCCTTGTGTGACAACACATTTACTTACTGCCCTTTGTGACAACACATACACTTATTGCCCTTTGTGAAATGACAACACATACACTTACTGCCCTTTGTGACAACACATACACTTACTGCCCTTTGTGACAACACATACACTTACTGCCCTATGTGCCAACACACACACGTACTGACATTGTAAGATTTTTCTAACATATATTTTCCCATATAATAGTTTTATATGTCTCCCTGTTTTAATAACAAGTTTCGTTCTATTTTTTTGTGTTATAAAGCATGGCGAGCGCATGCCCTACCGATTCTGAATTATGCATAAGCAATACGGAAATGAACTTTATTTGGGCAACCGACATATCAACAGATTTGCCCACAAGTGCATTGAATATGGCAAGAAAAATAAAAACGTGAATCTAAGCATCAAGTAACGGCATAGCACATGCAGTCAAAAGAGAATTCAGGATTTGAACATTGTAAAGCGTTGGTAACAAAAGAAAATAAAAAAAATAAAGTTCGTTTGATTAAAGACGCAATAATTGTCTAAAATAAACAACTTCCCGGTTAAACTCTGGGTTTGTATGGTAAATTGTACGTGTTATACGCATCCTCTATAAGAGGTAAATTTGCGTCAGCCGGCTCGCGGTATGCGTCATCCGGCAGAATTGACGAAGCAGCTTCTGAGCCGGATGAACTTAATCTGACGCCACGATTAGAGGGCCCTTTCGGCATGATTCGGATGCCAAACTCGCTGTCAGCAGGAACGGAACCAGATGAGCATATAGACATCCGTTTCGAGCGACCTGGAACGGAGGTCGGCGGGGGTGGTGGACTGTGGGCGGGATGGGGCCTGCGGGAGGGGGTTGAATGGCGGTTTAGAAACGGTGTATGTGGTGGGGATGGGTGTCTGGCGCGTAAAACAACCGAGCTCCCATCCGAACTACGCTCCCCGTAACTCCCGGAGGATTTTCGCCGCGAATCTGGCCCTTCGAATACAAACCTACTCGCAATGTGGCTCGGAGAACGCCCGGCAACATTACCGACTTTGTCCGCAGGTTTGTCCGCTAAATTTTCCCGACTGGCTTCCGTCAACTGCGGCATGTTTTTAAGCTTGAAGGGTCGAGTGTACTTATTCTCTTGCACCGGCCGTCGTGAGGACTCGAGAAAATGGTTGGTTGATGCAACACTGGTATTTGGTTGTTGAACAACTGGTCGATCAGGTGGGGGACCAAGATTTCTTAATCTTCGATCCTCTGAGTCGGTTAGATCGCTGTATTTCTGTGTCGCACTCCGTTTTACCTTAGCGTCGGTCGGTTCTCTTGAAGAGCTTTGGACAAACGAGTGCGAATGCGGGCGGGATGAGCGTATTGGTACCGCATCGGAGGAAAAAGGCTGCACATCGCGTTGGTAATCTACTCCATGCAGCCCAGGATCGAGGTCATCACAACTATCGAATTCGTCCGAGGTAAAATCATCACTAAAATGACGTTTCGTGTCATAAGCGGGGATATCTGCGTATATCGGGTCTTCTACACTGTTGATTTGCTGGAAGTTATCGGCGCCTGCCCCATGCATCGGTACCTGGCCCATATTAACATCAGGCAGTGGGTATGTCGGCATAACTTCCTCCGACTGTTGGTAAACAGCAACGTCGGGTTGGGCTGGTAAACGGTGGATTGCATTGTCAGCCGCAATGCTGTTTTGTCGGTCAGACGCGCCAGGTTCCAAGTAAATTGCGCTCGGTGAAATCCGAGCCACTGGTGCAGTGTTAACTGTGTTACGCAGGATACTAGACCGACCGTTCGCTGATGCCATGTTTGCATTGGTATGATGGCCAGGCAGTGTGCTGACAGCGTGCTGGCCTCCTAGGGATTTCGTTAATTTCCGTTCTTTGATTCTGCGGTATATGTAAAGCGAGCAAACTGCTGCAATAATGAATAATAATGTCGCAATCCCGAAGCCAATACCAACACCACTGCCCAAGTCGCCTTGAGATTCACTAATCGGGGGGTTGTGGTTTTTCTGAGCAAGCCTTGGGTTTATCATGGATAAATTTTTCGCTACAACCGTTGTAGTGGCTTTGGAAAGATTATCGCTTGTGCTCATTCTGGATCTGGCAGTTGTTGGATTCGCTTTTACCTCCACAAAGGACGAACAATTCAAAACTGGACATGGCCTCCGCTGTATAGATGGCCCTGTCGAACATTTACTTCCATTGACTACGTTTCCGTTATAGGTGCAGTTCCTGGACCACGTTTTATAACATGTGTCGTCACATGCTGACGTCATGGGGCTCCATGCGGTCCAAGCAGGACAGGGTTGTGCATTGCAGGTTGAAGCTTGGGCGTTGTAGCTGAATTTATCGGTGAACTTGTATCGCAGACGTATACCACCGCCGCACGTCTTACTACATGAATCCCATTGTAACCAGTGCGTGAAACAATCGGTTCTTAAAACATAGAAGGGTCTTTTTCGGACGCAAATGCTCTTCTTAGACTTTCCTACAAAAAAATCTCATGTTTAACGGTTTTACCAGAAAATGAAAATCATATAAATATACGTAAATCTCACAAGTAAAAAATACACCATAACTACTTTCTTTTAATCTTAAGATATTTTAATGTACCAACATACGTGACATTATACCATTCTTACCATAACATTGATAGTTAGCTGGTTTCATTACAGTCATTTTTAAAAACCAGATTAATTAGTCATTTTTGAAATAAGATATACAATTCTATGTATGTTGTTTCGTTTTAAAACAACCCTATAACAATCATTTGAATAACGTCACATGTAACTAACCTTGAAAAGATGCCGATTCTCTGCAGACATAGTGTATTGTGTTGGTATAAAACATACAGGCTGGTATATGCGGGAGGTTGACTCTTGGACCCTTTATCGTGTTGTTCTTTTTCCAGCCACTTCTACACAAAGGAGACCCCCTTGTTTCAGAGAACGTACAACGCCCCCCTGGTCCGTCCAGGTACTCTTCATACAACACCGGTGACACCACGAAATTTCCACATTGTACATTTCGTAAACAAGTTGCTCCAATAATAATCAACACCAACGAAAGCATTTTACATCAAATTTTTCGTATATTTGTCACGTAACAGATTGCATGCTAACACAGAATCATATATATCATGTCTGCAAAGTATTGTTTTAGTTTCAATTGAAAATGTAAAACAGTTTACAGTCCTCCAAGGTATACCACCATAGCACAGGGTACATTCCTAAACACAAGTTGTCCTTTCGATCATATTTGACCGGCGTTCTGAATACGACCGGTTTAATTACAAATTGTGGTCACAACACTTTCTTTACATAAACAGCTAATACCAATAACGCGTCAGCCTGTTTACCTTGCATTACCTCACTAAAATACAAACGTAATCTTAGTGCCGAAATTTACGTACACTTGCATTTTATGACGTCACTATACGAAACTGCTAGACGTGACTTCACCTGTGCTATATTGGGAACTGCTGGTTGATAAATTATTAAAGGAATTTAAAACGGACATTTTTTCTCCAGACGCCTTCTACGTGGCAAAAAGAAAGCTGGACTAATTTCCCTAACTACTGCGGCACACTGAACTAAATCGCTCAATAAAAGAGCAATTACTTCAGCATTTACTGTGTTAAACGGCCGGATTAAATATATCCGCCGGTATTCTGCATGTTTATAATGTTACCGAAATTCACAAAGGTGAAATTAATTATCTGTTAGATGTGATTGTCCCTGTGAAAGCCATAGATCAGTCAGTATATTTATTTGGATAAAAGAAACAGTTCAAACTAGCAAAATACTGGAATTCTGCCAACATCCCAAGCGACCCGATTGTGTACGCTGTTCTGACGATATGGAACTACGACTGTTTTTTTTTTCATCTTAAAAGATAAACCTAAAAAGCTCTTCGTGTCTTGCACAGATCCAGCATGCTTCGACTGACCGCACTTACCATTCTAACTGCCGGTCATAAACAGGATGCAAGCGTAAGCACAACTTCCCTTACACTTCTTGCTGTGCGCTACATACGACGTAGTACGCCTTGTAAACAATGTAACGCGTGTACCAGATCGTATCTTCATTCATAGGAAATACAAACAAAAACAAACGCCATATTAAGCATCAATTGTCTTGCATAAATGCGTCATTTTTGTTTACGGTTTAGTATTACGTAATTAAATCAAAATTAAACCTTCAAATCAACCAAACCCCAATCAGACTACTCTTTATTTAATGCATTTATCAGACTTAAGACTATTTTTGAGTTGTAATTTTACGGAAGTGCAACACTGCACTTCGTCCCCACTCTATATACAAGACCATTACATCTAATGCATTGTTTTTTATGACACAAGGTTCTTGGAAATTTACGTTGTATAGAATTTTTTGCAGACCCAGCGAAACCGACCTAAAATCTTATGATCATTGTTCCAATCCTTACGTTTCCGGTAGTTTGTGATGTTAAAGGCAATGTATGCTGGAAATGGGCCTGAGGGACTATAATCATTAAGACATCTGTTAGACACTGTATTCTCCAAACCTAAACAATGAAATAACTTTTTCTGTTTTTCTTCTACAATGAAATAACTTTTCCTGTTCCTGTGTCGTGATTTAATTCGTTTGCCATTTTCTAATACTGGGGCAACAAATAAACTAAACTAAACAACTGAAACTGCCATAAGCTGGTACATGCCTTACGTCGAACCAGAATTAAGCTTCGCGCTCGATTCACTCGACCAAATTATTAATTGGAGGTGTTGACATATGAGAAGCTAATTTGACACCTGACTGTTCGCGTGACCTCTCGAAATCGACACAGGAAGTCGTTGGAATAGTACAACACTCACGCACATAACGTTGTTACCGCTGTTGTAAGCCTGAATTAAACAGTCTAGCAATTCTGAGGCTGTTTTCCCGTGGGATTGAATTGGCGTGACACACTGCGCTCTCTTTACCAGCAATATAATACTCACAATGTACATTCTTGACAGGCCTACATTATATGCCTGACATGCAACTCCCATATACTGTACATAGCTAGCAACGTATGGTTTAGATTAGAAGCATGGTAAGCCATGTCGGGTCAAATTGAAAATCAATTATTCCAAGAATACTCAACGGACCTTTTTAAAAAAAACGACAGTATGTTCGACTTTGCCTAATTAATATGACTTTAAATTGTATTAAAGCCGCTGAGAAAATAGGAGTGAATTGCATTCTATTAATAAAGCACTGCTAAGTACGGGAAGTGGCATTGTTTTATATACGCTCTACTGGTTAATATTTCCCGATACGTGCAAGTATATAAATCCTATTTCTTACTCCTTACTCGATGAATGGAGAATGCTAGTATGACAATGGCTATTATCCAGGAGAAAACTAAAAGAAGGTAAAGGAGGGAGGAGGGAAACCGCACATTAAAATGAAGATTTTGATATTAGAGTTAGTTTTAAACATGGGGTTGGAGTTATGGTTAGTTCTAGGGTCGATTACTGTTCAGGGGAGGGTTTAAATTAGTTTTCGTAACTTTAGTGAGCAGTTTTCCCCTTTCCTCTTTCCCCCCTTTTAGTGTTGCCCTATTATCCAACCTTATGCGTTTGTAGATTGCAGCGTGCTTAACGTGGGTGGTGCAGAACTGCAGTATGTTTACGCACAAGCAGGAAACTCCTGGTCCAGCCCTCGCACCATAGAAGGGAATTACCGTGGAAATGTTATTGTTTATGTGTTCTTGCGGAAAACAGTATGAATCTTAATTTGGTCGGGATGTTATAACCTTAAATACTAATGTGGGGTTGCCTAAAAAACTATATATTTTGTTTTCGTATTGTCTATAATTCATATGCGTATTGCATAAAATTCGTATGCGTATTGCCTATAATTCGTATGCGTATTGCATACAATTCCTATGCGTATTGCATATAATTCGTATGCGTATTGCCTATAATTCGTATGCGTATTGCATATAATTCGTGTACGTATTGCATATAATTCGTATGCGTATTGCATATAATTCCTATGCGTATTGCATATAATTCCTATGCGTATTGCATATAATTCGTATGCGTATTGCCTATAAATCGTATGCGTATTGCATATAATTCGTATACGTATTGCATATAATTCCTATGCGTATTGCATATAATTCGTGTACGTATTGCATATAATTCCTATGCGTATTGCATATAATTCGTATGCGTATTGCATATAATTCGTATACGTATTGCATATAATTCCTATGCGTATTGCATAAAATTCGTATGCGTATTGCATATAATTCGTATACGTATTGCATATAATTCCTATGCGTATTGCATATAATTCGTATGCGTATTGCATATAATTCGTATGCGTATTCATATAATTCGTATGCGTATTGCATATAATTCGTATGCGTATTCATATAATTCGTATGCGTTTTGCATATAATTCGTATGCGTATTGCATATAATTCGTATGCGTATTGCATATAACTCGTATGCGTGTTACATATAATTCGTATGCGTATTGCGTATAATTCGTATGCGTGTTGCATATAATTCGTATGTGTATTGCATATAATTCGTATGTGTATTGCCTATAATTCGTATGCGTATTGGCTGTATTAATATGTGGGTTGCCTGTATTTATCTACTAAGCAGCTAACACATTTATCTTCAATCCAACGTAGTTCCTGTCAAAGAATATCTTGAATTCGCCAAATCACCCTTATACGTGTGAATCAACCAGAATTGGAACAAACTAACCATGCTACCTATATTTTTATTGCAAAAATGTAAACTTGTCTTTTATGGGTTAAGAGACATGAAAATCGAATTAAATAAACATATCCCACTGGTAAACGAAAATATTCTTCATTCGTCATTCTTTATAAAGTAATACAAAAATAAACGCGATGGTGGGTATAAGTGCGCGAATTAAATGCATATATTAACATCATTTTTACATATAACCGGCAACAAACAATACGTAGGACTATGTGACGACACGAGTTACAGTATGAGTCATACCACTTGATGTCGGGCCGGAGCAATTCTAAGTCGATGTTCAGTTGTTATACAAATGTACGTACGTGTGGCCGAATGTTTAACGCGACCGATGTATATACCGACTCTTACACAAAAAAACGGCCCTGGTAACGAGCCTATCATGGGTTTGAAACTTGGCTCGGAAAAAAAATGTTACACAAATACTGATAAACATACAAAAATGGCTTTAGCAGGAAGCCCATCATAGGGTCTAAATTGAGCTCAATTAAAAAACAATAAAAGCTGGTCAATGAACGGCTGGTTATGCCGATTACTGAACGCCACTGATTTATATACCGATATACAAAAGAGTAGTACAACCGGTACGAAAAAAATTAGTAGCAAAAGTTATAAAATATTTACAAAAAAACGGTATCCTATTTTTAGTATAACCATGTTGTTACCATTGCCCTGAGAATGCAGGATTGATACAAACAAAATCAATTGACACAAGTCGAAGTCAAAATACATATAAAAACGCCAAACATAAGAACAAGAATTCGATTTGGGAGTAAAAAATCATAAACTTTGTTATAAAAACATTGGAGAGTTATTGGTGATAGAGAAATGCTTCGTGTAACATAACAGTGATCAATGATATTATTATAGTGAGCTGCGCGTAGGTGGCCTTTCTACCCGATGAGTTTGTGCACAGTCGATCGCTACACCAGTATCCTGTCGGGCATGCTGAACACGTCGCACCACTAAGGTACGGCCTCTTGTTATTCACATTCCCACCAGGCCCATAGTTGCAGACCACAAGTTGACCGGTTGACCATGTATTACTACCCACGTTAATGTTGCTGCAAGTGGTGACCCCGCATCCCACCGCGTACGATTCCGCCCATGCAGTTTGTGTGTAATGCCCACATACACCGCTACAAGCTTTGGTGCTGTACGTGTAAAGGCTTTTTTCGCCGTCCCAGCTTGTAATGGCATCCTGCAGTACACGAGTGGCTTCCAATTCATTCGAACGAATATAAAGGTTTTCGCCAACCCATGTAAATTTGTTACTTGTCCGACCACTGTTGTGAGCATAAATACACCTTCTTGAGTAATCCTGAGCTATTTTAGCCAATTCCTGATCCCATTCCATCTTCAACATATTACTCGCCGTCGGGCTTACGATCCTGCGCAATTCATTATGTTTGTTTACTGCAGCTTGTTGCTGGCTTGCCGTCAATACCGTCGATGTTTTGACACTTCGTTTTGCCCTGGATTGTTCTTCAGATGCTGTCTTGTTAGAAGGGTTAACCCTCCAAATCTCTTTATTATCATACGTTTCTAACCCTTTAATCAGATCCGCAACCACAAATATAAGAAGCACGTTACTCAACAGCCTCATCTTGTACCAGTTAATCTCCTGTAACCGAATGTTGATGGTTGTAACGTTATGCAGCCCACGATGGGTTGTTTCAACGTCCGCTATTATTCTAATATATTACTGTCACTTAATGACGTAGACAGTAACTACGTTGTACCATATCGATCACATCGATTTCGTTGCGCTATAAGTCATCTGTAAAAATATGAATCATGCATAAGTATAACAGTAAACTAGTTTGAGTGGAATGTCTGGCAATAATTTACTTATATGCGCCTTGATTTAACAGTGAAAGACTTAAAATAACATTTACGCAACTATAAAAATGAGTGAAACCTGCTGTTCGACACCATAGCATAAATTAATATCCCATTAAAACCATATCTTGTAGGCACCGCTCTTAAATCAAATTAGTCCGACAGATTATTCTACTGGTTTAGTACGTCGCCTTTCAGCCGAACGTTTGTAAGATCGAAACTGATTGCTAGCTAGTCGGTGATGTCCTTGGGCAAGGCACTTAACGGACATTACCTGAACCCAGTGGATTAATGGGTTCTACCAAATTGAAAAAACGTGTAAATCATACACAACACACTGCAATAGCTTTAGTAACCCGTCGGTGTGCGCGAGGTGATCTAACGATTGCCCGTGTGTTAACCCTTTTGGTTTTCACACCAACAGGGATAAACATGAATATCCTATCCTATTCTAATTTTTTGCAGTCGGATATGACGTATGCCTGTGTCATGTTACTTATAAGATATAATTGTTTAGCTGAGTAACAATGGGGTGATTCCCCGAATTTACGCATGGTTATAACATTCCACTGATACAACAGGGATTTATATCGATGACGTGTCATATTAGAGAAATCCCATTGTATTATAAATTAGAGAAAATCCCAAGAATATTCCTGGCTTGTTTATATATTATATGTGGCTGTAGTAAAGAAGTGGGGTGATGTTAAATTCGGTAAACTGTCGGTCACGCATTTTATTCAGTAAAACGTTGTAACCAGTATTTCGTATTTTAAAAAAGGACTTCGTGACGAGCGCATTATACGTTCGAAACTTATCCCAGTAAAAAATATTATCATATATATTTCTACAGAGTCTCCTTTTTCAATCCTTCTCTTAGCAGTGCATCAAGGGTGACCTCCTGGAAACGGCTACACCTTGTAACCAATGCACCGGATACACTCTCTATTCCTCGCTTTGAACAAACTGGAAAATAAGCATTAGCGACATATATCGTGTTATATGCACATTCTCACCGTTGAAAACATGACTTGCCCGCTAATTCGACATTTTAACTGCGTGTTTTAATTTTCAACGGTGTGTGATTATTTTCTTACGCTGTTAGCACAGTGTTTATATATTGTAGGTATCGGCATATTACGTAAGACGAAAAATTGTCTTTAAAACTAGCCATAAATACCCCAAATACAACAAATCTTTTGCCAATAAGCCAACCAGTTGAATCAAATACTGTTTGCTTAAATATCTTTGCAGGGGTAGATTTACCTATGGACCAGATATAAACATTTAAAGTATTTAAACTAAATATTTTAAAGTATTTAAACATATATCTTTAATTCACTCATGGTTGGGGCAAGAAAAGACGCAACTATCTCTACACACGGTTAGTTAAAACTTTCTACCGCTCAGTAGAAATTTTAAAATCTATGTTGCAAGTTGCAACTGGTAATTGTAGCTAAAACATTTAAAGGGGAACTGAAGTCAATTTTAAGAATATCTAAATAAATGGAAACAAATACGCTGATTTCAAAAATCAAATCAGTTTCTTCCAATATTTTTTGGTTAAAGAGTTATGAGCAAATATGTATTTCATTTTATGTTAGGGGATTTCCCGTATTACGTCACTGACGTTGTTGAGATTTCGTGCCTATATGCATTGTATACAATCATGTGTCAGTTTAGAGGTGAATTAGTAACAGAAGCGTCTGCAGGAGCGTTGTATTTTCGTTTTTATTATGGAGACTTAGCATAACACTTGTCATATAGTCTTACTGAACCAATGTACATGGTGACAGCTTACTTTAAGCGCGGTCATTAAGGCCTGCACGGTCCTGGACCTAAGCTGAATGCTGAGGTATACAGGTCTCGTATTTAAATGACTTTAGAATAATAAGTCTTAGCAATTTATATCATAAATAATAAAAGTGAAAACAGAACAAGAAAACTATAACAGAATGCATTAAACTGTAACTGCCAGCAATTTATAGAAATAAACCAGCCATTAGGCAAAGGCTAAACTATGCGGTGGGAAAAGCCTATTTCTTTAATGGTTTACCTTGGCTGTTTGTATAATGTTTTGCTGTTGTGTATATGGTGCATTTAATGTCTGCTGTTATTGAAACTGAGCATTAGCCTACTGGTTGAGTATACCACTTATTGCAAAAACCAGTTAATCCACAGTTGAGTAGCTGATGTGTAGTCTGACAATAAGTACACAGCAAGCACTCAGATAAGTAAGTGAAGAATATATAGAATATATCTTTACTTAACTACCCAAATAAGTTAATAAGAATATACCACATTTCTAATTTAGTTCTTTTTATTAGATATTGTAAAATGCCTAAAGTTAAGCCACTGAGAAGGAAGAAAGAGTGATTGGAGTATATTGTTTTGCTCCAGGATGTACAAATTCCTATTACAGCACACGAAATTCCAATCCACCTGTGCTCTTCCATCGATTTCCTCACAACGACAAAAACGGTTGAAGCAACGGATACAACAATGCAAGCGTTCTAAACTACCTGGAAAAAGAACCGCAGTGTGTAGAGCACATATTTGTGACAAGGATTATCATAGTAAAATTGTATTTGACTCCAATGGAGTAGCCAAGATGATGAAAACAAACCACTTGGTGAAAAATACAGTTCCAACAATTTAAAAATTTTCTGATTATGATTTTAAACATAGTGATCAACCCAGTACATCAAGTGCAACTTCAAGAACTTCTTTATCCAAGCAGATAATTGAAAAATAAGGGCTTTTAGTAATGCAAGTCCAGTCTGGCATTATTTTGTGCACAAATGCATGTACATTCATGCAGCATAAACATTCTTGCGGTGTGTCCATAAGAATACAGTTTTTGCAACGGCACCAAGTCATGTCAATAGGTAATGTTTCTAAATAAACATTTTCTTCTATGGGGCTTGCATCTTCAAAGATACTTTTAAACGCACATGACTAAATTTGTGTTGTTTTATTGTGTACAATAAAACTTCTTTCATCCATGCCAGAATGCTGAAAACTGTCATCCATTTTAGTGTTACAACATTAACTTAAATTTACTCTAGAAATGAAGAAAACAAAAGAAATTTGTTAAAACTTCTATGCATATGTATACCAAATCTCTCACACTCTCAGTTTGTAGCCTAGGGGTTGATAACAACCATGCTAGTCTACGTTGCAGATTATGGCTATATATTGAAAAGCAACAATCATGAAAGAAATAGGCTGTTCCCACCGCATAGTCTGATCTTTGATTGATGGCTAGTTTATTTCTATAAATTGCTGGCAGTTACAGTTTACTGCCTCCTGTTCTAGTTTTCTTGTTCTGTCTTCACTTCTATGATTTATGATATAAATTGCTAAGACTTATTATTCTAAAGTCATTTAAATACGAGACCTGTTTACCTCAGCATATACAGCTTAGGTCCAGGATCGTGCAGGCCTGAATGAGCGCACTTAAGGTAAGCTGTCACGCGGGTACATTGGTTCAGTTAGGCTATATGACAAGTGTTATGCTAAGTCTTCATAAAAAAACGAAAATACAACGCTCCTGCAGGCGCTTATGTTACTAATTCACCTCTAAACTGGCACATGATTGTATACAATGCATATAGGCACGAAATCTCAACAACGTCAGTGACGTAATACGGGAAATCCCCTAACATAAAATAAAATGCATATTTGCATATAACTCTTTAACAAAACAATATTGGAAGAAACTGATTTGATTTTTGAAATCAGCGTATTTTTTTCCATTTATTAAGATTTTTCTTCAGTTCCCCTTTAAGCACATCTTTCGTAGGCCTATATATGCCTTCGAAACAATTCATGTCAAATTAGCGTTAATGAAAGTATAAACCTGAGTGTGCTTATATACGGCTAGCTTTAAAGTTTAAATAGTAAACGTGAATATCCCTTATCTTATCCTATATCCTAGTACGCCCTTCAATCAGTAAGATAACTAATATTAAAATACAGAGGAAATTAATTTCTAGTTTGCTGAACAGATAAAAGAAATACTAAATCCCCACAGCAAATACAAATACGTGATTCTAAGTTACTGTAATTATTAAAAATAGGACAAATTACGTCATACTTGGCCGGCTTCATGTGATACAATAAAGTCAAGAGAGATTTCTCTGTGGTCGGTATTTATCCCGTTACTACAACAGCACTAAATTTAAAATCATACTTAAAAGGCAGACATATTCTGTGTATTCAGTTTCAACTATATTTTAGAATTTAGATCAATGCAATTCCTATAAAGTTAACTGCCCGACTTTCGACAGCACATTTCTCTGCATTATTCCGGTACAACACATTATTCAATTTAGGATATTCTCCAGTTATAACTACGTAGTAATTTAAACTCCGCTTTACCAACATTATTTTATAAGTTGGTTGTCCGATATATCCGGTGTGTTTTTCTTCAAACTTGATAGATATTTACTTTTTATTCGCCTAAGCTAACTGGATTAAGAGCAAGCATGTCATAACTCATGAGCTACCGAAATCTTTCAATTCTGGCAATCTTTTCCTTGGTATTAGTATGCAACTGCGGTATTATATATGCCAATCGAAGCTTTCTATATTTTGGTGAAACAGATGTCGCCTTCCATTTGTTTAATGGGATTCTTTTAAACCACATTGTTTTTCCCAATCTCCTACCACGGTCTAAAGAACTTACAAACCCAATCGCTGCCCCCATTTTAAAGTGAATGCGGATAAACTTGTTTATTTCAGATAGTTGCTAAGGAAGAAGAAAGTGATGCGTGTTATGAACTCTAGCGAGCATAACTTCGACGCTCTGACCGATTAGGTATGTCGACTTTTAGCCGAGCGGTTTTTGGTTCTAAACTGGACACCTACTAGTTGGTTGTGTCCTTCGGCAATGCATTTGGTGTATATTGCAAGAAACAAGTATTTAAATGGGTTCCACCAAATTGATGAAACGTGTGAGTTATACACAAAACACTAAAAGCTCCAGTCACTCGCCGGTGGGCGAGAGGTACACAATTTTACTTGACAATTACTTGTGGGAACGTCCCCTTATGTATATTCGTAAGTTAATTTGACGATTGTACCATGTAAACGGATTGTACCATGCAATAGTAAATGTAACATCTGTAAATTCAAATTTTCATTTTTTTTTTGCTTGGGTTTAGCGGCCACGTCATTATGCCGAATTTTAATAATTTATCCCTTTTTTGGACGTGTTCTAACGACTGTAGTTTTGCCTTTTTTTAGCCGTTTTCCAAATTTTTATTAGTAGTCCTGCTTCATGTTTTCATCGTGGAAACAAAAAATAAACTAAACTAAAAAAACATAATCTGGCTCCGAATTAATGCTTTTTAAAATGTCTATGTTTGCTATTGTGCGTTCATTTTTCGTAACAATGAATATAGTTTTGTAATTCCGTGAACCTCGTGGTTTTCTTTCTTTTTGTGCTGATTCCTGTAACGACACGTATATTTGCACTGAATCTATAGACCTACGAGAAAACAGTTGGTAAGCTGGTTGTATTTAATAATTGCTATTTGTACATTTATGTAAAACTATTATAATGGAAAATCGCTCAACGCATAATGTCCAGTCAATAATGAAACCACCCATCAACCACAGTGAGATTTGGAGTGTGCGAGTCAGCGCGTTTAAACTGTTTCGCATTTTAAGGACTCGGGTGTAAGTATAGGTCGCACCAGAACGATGCCTTACAGTAAGCATACTAATTAATTAGAGATTATGGGCAAAAAGCTGTGAACACCATTTTAATTTAGTTCTTTGGCATGAAATCTTGCTCATCGACAAAGGACATTGTGTCGTTTCGTTAACAATCACAAATTCGAATTCATTTTGCTTTGTATAATATATATAGGATCAAAAGAGTTCCCTTTTTATTCAGAAATATATATTTTGTCTATAAGGGGCGTCATCAGTTTATTATTTAAGTAGAATCAGGCCTGTCTTATATATTAAAACACTATTGTACTCGTTTATTTTTGTTGACGGGCGTGTGCTTCAATCGGCGAGTCGAACCGTTTACGAATTTAGTTCCGGTTTACTTGATTCCACAAATTTAACGCTTTATTAAGCCGTTCGGGTTTTCACTTAAAAAGTGCTGTTAGAGTTTTGTTCTGGTTTGTACAAAACAATTTCTCCGAGCCGGTTAAAGGGTTTAGTTCCAGTTCTGTACAAATACCTGATTGAGGGGGCATGCACGGACATGTAGTAAACTCGACTAAAAAACAAATATTTACACTAATAATTATAATATTGGGAGAGTGATAGTTAAATAATTTTAGATCATGTAATTTCGAACATCTATTTAGAATGGTCCCCTTTGACTAATGTTTCGGTTCAGTAATTTACGTTTCGACTCACTGACTTTTAACACAATGTACATACCGTGAATGTATCATGTCGTTCTTTGTCAACAGCCCAGGCGTAACGGTTCCTCTTTCTTTCATATCCAATTGTGTCTACTCTTTCTGTAATCAAATTTCACTTTTATAGGCAAGCACTGACCTTGCGTATATAGATAAATGTGCATAGAGATTAGTGGGACTGTATTTTGTGTTAATTTACCTTATATACGTGTGTGTTAGAAGTAAAAAGGTTAATACTACTGAGAAATGAACGAAACTGAATTAGCAGCAAAATTAAAAGAATTTTGCGACGGTCGTGGAAGGGAAAAGTATCCTGCACAAGCCGCCAATGTATTTCACCAGCTCGGTTTGATTTATGCCCATCGAGGTAAAAGTAGAGAGGACTTTATATACTCGGTTGCGCTCTTGAATTCAGCGCTAGTGCGAAAGCCTAGCAATTCAGCTCAAGTGCACCAAGACCTACAGCAAGTGTGTAGTAGGCTGCTTACAGCGGCTGGAGCTACTCTACAATGTCAGGATTTAACCGAGGTGTCCAGAAATGTTCGCAAAAACCATGTTGACTCAATGAGATTGTGGGCAAAGCGAGCAATACAAAAGTTGCCACCTAATATTACATGGGAAAGCAATGCTGCGGAACTACTCGAGCGTGAGGCCGAAAAGGTTGCAGCAGTTCGAGAGATGCAGGACGAAATATCAGCACAGTATTGTGAATTAATGAAGAGCATTTCAGACCACTGTATTCAAATATTAGGTCAAGCTCCGTGTAAGTTTAGCCATGTGGGGATGGGGTCATTAGCCAGAAAGGAGATCACTCCCTACTCTGACTTTGAAAACATAATTGTACTGGAAAATGGGGCGGAAAATTTCAATAATTACCAAGCAATCTTGGAATACTTTAGATGGTACTCAGTGGTTTTTCTTGTTATTCTTATTAACTTGGGAGAAACAATACTTCGATGTGTTTCTATACCTTGCTTGATAGATGACAATGGCCGCAGTTGGTTTTATGACGTACAGCCGCGTGGTATTTGCTTTGACAGTTTCGAAACACACGCTTGTAAAATCCCGTTTGGCAAGCAAAGGACTACGAAGAGCAATCCCTGGACGACAGAGCTTATTAAGCCTGTATCACTGATGGTAAGGTACATGGAAACTGAAGAAGACCTAAAAAACGGATACAATCTTGCAGATCTACTCACTAAAACATGCCATGTCGCTGGAGATGACGAGGTTTATCAATGCTTCACATCCAAAGCTGAAGAAACTATGGTCCGAACCAACTTCGGCCTGAGCAATCCTAGACAAATTGAGAGAATCAAGAAAAACATTAAAGATTGGGAACTGATACAAAACATGATAGATGCCACTGTATCAACAGGCTCTTTTAATGTAAAACAAATCATCTACCGGAGTGTTACCATTTTGCTTCCCCTGCTCGGTCGCTTTTACGCCGTTCGTTCGAACAGTTGCTTCGATATAGTTGGTGAACTTTTGGAGAAGAGAGTAATTAGCTTACAGCAAGCAAATGAACTAATGTACGCCGTGGCCGTTGCTTGTGAAGTGCGTCTAAAAACTTATATTTACCAAGGTGGGCAAGAAGACTTCATTAGCACGTCAAGACCAATTCACAAAGAGATTAGAGAAGATGGAACCTTCGCGCCGTACAGCCATTCGGATAAGGAGCCGTTAGATGTGATGACTGCTGTTGGTCGAAGAAGTGTGTATGACTTTTTTCGGATTGCTAGTTCGTTTTACTTGTGGATTAGTCAGGAATCTGATTGCAAAGAAACATTAAAAATAACCGTTCAAAAGAACAGTATGAAAGAGCTGCCAATGTTCCAAAAAATGAATATTATGTTCATCCTTCATCTTTACAAACAGCTTCTAAAAGAGTGGAGCGCATGGAGGGAAACTGACAACAAAAATGACAGTGTTTGGTACTTTATCATGAACATTGCTGGAAGGACAAAGTTTATTCAGCATCGTTACCAAGAAGCCATAGACATTTTTCAAGAGGTTATCGATAGAGCCCTTGGGAGCGGAGATGACTTTCTCTTTGTACCTTTGGATTATATCCACCAATGTTTATCAGATCAGGGCTCTTGTTATCACCGTCTTGGAAATCTAACTAAGGCTTTAGAGTTGTTCGGTAAAGCTGATAACATGTTGGCCAATTGCAACCCAAACTTCTCCGTTCCGGGATACCAAGATGAAAAGGTGTTGATGCTAAATCACAATAAAGTTCCAGCAATGAGAAACAACAATTTGATACTCAAAGGCGAATGTTTGATGGAAATGAAAAGGTTTAAGGAAGCTACTGATATATTTTTTGCTTTGCTGAGCGACCCAGATATTAAAAGCAAACCTCTTTCAATGGAAAGGATTCATAAAAATTTAAAAGATTGTTTGGTATATCAAGGACGCAACGAAGAACTGATGGAACTGAACCTGGTTTACCTTCGACAACATGAGAATAACGCAAAGCCAAATTGGTCGGTTATTGAGGAAAGTCACTCTCAATTAGCTTTTTGTTACTTTAAACTTGGGAAGTACGAAAAGGCGTTGGAGCATTATGTTATCGAGGATTCGCTGATTCAAGACAATCCCAAAGCGACTTTTATGTGTCAACTAAACATAGTAATATGTGCCTTTAAATGTGGTAGAGTAGCCGAAGCTACGGCGCAACTAAAAGAGTACATCAAGCAAGATACGGTGTACAAAGCTAAAATGGGTTGTCGCCAAAGCTTGGAAGAAAATCCAATGTACTCTCCCATTTGGCAAAGAATAATTTTACTTCATAATTTATACAAACAATCAGGCGAAGCTAAGCTAATCCAAGGCGTCATTCATGCCGTACAATCGCTCCACAGCAAGGCAGGGGAATCCCTTTCTATCAAAGACACTCTCCGTGTATCCGGCACACTTTCTGTGAGCTTTCTGTTACTTCGCAACTTCGAACAAGCTAAAGTCTGGACCATTGACGAAATTTGCAACCGGACAAGCATTTACCACGAAGACCACAACCAGTCATTGTGGTTGCCCGGAAGATTGCACAACCTTGGTCATTGCCTGTTTATTGAAAGCGATTATGAACAAGCACGTCACTGTTTTCAATGTGTAAAGCACTTGCTTTTAATGCAAAACAAGCCAACCAGCAATATCTACAGCCAAGCACAATTCGGAGAAGCGGTGTGTTTAATATTGCTTTGCTAATATAAGTCTAAATGTTAAAAAAGCACGTTTGCTATAATTCATAGCGTATTGTATAAAATTGTAAGATAGTATGAATAACATACACATTGTTTTAACCAAATTCGGTCAAAAATAAAATAAAAATGATTTTCTCAAAACTTATCGCGATTAGTACCATATTTCTTTACTATATTTGCTTAAACTGTAACTTTTAATGGAACTCAGTAAAAAGCAGTGTCTTGTTCTTTATGGAGTATTGTAGTAACTTCTTAAACGTGTTATCGCTGTATCTGGGTTGTAGACTGATCCAAGGAAGCGTGTACAACCCCCCGTCGTTCCGCATGCAAATTCCTCCAGGTCTAAAATAGGGATAGAATAGGACAGGATACTCATGTTTATCCCCGTGAATGGGAAAACCAAGGGGGTTAACACACGGGCAATCGTCAGATCACCTCGCGCCCACCGTCGGATTACCGGAGCTATTGCAGTGTGTTGTATATATGAGAGACACGTTCCTTCAATTTGGTAGAACCCATTAATCCGCTGGGTTCAGGCAATGTCCGTAAAGTGCATTGCCCAAGGACACAACCGACTAGCTAGCGACCAGTTTCGCACCTGCAACCTTTTGATTGAAAATAATATTTCTATGGATTCTTGTGGTGATGTCTTTATTATTATTTACATCAATAAATAAATCTAAAATGATTTTATGATAAAAAAACTTGTTATGAATTAAATTATTCCCAAAAAAACTTACAAAGTTTATTAAATGCAAAATCCGTTGCGGCTTCGTTCAGCAGAGATATTGTAAATATGTCAGAAATTCTTGAGCGGTAACTGTTTAATCCGGTGAGATAGGCATCTAATGGTAAAAACAAGTATAATTGTATGTCATGAAATTGGTTTGGTTTCAGTATTTAAACCTTCGTTATTTATTACAAAAGATTTAGACGGATTGTTAATTGATATGATATAGGATTAGTGTTTTATCCCCGTAAATGGGAAACACTAGTCGCTATTTAGTAAGTGGTGTCCTTGAGAAAGGCACCAACCGGACATCGCCTGGACCCAGTAAATTAATGGCTTAAAATGGATCTAAAAAACACTTTTATATCATATACAACACGACGGTGATCGCGAGGTACTCTGACTATTTTTCCATGTAATAAAACTCCTGACTCGGTAGCGACCAGTTTTTTCGTTTTATAATCAAGTTAACTTGACTTGGCAGTGCAGGGTAATATGTCGATAAAACGTGTTATAACGATGAATCCCCTTTCCCAACCACAGGGAGAGGTATCATAATATACACATTATTTAGAAGTGTGGAGTTTACATATAACAAAACTAACTTCTGAATGCACTGCTGCTGTAACCAGTTGCCGATACGATGTTGGGAAACGCAATGATGATCGAGTTATTGGCACCAGCCCTTGCGCCTTGTGTTGTAGTTAGTTGATAATCCAGCATGCATTGAATCGAGGAGAGTGGTTGTGGTGTGCCACATGCTATTTGTAGCGATGCCAACTGAAACGAAACTGAAGATTATCTAACGTGGAAGACTGACGTTTGTGATGAGCTTAAAGAGCGAAATTTTTGTAAAGCCACATTCCAACCCTTAACAGTTTTTTTGGTATCCTGGTGTTAAGCCCCGTTTACACGAAACTTGCAAGCGCAGTGTACTTGGCGTAGCTCGCTGCGCTGCCGTATACGCTGAGCTACGCTTGGTGTAAACGGGGCTTTATGATTAAACCACATTGTACATCTTGCGTTCTAGCAGCTGTAAATAGTGTGTAAGATTCATTTGTCGATGACCTTACAGATATAAGACTCGCAATTTAAATTTTGATTTTTCAAATAACATGGATTTAACTGGAGAAAAACAGTAAAATATGTCGCCTACATATTTAAAAGCGTTTTTTTTTTACTGGAATAACGTTCTAATGCATTATGCTCTCGTCTAAGACCGTTTTTATATAGAAATCAGTATATGAATTGGTGGCCTTAACCATTCGGGTTCATAAACAAAGCAGAGACTGCTGCTCGGTGTTAAATGGTGTGTTTTTACCGATGATGCTATGGTTTGGTTGGAAGCAAGGGTGCGCAGAGATTTTGAAGCTGCATTTGTGCATGGTCCTGAATGTATTTGAATTGCAAGTCTTGTATAATCAGGTTCTACTCTTCGCCAATCTCTTTCGAACCTAAAAACACATTGTAAATGGACCTATATTGACGTTTGTTTTTAATTAATACCTTTCAAGAAAAGTCTCCTGTTGAAAAACATTGGGAAAGTTGGCTGGAGTAAGGACGCCTCCTGGTCCAAAAGGGCGGCTTGTTCCTAAAGCAACCTCTTTATTGGTGCAACTTACACTTTCAACATTTTCGTTAGCTTCAAAGAGATATACGAGATCTAATGTGACATCACCTGAACATTGAAACAAAACAACGCACGTTAAAAGTAGTGACGGTAAAAAATATGGATTGCATGACAGAAATGTGTTCAGTGAGTCAAGTCTTGTTCTTCCGATGCAACTAAGCTGTACGTGGTTGAAACTTCTAAAGGTGTAGAAAATACGCTGTTACATTATAAATATGCTTGGGCGGATATGACGCAGTGGGTCAAGGTACGTATAAGATGTGATATTCATGTTTATCCCCGTGAATGGGAAAACCAAGGGGGTTAACACACGGGCAATCGTCAGATCACCTTGCGGCCACTGTTGGGTTACCGGAGCGATTTCGATGCGTTGTATATGTCACACGTTCCTTTAATTTTCGATGTGTTGTATATAGACACGTTTCTTTATCTTGGTAAAAAAAATATTAATCCACTGAGAATGTCCGTAAAGTGCCTTGCCCAAAGACACAACCGACTAGCTAGCGACCAATTTCGCACCAATAACCTATCGATTGAAAGGCGACGCACTTAACCGCCAGATTAACCGGCCTGTAGGGTAGACTGTTTTGCTGAGTACAAGGGACGACATGTTGTAGGCTTCACACTGGGGGGTTTTTGATCACTTTTGCAGTTTTTTTTTTAATTTACCAGAGCTTAAGTATGTTTATGAGTAGGCCTACCAGCTTGTCGTAAAAATGGTCCAATATAGTTGAATTTTTGCGAAAAGTGTCCAATATAAAAGAGCGACATGGGTCTAAAGTTTAGTGCACACTTTGTATTGTTCATACACTCTTGGTTGTTTTTAATATGTAAATAATGCACTTAGACTGCATTTTCCCGAATCATTTATCTCCGGTTGTTGGGTTTAATAAACCTAGTTTACAACCATTTTAAATAATGTTTAATGCAGCCTATGTTACAATGCATAATAGAATGTCTTACGTTTTAAGCATTGCGGTACATGTGACCATCTCAGGCCAGCCTGGCAAGTTACCGCAGTTGTATTGGAGAGAACATACCCGCTGTCGCAGGTGTAAACCACAACTGCATTAAGGGGGTAGAAAACTTGTGAAGACTGGTAGGACCCGCGTTGTATGTTGGCTGGAGCGAAGCACACTGTAAAACGATGTGAGGTAAATATCCTGTTTATTCGTATTAAAGTAGATGGTACTTTTCGCAAGAAACACACCCACAGGGATAAATATACAATCGTTTTTAAATATAGGAAATCTATCCGTCAGTTATAAGAAATCTATCCGGCACATTACACGTGTTTATTTCTTATAAACTGGCGCGTGGGTGTACGGTCGTGTGGCCGAATAGTTAACGAGACCGATACATATAACGACTCTAATAAAAAAACGGTTCTAGTGACGAGCCCATCATGGGTTCGAAATTTAAATAACAACTTGGCGTATGTTTACTATAGTGAAACAGACTCGTGTACGTCGACGTGAAAGCATGAATGTGGATTCGACCTAAGTATTAATTGTTCTAGCATAGACGCGCGGTTAGTTATTAAAACAAACACAATGATTACTGCGCTGTTAGCTTTATTGGTAACTGTACAAACTATGCATGTTGTTAACCGCGTGAGTAAAGTCTTGAGCACGTTCCATGGAACTATTTTCTTTACTTCCACTATATAGGCTTACCATAAATTATTGGGCATAATCCGGGACAAACTCAAAACTATTAATAAAATAACTGGACGAAAAACCGAAGGCCTGAAATCAATAGAATAATGACGCAATAAACGTCACTCATTATTCCCTAACTTTATGATTTCTCAAGCTGTGCGCGATATTTTACTCAACCTGCCGGGATAGACGTTTAAACCGAACTGTCCCGGCCAAACCGGGACGTATGGTAGGTCTAACTATATAGGCCTACAAATGACGTAGCCAGCCAATTTAGGTGGAGTTGGATAATGCTACATTGCATGTTCGGCATGTACAATACTTAGCATAAATAAACTGACCGGAATCACAGATTGGTCCGGTGCTGTACTTCCATGTTCCATCTGATTTACATTTGTTTGAACCTGGTCCGTTCACATTGAAGGTTCCTTGACATTTATACGAGATTTCCGTGCCGACAGGATAATGTGCTAGAACTGGGGTGGAGGACCCGCCGCTCCCCCCAGTAGGCTGGGGTGGTGCACTGCATACTGGAATGCATGGGATTAAGTTATAGGAGGATATTTATCTTTATCCCCGTGAATGGGAAAACCAAGGAGGTTTTCACACGGGCAATCGTCAGATCACCTCGCGCCCATCGTCGGGTTACCGGAGCTATTGCAGTGTGTTGTATGTGATAGAGATGGCGTATAACCAATTAAGACCTCTATGAACGGCAGGATGTGACGAGTGGTACCCTCCATGAGTCATTGTTTTTAAACGAGTGTTTTGCTGAGTAACAATGGTGGTGATTCCCCAAAGTTTGTTTTGATGAAAGCAGCATGTGCTAGGCTGCGTGCCGGTGTTCTCGTTTAGCTGTAAAGTTTTGTAATCGTGGAGCAGTGCTTTGTAAAATAAAGGTGTTGAATGTGCATCTGCTAGCTGTTTTCTTGGAAAAAAGTTGCCGATGTACGAAGGGGTATGGGCTCAAAATTTTTAAACAAAATTTTGTAGGGGGTTTTGAGTTTAGGTTGCAGATCCAAGCGTTCAATTTTAAATGTGTGAAAAAATCGTAAGACTGTCCTATGGTCGAGGATGTTTGAGTGACAGTCGTTTTTGTGAGGTCAGTTTGCATTGGAGAGAAAGGGAAAATAATTAGTTGAACGCCTCCTAGACACGTTCCTTTAATTTGGTAGAACCCATTAATCTGCTGGGTTCAGGCAATGTCCGTAAAGTGCCTTGCCCAAGGACACAACCGACTAGCTAGTGACCAGTTTCGCACCTGCAACCTTTCGATTGAAAGGAGACGGACTAACATCCGGCCGGACTATAAATTAAGTTATTCCACAGCAGAGTACAAGGTGAGATATTGTTTTACCGGGTTAAGTTCAAAAGCTATGGTTGGCCATTGATGTCATAAATTAGTAAAATCAGCGTGTTACTAATTTAAGTGCGGTGAGTTAACTTAGCAGCGCGCAGTTAACCTTTCGTCGTGCCAAGAGTGTCATAAATCGACTATTTGCGCCACCATGCGGCAAACTTGTTAACGTGTTTATAAAATTAATAGATTTTAATGAATTATGACATCGATGGCCAACCATAAAAAAAGTATATGAATTTGTGGAGCTAAACGTTCGGCCACGCAGTGCTTGAAAGCATATTTTGTTTATTCCAGTAAATAGGAATACTATCACCCCTGAATTTACAGATTACATGGCGCCCATCGTCATGTTACTGAAGTTATTATAGTGAATTGTATACGATTGACAGACGTTCCTTCTTTTTATTTCAACCCATTATTTAACTGGAATTAGGCAACAGCTGCGAAGTGCCTTGCCCACCATCGGGTTGTCTGACAGCCTTTCGGCTGAAGGTAGAGACGGTCTTGCCAACTGAGGAAATCGGTCGGATAAACATAAGGTGGAGTGAGGTAGTGTCAACTAATCTCTGTGGTTATGTCCCCATTCAAAGCATTGTTAACGGGCGTTATAACAACCCGTCTATATCAAACGAACAGAAACCAAAGTCAAGTGAAAACCTGTAGCACACAACACACTGCAAGAGATTTACAGCCAATTGGCACACAATACTCGGACGAATAGAGAGATTTCTAACGCCTTCACCGTACACCATACTTCGTTTTCGTTTCATGTACATATAAACTAATTAACACATTCTTCAGTCCAATACTTTTACCTTTAATTTAAATCATTAGTATAACAGAGAGCTGCGTTAGAGCTGTGTATAAGGCGTATTTAAATCTTGTTTTGTCAGCAGTAATTTGATAGCAGCCATTTCCGTCGATGCATTTATTAAATGCATGTTTGTTTTCGTTAAAGACCTTTTTTGCATGTAATTTTAAAGAAAACATGTTCGCTAAAATTTCAGTGATAAAGTCCTATTCTAACAGCGCCATTTTTAGCCCCATTTTGGGGTTTATTCTATCACCCCCATTTTAGCCCCATTTTGGAGTCCATTATAACAACCCCATTTTGAGTTCACAATAGCCTACAAGATTGTGCGCTGGCAGACATTTTTTGTTTAAATGTGCAGGACGGATGCTTATGTACCAACTAGAGAAACCGACACCTGTCCATGAGCGCGCGTGTTCACCCACTCTTATTAAGCAGATGTGTAATTGTTGTAGAATTAACCCTTCCTAACGGTATTTAATCCCAAACATTGGCATTATTTGGGTCATTATACTGCGTAATGGGGTGGTCTGTACCGGTCTACTACTGCATTTCAGGTTGATGATACATTACACGAACACTTGAATCTACAGCAAAAAAACAAATAAATTTAACTAGAAATTAAAAATCAATTCTTACCGCGAAAACAAGATGGCGGTGTGATAGGGATCCAAACAGCTGCACTGTTGCATGTTAGGACGTTCGTTCCACGGGAGGTAAACCCAGGATCGCAATCGTATCGTACCTGAGTTCCTTGCCTGCTGTATCCAGTCGGGTGTGTCCCATTCCTAGTGCTGTTGCTGCCCGGGGGAGGTGGTGCTGGGCAACCTACAAATTATAAGTGTTTTACTCGGCAATTTTGTACGGTGGTATATGATAGAATAGGATATTCATGTTTATCCCCGTGAACCGGAAAACCAAGAGGGTTAACACACGGGTAATCGTCAGATCACCTCGCGCCCATCGTCGGGATACCGGAGCTATTGCAGTGTGTTGTGTATGATAGACACGTTCCTTTAATTTGGTAGAACCCATTAATCCGCTGGGTATGATGGCCAAATGTATAACGCGACCGATACATATATCAATAATAAAAAAGGCTTTTTAGGGACGAGAACCGGCAATGAAATACCTGGCCGTGTTTCGATGATATACCGTCACTGGTTCCGTTTTAAATCAAACAAATCGCGGTAACTATTCCGCCACATGTCCGTTCCGCAAAACTCTTATTTTGTTCGAAAAAAATTGTGTTTCTATTATAAAGCTGGGAAATCAATGACTAGTGAGTTATCTCTAGTGTTATGCAATAAATGTAACGGGTGAACTCGTCGAGAGTTAAAGCAAGTTAACCGAAAATCTTTGAAACCAATTAAAATAAATATATTTCCAACAAAAATAACAGTTACATCGTGCAACACTCTACCAGCAATGTAGATTTTACACAATAACAATGAATTATTGCTTGTTTTGCAATTGACGATCGTTATTCAGTTTGTATTGGTCTGACTTTATTGCAGTGAAGATATGTAAGAGCATTACCGTCTAAGCACTTCGGTGACTGCGAAGGATACCAGAGTGTATCGTTCTGACACACAGCACTAGCGTCGCCTACAAGAAATGTGAAGTTGGCACAAGAGTACTGGACACTGCTGCCGCGTTCGTAAGTCTCTTTGTTCGGTGAGAAACTGCCTTGTCCTGTCATAATGCCCGGCGGACGTGGGCAACCTGCAATAACAGCATGCGTATTTCCAGCACAAAATCGAAATGTGGCTTATATGATAACATAAACAGGTTAAATTAAAATTAATCCGACCTATTGTGTTGTTGTTTTAGACTCTAATTTTTATTTGATAGGCAATGCAAATGTAATACAACCTATGTCGTCTGGTAGACTCGTATTTTAATATTTACAATACCTGGTTTGCATTCAGGTGCATTTGTACCAATATCCCAAGAACCGTCTGCCCCACAAACTGAAGAACTTTTGTTTTGAGGAAACACTATTAACTCGTGTGCGCATGCGTAGTAGATTGTTTCCCCGGAGTTGTAAGTTGTCTTCACTGGATGATACTTTAGGTTGGTGGACAGAGGCGGGGGATAACACACTGTTGAAAATAATAGAATGCGCTGAAAATAACATGTTACAATATATAAGCCAACATAACCCATAGTGTGAACTGTGAAAATCATGTCTCATTGGGTAGGTTCGCGTGCCACACACTATTCTAGTATATACACATGTAATGTTGCCATGTTTATATACTAGAACTTTAAGTACAAACTAAAAAATCAAAACGACTTTGTTAAAAAAATATATATCCTAGTTTTTAAAAACTAATTCCGAACGGGATTGTTGATTTAATTTTTTTCTATAGCAAATACACGATAATAGCTGCATGTGAATGGAAAGTTCATTTACATAATTTACATATACCAGTAGAGATATATTATATATACCCGGTAAATGACACTCCTAATTACCAGTACAGTATAACTACCACCAGAGCTATAGTAATGTTGAGTAACGAACATGGTACAGTAATAACTAAAAGAGAATACACATTATATACCAAGTGCCTAAAAAATAAGAATGAAAATTTAAACCTACGTGATGCTGTAGCTGAAGATACAAATGCTGTAAGAACTGCATAAGAAATGCACAGGGTTGTCAAAATCCACCGCATGCTTTATCTAAAGAGCTTAAACGACAGTTTTGTAATTTTTCTTTAATTCACCTTCTCTGTATTAGAGTAATGGAAAAGGACAAATAAATGGCGCAACCACGTATAAGCTACAATTTAGAGGTTATTTTGTAATCTTAAATTGCAAATAATAGAAACTGCAAGATTATTAGGCTTTTGCGCAATCCTTAACATTGACTTTTCTTGAAAATTGTTTCGTCCAATCTGCTAAAAATGAATGGATTCTATCTGTTCCGGTTAAACTTTTCATCTGAATTCTTATACTATTTTCGCTGCATGCTTTAGATAGTGCGGGCGAATATAAATAATGCAACGTCATTAAGCAATTAATACCATCTTCAGATGTTTTTTATTTACGTGATAGGGCAGGAAGTGACATCGGATGCTTAGAAACTGCCACCCGATACCATCCGTTTTAATTTGCATAGCGAACGCGGCATCGCAATTCTATCTGCTGATGACATTTTGTTAACACAATTAAGCAAGAATCTTATTGAACAGACACTGCGATATGTTTTCGGCGAAAATATCTGACAAAAATGTTGCAAGTAAAGTTGTCTTTTAGTATACTTCGAATGCATTGTCCTAAATTTGCTTGCAGACGTGCTATTAAACTGCGATGTGTAGTTTCGTTACTTCATCCATTTTCTGGAATATATACTATTAACCTTCATATGGACCGTGTTTTTTATTTACCTGACATCTGTAGAGTAAAAAGCAGTTATCATCGTCGTCTGACCGCTAGCCGGTCGGGTTAGTGCGTGGCCTTTTGAGCCGAAAGGTTGCACGTTCCAATCCGGTCGCTCGATGTCGATTATGTCCATGAGCGCTGCACTTAAACGTGCTCTACCAAGTTTAAGAGACTTTATATTCATACTCAGCACATTGCAATAGCTCTGGTAATCCGCCGGTGGGGGCGAGGTGATCTGACTATTACCCATGAGTTAACGACCCTAGTGCCTTCCCCCTACGCCTACGGGGATAAACATGAACTTAATCCTTTTCCCATTAAAATATCCAAAACAAATCTGGAATTATTTGGTTCCTGATGAAAATGTTATAGTTGGTTAAATTATAAACCTACCAAACGTTCAAGGCAGTTTAGTTTATTCGTTTTTGGTTCTTTAAAAAAATAATTAAAAAAGCACATATTTAAAAAGTATCAACGGCAATTAAAAAAAACGGCAAAAAGGCCGTCGTAAAATAAAACGATTAAAGAATATATACGGATGGCGCCTTAACCACCGCCACAAAAAACAGCAAATTAAAAAGAAAGTACATTTTTGAAGAAGAATGTTCAGTGAAGACGCCCCATACAGTAGGAGAAGCCGACTGTTATTGGAAGAAATGGGGCAGACAGTGTGGACCAGAGGTGGAAAAAAATATGTCACTCAGAAGTAGAATTAGTTTTAACCGGGCTAAGGTTCGAACACATGATAGGATCGGCTATTCCCATAACCGCAATATTGCTGTTGTATCTATTGTCGCGTTAACCATTCGGCCACACGACCGCATACACACCTATGTAGAATCTTCGAGCTTAACTTCGTTTTCTTTGGTAAGACTCATAATGAACACTGGCAGAACTAAAATTAAAGCAACGTGATAATTATACGCATACTGCAATAAGAACCCGACGGCGGGCAAAGTGATCTAACTATTGCCCGTGTGATAACCAAGCACATATACGAAACAACTGTATACATGAAGACACATAATAAAAGATGAAGAATTAAAAAACACATAATAAAAGATGAAGAATTAAAAAAACAATATTTCGCACGCAATTGCATCTTACAAAATGTGATGGAAATCGGAACAAAGGCTACTGTGACATATAATGAAATGGTAGTTGGAACGTATGCAGTTAGGATATGAACGATTTAGTCGAATAAAAAGTATACAAATCATGAACTGAATGTAAATAAATTAAAACTATTGCTAAAAAAAGCGATTTTACTAAAAAAACAAAGTCAAATAAGACGGGAATGATTAAAGAAACAAAAAAATTAGCTACCACTTTGGTAGTTGTCAAAATTTGGCACAAGTACTTTACGTTAAGGAAACGTACACATGCTTGTTGGGTTGGCTCAATCAGAAAGATAGTCTGTGGTCTGTAAGTAAACCAAGAGGTTGTAGGGTCAAAATCAGCCAATGGCTAAACGGGTTCTACCAAATTGAAGGAACGTCTTAATCATACACAACACAGTACAATAGCTTCGGTAACCCGATGGTGTTAATCTGACGATTACCCAATACCCATGAATGTTCTGGGTGTTCCCAGTCACAAAGTTAAAACATGACGATAAAACTAATCTCACATTCTATAGCCTGCATAATGAAGACATTGCATAATCAATGAACTGGATTGCAATGGGTTGTTGCTCATATCATCATCAACACATGTTGGACATCATCAACACATGTTGGAAATCATCAACACATGTTGGACATCATCAACACATGTTGGACATCATCAACACATGTTGGACATCATCAACACATGTTAGACATCATCAACACATGTTGGACATCATCAACACATGTTGGACATCATCAACACATGTTGGACATCATCAACACATGTTAGACATCATCAACACATGTTGGACATCATCAACACATGTTAGACATCATCAACACATGTTAGACATCATCAACACACCAGAAACTTCGACCAATGACCACTCAAGTTTTAACTTTTGAAAGTGATCACATACTTCGGGTAAGCGCTGGCGTCATGGTACACGGCAAATTTGGTTGGTTTTAAAGGACTGTCAACTGTGCTGTCGAACCGTTCCGTACCACGCACAGGTGCTTTCATTGAAGGGGTACCCTTTGTGTAGTTGCCAACCAGTACAGAGGCTTGGATTATCCGGCAAAGTTTAGCGTCGTCTGGTTTAGAGTATTGCAGAGTATCATGGAAGCTAGTAGCAAAGTAAGTTCCTCTTCCGTACAATGCACCTGAAGAAGTGAGATCGATAAATGTCCAGCCGGTTAGTCTGGCGGTTAAGTGCGTCTATCGAAAAATTTCCATCGAAAGGTTGCAGGTATAAAACTGATCGCTAGCTAATCGGTTGTGACCTTGGGCAAGGCACTTTACGGACATTGCCTGAACCCAGCGGTTAATAAGTTCTACCAAATTAAAGGAACGTGTCTATCATACACAACACACTGCTTAGCTCTGGTAACCCAACGGTGGGCGTGAGGCGATCTGACGATTGCTCGTGTGTTAACCATCTTGGTTTTCCAATTCACTGGGATGAACATGAATATCCTATCCTATCCTAACTTAGGAAAATAATTTTTTAACCGGGCCAAGTTTTTTCAAATCCGGTATAGACTGGTCCTTTTAATTTTGTAATAATATATAATAAACAATCACTCTTATTATTTGGCCTTTCAGCCAAAATATTGTACGATCGAAACTGGTCACTAGCTTGTCGGCGGCCAAGGCACTTACTTAACATTGTCTGAACCTGGTAAAAAATTAAAAGCAACGTCTCAATTATATACACAGAGCACTAGCTCCAGTCACCCCACTCCGAACATAAGGCAATGTTACGATTATCCATGTGATAACGCCCCTTGCAATTTTCCTGTTCACGGAGATAAAACCAGAATATCAAATAGTTTTTCAAATGTGTTAATAAAGCCAAATAAACAAAATCTGATACCATTTTTTTCTGCCACATAGCTTCGATTGAAATGGGAAGTCACGATATCACGCCAGTGGTTGGTGCCGTGGTATAAAACCAGTTCGGCTACTCTTCCATCCTGCAGTCCAGCCTGGACCTCCTCTTTTTTGACCGAGTACAATCTATGCAGCCACTTGTTTTGCACTCTCTCTATCTGTCATTGCAAGTTGAATAATGCGAAATGGTACGTGCGATAATTATAGGATAGGATAGGATATTCATGTTTATTACTGTGAATGGGAAAACCACGGGGGTTAACACACGTGCAATCGTCAGATCACCTCGCGCCAACCGTCAGTTTCCTTAAGCTATTGTAGTGTGTTGTGTATGATATAGACCAGCGGTTCCCAAACTTTTATTGTTGGCGGCCCCTTTTGTAAACTTATTGAACCTTGCGGCTCCCTCATAATGCCAAAATTTTCAAACTGCAAGTATTGTATATTGTATATCTAGACTAGTACGCACTTTGATAACCATTCAAATTCTTCAAAACTATTCACTGAAGTGACAAACAGTCAATCAATGCAAAGCAGTTATTTGATAAACCATTATTCGAAAACAATGCAACGTTAGGCAGCAAATAGTGGCAGTTAACACCGAACAATGGATTTTTAACAAGTGAAACGATTACTTTATGGGGTTGCACACCAGGCTCATACATCTCTAACTAACACATGTACTGTAATTTTTTGTGAGAAAACAATATAATAAATGCAGCAACTTCCGCATGCTTTCGCGGCGCTCCTGGCAAAGTCTCGCGGCTCCCCAGGGCGCCGCGGCGCCCAGTTTGGGAACCGCTGAATAGACATTCCTTAAATTTGGTAGAACCCATTAATCCGCTGTGTTCGGGCAATGTCCGTGAAGTGCCTTGCCAAAAGACACAACCTACTCACTAGCGAGTAGTTTCGAACCTGTGCTAAACACCTTTATGTAAAAATATCAAAAAAAATCTTGAATTAAATCACCTTGACAATTGTGATCTTCTTAGTTGGAGGAAGATCCAGAGACTTCACAACCTCCTGGAACTCCTCTGTGCTTGGTGCAATCTCCACCAGGTACTTGTTGTCTTCAATTGTTTGTACATTCCATGTTGGTGGTAAATCTAAAACGATAGAAGTTGGAAACTACCGGTTAGTCTGATGGTTTAGTGCGGCGTCTTTCAGCCGAAAGGTTAAAGGTTCGAAACTTGTCGCTGGCTAGTAGGTTGTGTGCTTGGGCAAGGCACTTAACGGACATTGCCTGAACCCAGCGGATTAATGGGTTCTACAAAATTGAAGAAACGTGTAAATCATACACAACACACTGCAATAACTCTGGTAAACCGACGGTGGACGAAAGGTGATCTGATGATTTCCCGTGTGTTAACCCCCTTGGTTTTGCATCACGGGAATAAACATGAATATCTTATCCTATCCTAACTATTGGATTTGGAACAGAAGTTGGTCCGGCCGAATAGTTTGTAGTGTGTCGCCTTTTAACCGAATGGTTGAAGGAACAATATTGGTCACTAAGTATTTAGTTGTGTCTTTGGTCAAGGAACTTAGCGGACATTACCTAGACCCAGAAGATTAATAACTTCAAGTAAATTCGCAGAAATGTCGAAATCCTACGCAAAACACACTGCAAATTCTTTGTTAACATGACAGAGGGGTAGGATGTTATTTGACGATTGCATTATCCATCACAAAAACGATCTTGCATTATCCGTCACAGAAATAAAACAATATAAATCTTTTTTTCTTCTTTTTTCCTGTGGCAAAATGAAAAAAACAAAACCACCAACCAAGCTTTTTTCTGCACAGTTTCCCGCAATGTACAGAACCAATTGTCGAATATTTCTTGGTTTCAAGGTCGATCTGATGTCTCCATCGATTGACATGCACTGTCAGCTTCCTTGCTTCCTTATCCTGCAACATGAAACTGTTTTGTGGATGGATGTAGATTAGTCTTGCAGTTATCTTTTTTTGTATGTGCTCCTTTAAATACCAAAGTAAATAGAACACACAAATAACATAAGGCAAACAGTCAGAAAATAAGCAAATTTATTTTTATTATAGCATTAAAGTATGTCATGGGAAAAAATATTAAAACAATTAATAATGTGCAAGCATTCTGTAGCATTTAACATGAAATTCGTTTACTATATAATACAAAGTCATGTCCCATTGTAGAGAATAAGTTTTTTTTCTAAAAATTCTAAAACATAACCTTTTTTGGACAATTTTTTAAGTGAGGAAAAAATTGTCCAAAAATGGTTGTTTTTCTGATCTGTTAACAATAATAAGAATCTAGGTGGCAAACAATATTAACTATTAATAAAATATAAAATAAATAAGTCAGTATTCGCTTAACTTTTACACTAACCATGGTATAATTTTTGCATTGAGTATTATTTCTTACCAAACTGTTCATGTTGAGAAATGCTATTTCCATTTTGAAGGAAGATGCCATTGGGTATGGTAGAAGCTTTTTATAACTGGTCCAGTAGTGCCACTGAACATGGTTATACATGGTGCGTGCAGCTTTCAGCTTGGTCAAAAGCTTTGTTACTTTTGCAACAGCTTTCCACACAAATTTCTGTTTCAAAGCTTCAATTTTGACCCTGGGAATGGCAGGTTGAGTTCGGATCATTATTTTAGTTTAAAGCTGTAGGATAGGATATTCATGTGTATCTCCGTGAATGGGAAAACCAAGGGGGTTAACACACAGGTAATCGTCAGATCACCTCGCGCCCACCGTCGGGTTACCGGAGCTATTGCAGTGTGTTGTATATAATAGACACCTTCCTTTAATTTGGTAGAACCCATTAATCCGCTGGGTTCAGGCAATGTTCGTTAAGTGCCTTGCCCAAGGACACAACCAACGTGTCAGCAACCAGTTTCGTACCTGCAATCTTTCGGTTAAAAGGTGACGGACTAAACCACCAGGCTAAACGGTCGGACAAAACTGTAGTGTCGAAACTAGCCATTGGTTAGTTTGTGTTTGGACAAGGCAGAATGTTTTCAATAAAATGGATTTCAGTGAGTTACCTGTTCAGCTCAATCTTAATGGAAGTCTGAGTTGTTTTAGCGATAACCATCAACTTGAATTCCTCTAAATCACCCAATATGAGCTTATGGTCAACATATTCAATATGCTGGGTCTGATTCCATTTCTGAAGAATATTAAATTTATTCTTAGGGATTTTACATTATGCGGGTTGGTAACACCAAAAATGTTGCTTTTTCTGTCACTGACAACTTTGCCTTTTTATTTAAATTGCCTGATGTGGAACTTTTTGGAACCTGATGGATAGTGCATTTCTAGTTATCACACAATGTCACATTTAGTTTTTGTTGGTGTATAAACATACTGTTTAGTCTATTTTATTTATATTAATTTGTTAAAGTATAAGAATTTAAAAGAAAATATTTACCGATACGTTGTCCAAGACCGTCCTCCTGGTAGTGAGCACCGCATTTACATCATTACCACTTTCTATAATACAAGTGCATAGTTGTATTGGTTTGTGAGCTGAATAGTTAACATGGCAGAATAGGTTAGGGATATTCATGTTTGTCCCTGTGTGAATGGGAAAATGGGGTGTGGGGGGGTTAACAACCAAGCAATCGTCAGATCACCTCGCACTCACCGTTGGGTTACCGGATCTATTGCAGTGTGTTGTATAATTAAGACATTCCTTTAACTTGGTAGAACCCATTTATCCTCTGGGTTTAAGCAATGTCTGCTAAATGCCTTGCCCAAGGACACAACCGACTAGCAGCGACCAGTGTCGAACCTTAAACCTTTCGGCTGAAAGGCGTCGCACTAAACCATCAGACTAACCAGCCGGACAGGCTCATATACATACAAGTTCATACAAATTATAATTAACCTATAACGAAAAACCTGTAAATTAGAAAAACTTACTTAAGTTGTTCTCGAATCTTGAAAGAAATTCAGAAAACTCCTGAGACTTGTACGTTACAATCTTGATTGAATGGAGGTGTTTCACAGAAGCATATGAGGTGAATCGTACAATGGTTTCGATGAATAAGGAAATAATGGATTCAAGGCTGTGTCCTTTGTTACCTGGAGTGATCAGTTTAGTTTATGTTTTGTTTCCACGATGAAAACACGAAGCGGGACTATTGATAAAAATTCGGAAAACTAGAAAAAACAGCAAAACAACAGTCGTTAGAACACGTCTAAAAAGCAATAAATTATTAAATTTCGGTATAATTAGACGTGGCCTCTAAACCTAATAATCAAAAAGGAAACTGAATATGCCAAACCAAATTAGATCAACTAATATCAATAAAAATGGTCTTGCGATGAAAGAGAAATTACAGCTGGGTACATATGGATTGAATGAAGGGGACATCAGTGGTGGAGTGTTGGACACATGTCTAGAAGAATCCAGAATTTATAGTTGCTTAGGCTGGAAACTTAATAGGATAGAATAGGATATTTATGTTTATTCCGTGAATTGGAAAACAAAGCGGGTTAAAACACGGGCAATCATTAGATAACCTTGCGACCACCATGTCTAAATTTTTCTTTGATAGGATTGTAGACGTGTTTCAACGACAATTTTGAACACACAATTGGTAAAATGTCAAAGAAGGTATTACATCAAATTAAAGTGTGCATTCTTGAATATGGTGTACATAAAGTTACCTAGACCAATGCATGGCACTGCTATTGACTTCATTTCACTTGAATCTGCGTATTGCAGCAACTCTAGAAATGAATCCGACATTTCCTGCAAGTTATCCGGCACAACAAAGTGTAAGATGTGAGTGCAAGACGACATCTGGCCAGCACTTGTCACCTTGAAGTACTTGCATTTGTGCTTGGGACTTTCGTTGCATTCTCGTTGTATCCCTTCCCCAGCGTATTTGTATATGGAAGCTGATATCTGCCCTGAAATTAATAGGGTAGTTTGGTGGTACACTCTCTTAGTATAGTCTATACAGTATAGATATTGATGGTCAAAACACCTACAAAAAATTCTCATAATGTCATATGAAAATCAACTATAATCATATGAAACCATGACCAATTAAAATTTTTAAATAGAAGTGTATAGTACACTTAGCATGTCCACAATGTAAGTTGGGACAAGATATATATGTGTCTTAAGCAAACGTTATTTCGTATTTCCTTCTTCTCAATCTAATATTTTTTATCGTGTCTGCTTTAAATGGCTGTTATTTAATTAGCATGAGAGGGTTGCATGATTAAATCTATTCCCTAGCTAGTTGAATGTGTCCTTGACAAATGCACAACGAACATTAGCTGCACCCAGAGCTTTTACATTGGATGGTATTACTACAAACACACATGTGAATACGTGAAATACCTAAGTTTAATTGATATGATGGATCCACACTATTGACAATAACATCACACTCAGTATCGACAATGCTACCGCAAACAAGTTCTACCACGACTTGCTGGAACTGGAACTCCTAGAATTAGAAGGAAAGGTTGTTATTGCTGAATATTACTTGATACCCTGAAAATATATGAAAATCTTAACATATCAGAAACAGTGCTGTGAGCAAGTGGAAAGAAGGTTTATTTCTATTTTCTTTTATTAAATTTGTGATATAATTTTTGAAAAACGTGATAAAAACGGCAAAACAACAGTCATTAAAACACATCTAAAAACGCAATAAATTATTAAATTTGGGTAAAATTAGACGTATTGTAATATTGCCCACCTTTATAAGCAATCCGGCCGGACATGTAAAACATTTTCAACAAGCAAACACTTACATGAACTTCTTCCTGTTCTACCATGACTTTGAGTTTATCGAAATAATCAACGAAAATAGTGGAGATTTTTTCCCTGTACTTCATGGATGGAATTTGCAAGGAAAGAATATGTTGGTGCATAAAACAATCTAACTTAGACTGAAGAATAGCATTCTGCCTGTGTCGAACGACTGGAGACAGAATCGTACTTAATGTCAACACACCCTGGAAAAGCAGAAGAATCAATTTTATATGTTGGAAACGAGTAGCAAAATCTGCTTTGAAGGAATTATGCTATTTCTCTTTTAGTTTGGAGGCTTGGAGTAGTGTGAGTATCTTTCTAACTTGAGAGATGATTGTAAGTGCTGGTTAAAATACTTGTGTTTATTCACATTGGTAGGTATATAAGATTTGTTCAACACAGACAATTGTTGGAATACCTCATGCCCACTGTCGGTGAATTCAGCTGTTGCAGTGTCTGACAGCCAAAAGAGAAAATCCCTTATTTCCATTAAACCAATTAATCCACTGGGTTTAAATTTAGTAAACTACTGGTTTTGGATGGGATAGGATAGGCATAGTAATGTTTATCCCCGTGAATGGGAAAACCAAGGGGGTTAACACACGGGCACTCACCAGATCACCTCACGCCCACCGTCGGGTTACCGGAGCTATTGCAGTGTGTTGTGTATGATAGACACATTCCTTTAATTTGGTAGAACCCATTAATGGACTCATGACCTTCTAAGAGTCGGTACTCCATGCAACCACTTAAGCCAAAGCAAACGACTTCGACTTAGCCATGCAAATTGGAAATGTGTGGGACAATAATATCTATGCGCTAACTACGCAAATGATACTGCAGTGCAATAACATTGAGCAATGTATGTGAACCTAAGGCCGTAAAACATCATGCAATTAAGCAGTTTGCTAAGAAATTGAAAAGGTAGAAAGAAAGTTTATGAAAAGGTAAAATTAATTTCCAAAATACACAATCATAAAACTTAATTTTTTAAGAAAATTCTTAACTATTCATGATATAATGTAGCATCAATTTATTATAAACATAAGTTAGTAATTCTACACAAGTCATAGTATAACAAATACAAACATATAAAATACACATCATACAAGATGGGATCTAGTCTATTTATGTTTATCGCTGAGTAAAAAAACACAGTGACATATTACCCAATGGGCAATACTCATATTATCTAATGCGAATTTTGGGTAACTGGAGATATTGCAATGTATTGTGCCTAAATAAGATATTTCTGCTGTTAAATGCAACCTGGTTGTCCAGGCTTCATTCTTCAGTTGCATACTTGCAAAAAGACATGAATAATGGTTTAGAAATTTAACCTTTCAGCCAAGCAGTTAATTGACATCTAATACAGAAGCGAAAAACCCACATAAACAACGCAAAGTGGAGGTTATGCATAAGAATAACAGAGATGTAAGAAGTTTGAAAGCCGGTGCTAAATGATTCCATGCATGTGCTCTAATGACATACCAACCTTGAACAATTCCTCAACATACTCAACCAATAGTAAACATAGCGCTCTTTCAACAGACCACTTTATGTAAATCTAGGTAGAAACAATCATTTTAAAATATTTGTATTTATACACTGTGATATACATGTGTCTGCAGAGTAACTACACACATGTTGGTGGGTCCAATAACAATGGCGTGCTCGTATTTTGTTTAATTAACTTTTATAACATACGATTTATGACTAATTTGCTTTTTCATGCCGATGCTTAATCGGGACATCTCTGCAGACTATTGGATAGAATGTACAATAAATTAATAGAATGTATCAATTCATAGATATATACATCATCTTATTTACATATCAATACAACATCAAACTTAATCACATAAATTTATATATTTTTTTGTAAAATTATATGACCTGGTGTAAAATTATATGGTGTAAATTCCATAATTTTATTAACAACCATTTGGATAGACTATTTATGTTAATCATATGAATGGGAAAGGGGGTTGGGTTACCAGGAGATATTTTAAAGTGTTGTATGTGATTTAATAAATTTCTATAGTTATAATTCTACTCATTAAACCAATCTCTTTGTGTTTGAGACCACTGTGAAAAAAATCCAATTGTTTTTACCACAGCCGAGCAAGTCAAATATCAGTTTTAAATAAAAGTGTAACTTTAACCAGAATGATTTTCTTATATTTTTTGGCAAAAAAATGGTAGATGCTCCACACGGGGTTTATCATATGAACTTTTCTGTTTACACTAACTCTGTTAAGTGGAGTAAAACTGAAAGGAGGGAAAGCGGGAAGGCGGGAAACTGCACAATAAAATGAAGATTGTAACATTAGAGTCAGTTCTAAACATGGGGTTGAAATTAGTGTTAAGAGCAGGGTTAAAATTTGTTTCAATAGTTTTAGTAAGCAGTTTCCTTCTTTCCCTTTTAGTGTTGCGTGTTAAGTGTTTTGCTCAAAACCACAACCAAATATCTGGAACCTTAACCCCCATTTTCCAGTTGCATAAAAGATAATATGCTGTTCTACTTTGTTTAATCATCACTTTATATCATGTAGACAACACCATTTTTATCAGGTTCAATACAGTATACTCACAGTGTACATAATAGTAAATAAAAAATACAACATGCCTGATTTAAATGGACCAAGTATGAATGAATAATGTTAAACACGTAGAGAATTTTCAGATGGATAGCATGCACTTTTTGACAAATTTTGTTTGCTATGGTGGTTACTGCCGCTGCATTGAATTTGTTTCGCAACTTCAATGTCGATTGTATCCTTTCTGCAACAGCCATTTTTTACTGGTCCCTCACCGCCTGTCCAATATTCGGTGAATCTGAATAATGTATTGTAATATAAAGTACATTTATTTAATAATACTTATTGCTGCAAAGTAAAACAAAAATAAATTAATATTGCGGGGAAAATTTTAGGGAATTCCCCTAACTTCGAGCAAGTATCAATTTAACCTGAGTTGCAAAAGTTAATTTGACAAAATAATCTGCAGACATTTAGTTTAGTAATTTAACAGTGTTGTAAATTAAATGCATAATATAGTAATAATTTGTTTTTCTCCTTTGTTTTTAAAATTTAGTCAATTTTAAAGATAATAAATCTAAATTACTTTAATTAAAAAATAAAAAATGTAACTATTCGCCTCATAAAATTTTAAATTCCCCCTATGCGACTCGGTTTAAAGTTTATTATCCTTGTTATTTGATTGACCAGCTGGTCTATTATAGCTCTTAATTACAATGTCCAACAAAGTAATTAAAGCAGCGTTAAAGGCCGCTAAAGGTGCAATTCAGAAGAAAGATTATGACGAAGCTCTGGACCAAAGCAAGGTATTTTACAGTGTTTTTATCCTATATCCACCCAACCCAATAGCTTGGTTGGTTCGTCAACTCTTAGCCGAAGAATTGCATGTTCAAAACTGGTCGCTAGCTATTTGCTTATGTCCGTGGCTAGGCTTTTATAAACATTGCTCGAAACCAGTGGATTATTGGTGTTACCCTAATGTCTTAATCACATGTACATTAACGCACCACTGTTTACCTGTGTTTTCCCATTGGCGAAAATGAATATCCTATCTCCCTATTGGAAAGTTCGTTTTCTGTGCGCCGGATTTTTGCGCCAACATTTTTTAACCTCAATTTTGCGCCACGCCAGTAATACTAATTTGCGCCACCACAAATAAAGTTGCATAATTTTTAATTAAAGCTTTAAAATATAAAGCTTAAAGTGTCAAAAATACTGACATAAATAAAAGGAAGTGTAATCATGCCACGCCAGCATGATTTTTGGAGTTTTCTGCGCCAATATCCGAAAAAGTAGTCTGTGCGTCACGCTAGATATATCCGGCGCATCATACGAACTTTCCAGTAGGGTCCTATCTTACAATATCACACATGCAGAGGACAGGGTTGCCTTTACTGTGAATAGGATCAGTATCCTTTACTAAGTGCACAATGGACTAAGCAATTTTATGCTTTGTTCCAGCCTAAATTATTATTTCATCAATTATGTATTAGTTAAACATATTTTTTTAAATGCACAAAGATCCCTAAAATGCATGTTAATCCTACAAAATACTAAAATATGTTTAAAGAAAAATAATAGAAAACCACCAAATTTTTCCAAAATATTTTAGTTGCACACATATCTCATTGAAAATTGCCATGCTTTCCAGACTAGCTTATATGTAAATTAACATGTTAAAATTAGACATCTTGCTACTACCTTAGCCACAATTGCAAGCTGTAAAAATTGGCATGAATTCCACACAAGCTTATATATAATGTAGCATATTTAAATTAGACATATTGCTACCATGGTGCAGTACCTTAGCCGAAAGCTAAACTGTGATTTTCAGATTGTATTGGGAGAAGATTCACGCAACTACAACGCTCTGGTGTTTGTTGGGGTTTGCAATGCAGAATTTGGAAAATATGAAGATTCTGCCATTGCTTACCAAGATGCTATCAAAGTGGGCCCAGACCAACCATTGGCATATCAAGGCTTAATAAATCTCTACACAAAGCATAAAAAAGACAAATTATCGGAAAATGAAAATTCTAAACTTGTATCTGCCTATAAAGGACTCATACTGCTAACAGAAAGGTAATGATAGAACCACAAATGCAAAATAAAAGTTATTTTAAAACATCGATTTTTAATCGAACTAAAACTGGAATAAAATATCATTCTCAAACTTCTTAGAATGTAAAGTGTTATATTGGCTTTGTTTTTTATTTAAACTGTATCTTACAAATTTATGTTTTATGCTCCTAAATAACAGTAGAGGTAAGTTAAAATTTGGTGGGAAATATAGGTTAAGTCGGTAAAGTTTATGATTATAACACTATGAAGTTTTATTTTCTTAAATGAATTCATCTTCTTGAATGAAATCTTGAATGAATCGACTAAAACTTTGTTTTGTTTTTTAATAAAGTTTGTAGGCCTACAACATAAGTGGAGTTGAAAGCTATTACAAGGAATGCCCATGTACCACTGGTACATCAGAAGATGTAATTCAAAATTTTATTTAATTAAATTTACATTGAAATTTTCCATTTCAGTTCTGCCACTGATTCCAAAGCATTGGAAATGTATACAGGCCTAGCATCTGCACTATGTGCCTTAAACCAGTATGCAGATGCATTGGAACCCATGGAAACAATATATAAGAAACTAAAAGCTGAAGAATTTGATGTGAAGCATGAAGCAATATATACAAGAGTGGTGGAGGTGGTAAAAAATGCAGAGGATTTGAAACTGGACAGCTTTTCAGAAATGGTGGGTGGGAGTACCTTTAGCGGTTTGTGTGGAGTCGGATGGTAGCAACAAATAAATGAAAGGGGGTAATAAACGAGGTTCATGAAGAAAAAGTATTATCTCATTTCAAAAATTTACAAATCTACTGGCAGATTTTTTAGTACTGGTACCATTCAAAAGTTAACAGTACATGCAGTAAATAACCGTAGTTTGCACATTCCCTTGTATAATTATTACCTAAATATGCATTTACTCTTATAACAGATGATCCAATCCACGATGAATTACTGTAAACTTCCTTCCTTGAATGACAAGAACAGAGAACGTGCTCTTCTTTCATTATTACGATGTTGTGAGAGCAATCCAGAAGTTTATGAAAATGTCTTGAAATGCTTGGTACAGTTGTTCCTATCTGGACAGTTTAACCTCACCAGTTTAATGCACGACATGTTGATTCAAATTAAACTACAAACAGGTAATTACTAAAATGTAACAATATATATATAATTCGTGCAACTTTTTGCTAATCAGTTCTAAGGTGTAGGTACTCAAATTATTTGTCCGCTAGCTAGTCAGTTGTGTCCTTGGGCAAGGCACTTAACGGACATTGCCTGAACCCAGCAGATTAATCGGTTCTACCAAATTGAAGGAATGTCTCAATTATACAACACACTGAAATAGCTCTGGTAATCCGACGGTGGGCGAGGTGATCTGACGATTGCCTGTGTGTTAACCCCCTTAGTTTTCCCATTTACGAAGATAAACCTAAATATCCGATCCTATATATAGTTTTAGGGTTGCATAAAGTAAGAAACTATTATCAACTTTGCTAACTAGTTTTACACGTTACTGTGTATTACTCTCTAGAGCATGGAAGTCCAACATATACAGGAGATGTTATGAAGTGTAAAAATGCACTATTAACAAGCATTAATATATTACAGAGCTAATATCTGAAGAAGATCAGTTGAAAGAGTATACACAAATCACATCTAATGTTGAAAGCCCTTATATAAACATATCACATGCTTATGAGTTATTCAAGGATTTAAAATATGAAGAATGCAAAGCCAAGGTGGAAGAAGGTTTACGGAATGCTCATGACTTTATCCCAGCGTGGCGGTTTCTGGCCAAAGTTAACATAATGATTCACCAGTACAAAGCTGCAGAAGAAACAGCCAAGTAGGTCAATTTTGGAATAAAGATACGTAGGAGGATATATATGTTTATAAAAAAAGGCTTGTTAAATAAAAAAAGGCGTGTTAAAAAACACGGGCAATCATCAGATTTTCACTTACTTACCGTTGGGCTACTTAAGCTGTTGCCATTTGTTAAATATGATTTGGATCTTGCTATAGTTCTTGTTTTACCCACCACACCGCAGGTTTTAAACAATCTTTGCTTATTGTATATAACTGACTGTTGGTGGTTGGGTTTGATCCCAGAATGTGTGGTATGGATCATCATTTTGATATTTTATTGGGCCATATCACACTCTGTTCCCAAGCATTGGATAGGATAGGATATTCATGTTTATCCCAGTGAATGGTAAAACCAGGGGGTTAACAAACGGGCAATCGTCAGATTACCTCGCGCCCACCGTCGGGTTACCAGAGCTATTGCAGTATGTTATGAATGATTCACACGTTCCTTCAATTTGGTAGAACCTATTAATCCGCTGGGTTCAGTCAATGTCGTTAAGTGCCTTGCCCACGGACACAACCAACCAGCTAGCGACCAGGTCAGAACCTTCAACCTTTCGATCTCTCTAGGCTTAAATCTTAATATTTTAAAAACAGGTTTATTAGTATTCCATGATGTTTTTGTTTAACTTTAAAGTGACAATGTGCAGCTTTACATCCTGTAAGATAAACATGAAATTTTGACTTATGGTCAAATTCACTTATGAAAAAGAATATATTTTTACAGCTGAAAAACAGCATTATAAAAAAATTCTGCATAAATTTCCTTTAGGTCAGGTTTGCAGAAATGCAAACAAATCAATATTGACCAAGGGAACAATGGGTTGTTCGGGTTGAATCAGTTTCCGAATTAAAACTTGATCTGTCGGTTCATCTGGCCACTTCTATGTCTTACTCAACAGATATCGCTGTGTTAAATCAATCTATTGGAACATTTAACAAGGTATGTTGCATCTGAGTTGTTTCTAATAATTGCCTTGTCTTTATAGCAATAACTTATGTATTTTTCTTTTCTGATTTACTGGGAATAAAAATCAGTTTTTGTATATCGCCTATTTGTGTAGAATGTTTAATATGTTGGAGTTTTTAAAAACATTTCTTACCATAAGAAACAATATGGAAGCGTAGTAGTTGAGAAAAAGAAGAGTTTCCTTCGCTTTACACATCCATTCAGGGTATATCCAGTTGCCTTGTAAATCTTCAACCATTTTAAATGGGAGCGTCAATAGAAAGAGAGAGTCGGCTATTGCTAACTGGAGCACATACCTTTGGTGATAAAGCGTTGTGTTGATAATGCGACAATATTAATCTTTCTCACCATACAGTCGACGTGACTTAAGTGGTGTAAATGTGTCGTAAATTGATTTAGAACTGAACTATCTACGAGAAGCTGCTTTCATTAGATGTGTTAG
>CH002905.1:288695-300314 GCA_000149265.1 Ciona savignyi | reverse complement strand
ATTGAATTTAATGGTGGAGAAGTTTGGTCCATCTGCTGAAGTAGAAACTTGGAAAGCATACTTGTTATACCAGGTTAATTTTGTTTCTTTTAATCAGGTCATGGCTGCACCATGCTATCACACCATAATCAGGTCATGCCAGGCCATACTAATTGATTTCGTAGTAGGTTTTGATTGCACTAATATAAGCTTAATTAAGTAAGTTTAATTTATTATTATATAAAGTTTCCATCATATACTGTAATAGCTATGGCAACAAAATCTGATGCAACACCACCTTGCCATTGCCGTCAATAGGGATAACCATTAATATCCTGTTGTATATATATATATATATACAATCATTGAATGGATATATATATATATCTGTATTTTAAGAATATTTCAAGAATCATCAATCCATAATTAAGCATTTTAAAATATGCCTAAATGCTCAAAAACCAATGGTTTAATGATTTGTAATTACTCCCTTTTCTTAGGAAGGCAAAATAGAAGATTCCATTTCCAAGTTGCAAAAGATCACGGAAACCCACCCTAACTGCTTCCAAGCCCATCTCATGTATGGAAAGCTTATGTGGGGGAATGACATGTATAGGACGGACAAGACTAAATGTTTCACTACTTTTCTCAAGGTCAGTCAAATTTACCATGTGGGTATGTTATGTTTACTAAAACACACTGGTACATTTAACCTAATGATAGAAATTGTAGTAATATTTCTATGTTATGCCGGCTATATAAACCAGAGTCATCTCTCTTGTCGGTCTCTTTCCATCTCGACACACTTATAATAAAAGACAATAACTAACGTGTGTTAGACACTACAGAAATATGTAAATTTAAAGACTGAAAGATTTAGTTGTTTTGCATATAAGTTTTATGAACTGCGTTGTATGTAATTATATTGATATAAAAAGCCCATTAAATTTGAGTTGTTGCACAATGATAATGGTCAATGCTTCAATCCAATAATTCTTAATATGTTGGGCAAGAATAGTGGAAGATAGAATACTAACTTATTAAACTAGTTGGGAGTGATTATGAAGCTGAAATGTTAGCATTTTTGGTCCATGCTTTCTGGCCAAATGTTCTTTAAAGCTAGATTCTGAGTAAAAGTGGGTCATCCTTACTGTTCATTATGTTTCTAGGGTTCAAATTTAATTTAAGGTGCGTCAAGTGATGTATATACTTCATTAAGTTTTGTAGCAAAATCTGGTAATTATCTCTGATGACTTTTGGATTGCCATCTTCTACTCTTTGCTTTTAAACAATAAAACTAATGGCATGGCAGCAATCTGTTAGACCAAATGTTTAAATTTATGTTTTGTGAATATTGAACCAAAAAGGAGTAGTTTACTGGATACGTCTAATGCTACTCACCTTTTAAGGCAGGAACATAGTCTTTGTCGATTTGCCACACCTGTTCATATACTTCTATTGCTGCACTATGTTCGCCGAGTAACTGAAAAACAGGTTACGAAAACAGACTGTATCTAACAGTGATAAAAGAAAGAAACAAACTAACTTATCACCAGGCCGCAAAACTTGACATCTATGACGGTGAAACCTTCTATTACCTCGGATTATTCTATCGGGACGTTGAACATGACCATTCGAGGGCGACAAAGTGCTTGCAGAAGACCGTTGTAATTGATCCTCAGAACGAACTTGCTGGTTCTGCACTTGCAGATCTCTACATTGCACAAGGTCAGTTGATCTTTTTGATATTTTCTGTTCATCATAATTAAGTCCACTGATATATATATATATATTCTTTGAGACTAAATATTTGATCATAATTAAATCTAATGATGATATATTCTTTAATGATAAATGCCATTACTGCTTGTGGCAGTCCTTGAAAAAGATGGCATCAGAACTTACAGACCCTTATGGTCCAATCCAGACACAAGAATGATTGTACCCATTTGGTTCAGCTAGCTCAGCCCATGCGTATGAGAATGTTGTCCTTTACCACTTATGAAATACATAGAAAACCCATGCGCTTGTAATAATTATAGTTTGATGTTGCCTGTTACCAAAATGACATGCTACGTCACTTGTGTGAGAATACACCTCAGTGTAGACACTTGTGGCTTGGAAATTAAGCCCAAGCATGCCTAACTTGCTTTATTCTAGAGAGGCTGGATCCAAAAATTTCAATTAAATATGCAAACCATAAAAAACTGTTTCCCCCCATCCACCCATCAGACAACATTGAATCTGCGGTTGACCTGTATGAGAAAGTGACTCACGCTGCCCCCTCAGGGACTTGCAAATGGGCTTGGATGCGACTCGGGCTGTGCAAGCTTCGACTCAAAGATTCCGAATCCGCTATTAAAAGTTTCCTGGCAGCTTTGCGATGTGATTTGGATGACCAGTATGTCATTATGCAATCTATTTGAAATACTCTTAGGTTGTTTTCTCATATATGTAAACTTGAATTTTGCAAGGGGCTAATGTGCAGTTGGTACCACTGGTACTTTATGCCCAAATTACCCTAACGTTATGCCTTATTTACTTTATGCAGTCTGATGTTCGCCATAGCCAGGAAAGCCACAAACTATGACTAAAACTTGTAAATAACCCAGGCATTTGTTATAATCCTCGTATATTAATAGTTTATGTTGGGATTGCCTTGGTGAAGCTTATATCCTGAGAGGGAGCTATGGAGCCGCCCTCAAATCCTTCACAAAATCCCAAGAAATCCAACCGAACTCGATATTCAGCGCTCATCAAATGGCAGCTGTTAAACAGGTAGGTTTGGTGCTTAAATGGGATAGAATAGGATATTCATGTTTGTCACCGTGAATGGGAAAACCTAGGGGTTAACACACAGGCAATCGTCAGATTACCTCATGCTCACCATCGGGTTACCGGAGCTATTGCAGTGTGTTGTGTATGATTCACACATTCCTTCATTTTGGTAGAACCCATTAATCCACTGAGTTCAGGCAATGTCTGTAAAGTGCATTTCCCAAGGACACAACCGCCTAACTAGCGTACAGTTTCAAACCCGCAACCTTTCTGTTGAATAGTGTTGCACTAAACCATCAGACTAAACGGTCGGACGTTATCATAATTAGTTTTTTTTTCACTTTTTCATTACCACAACAACGATAACAATGAAATTATTTAAGTGTTTAAAATAAAACCACATGGTATAATCGGTGCTGGAAAAAATGATATAGGCATAGTGCAACACACTTTAATTGCCTATATCTATAAATAAAATGTGTTTTAAATTATGGGTTTGTTAAAAACTCATTAGTAAATACCCGAAAAAAGCCTTTTAACAGGTGCAATAAAAGTAATAGCATTATTTTTAAAGGATGTCTTTTGTCAATGCAGATGGGATTTAGTTAATAGGCATCTACTTTTTTCTTCACTGATGAAAATTCACTCTGTTATGACGGTTATTACCCCCTCGTTGTTATGGTTTGATAACTTGAATACCTTTTCATGTCCCGATAGCTCCCATCCACCAGAATTCATAGGAATTTTTGTTGGAAGTATTTCTTTTCACGGCAGTAAACTTAACTTGTTTTCAGTTACTCGGCGAACATACTGCAGCAATAGAAGTATATGAACAAGTGTTGAAAATAGACAAAGACTATGTTCCTGCTTTAAAAGGTAAGTAGCACTAGACGTATCCAGTAACTTACTCATTTTTTGGTCCAATCTTCACAAAACACTAATTTAAACATTTTGATCAGACAGATTGCTGCCATACTAATAATTGTGGCATGGATTGCATAGTACAATTGTTCCATTTGATGCTATAAGCTTTTACAATTTCTTATTCTTTTAAAACAAAAACTGCTTTATCTTAAGTAACCAAAACAAAATGTTGAACTTTTCTTATTCTCAATCAACTTGGCGATACTTGGTATCACTAAGTGAGGATATCGTTGTTCTATTATAAGATTTAAAAAGAAAGTGCCACCCCTAAACATGCTTAATTATAATATTGGAGATCGCTGTCATGATTTTTGTACAAGTATTAGCAGAAGAGCTTGCATAATGATAAGCTCATGCATTTACAATAAGAACTATTTGTGTATTTTCACAAAAAAAGCTTGTGCTTTTCAAGCAAAGATTAGCTTATGCATGCATAAGAGATATTATATTTCTCCATTAAGGCATCATCACTCTGTTATTTAAATACATTCTACATGTGATCAGAAGTGTGTTAGTGTTACATTTTTAAACACTAATTTGTAGCAATATGTCATCTTTACTATCACACTGGTGGCCAGTTGTTATTATTATTTTTAATTAGTCATTTCCAAATAGGTTTTCTTTTGGAACTATATTTAAAAATGGTTTGGTTGTTTAAACTAAGTAGCTAATTCATAAGCCACATTTATGAATATTTTAAAGTGTGTGTTAATTATTGTATTGATTTGTAGACACTTGGGGTACTTAGGTTTAATATGATGGTCGTTATTAACCGTTAAAATATTTCATAAATGGATAAATTGTTTCATACAAATTTCTACTAGTTGGTACAATATCAACAAGGAAACAACCGACTAAAATACCTGACCAATCATATCTTTTAATGTAGATTTTCCAGTTTACTATTACAAATTGTTTAACAAAACCAATTAAGCTTATAATATAATAATTAATCATACACTCAAAAGCCAGAAAAATCTCAAAATCTTGGCCCTAAATTGTAGCACTTATCATCAATTAAAGTAATCCACCAACCTTATTTATTAATATCAACTCAATAGTTTAATAGTTTAGGCTTTAGTTTTAAGTAAAGAGTTATTGTCAATATACCTCTCACCCACTAAAGGTATCAGTGAATGCTACTACGCTCTTGCGAATTCCATGATCAGTGACGGTAGAGACTTGACTTGTGTTGATCAAATAAACCTCGTGATAAAGTATATTGCAACTGCTGTTACAAGAAGGTTAGTATTGCTGACACTAATGTTCCTTAAAATAATGGATTGGAAATTTCTTTGAAGGGTTAGGAACCCATATTTCTCACTGATTTTTGTTTAGAATATTATATTCATGTTTATCCCTGTGAATGGGAAAACCAAGGGGGTTAACACACAGGCAATCGTCAGATCACCTCGCGCCCACTGTCTGTTTACCGGAGCTATTTTAGTGTATTGTGTATGATTCACAAGTTCCTTCAATTTAGTAGAACCCATTAATCCGCTGGGTTCAGGCAATGTACCATGCCCAAGTACACAACGGACTAGCTAGTGATCAGTTTAGATCCTGCAACCTTTTCAGTCAATAAGCACAAACCCACCAAGTCATTCGTCCTGGCTCAGCAATGTGGGAGTTAGCGTTAGTTGTGGGGTTAAGATTAGTGTTTAGGAAAGTTCAAAATTAATTTCCATAGTTTTGGTAAGCAGTTTCCCTCCTTCCTGCTTTCCCTCCTTTAAGTATTGTCCTGTGTATGTTCTATTGCACCTCCTGTGATATCCTTCCATTCCTGTTGTCCACTCATAACCACAGCATCCATATCACACAGACCCGATATATCTTGCTTATGGAAGCTGATAGCAGACTGTTTGACCTGTCTTCACCCAATACATGAATCCAACATAGAAATCCATGTTCCAATGGTTCTTCTGGATAGAAACAACATAAATGAGGGCACCACAACAGTGATGGGGAAATTAGAGGTTTGGTTTGGTATTTCTACAACTTTTGAATATGTGTTTAAACCAGTGTTGCTCAAATGCTGCGCCAAGGCACACTGGTTTACCGCAAGGATTAGCTAGGTGCGCCACACTTGCATTTCATAAATTTACAACAGAAGGTACATAGATCATAAACTTTTAAATGGTTAGTGTCTAGTTTGTTCTTTTCCATTGTAAAGTTAGTTCTACATTAACTTCCGAAAAGCAAAAGCACTCAAGAAACAATAGTTTCATTATGGGGAAAATTCGGTGTAAAATAAACTTTTAATTTTCTATATTTTTCCTAAATTGTTTAAGTATTTAGCATATTGTTTTGCCCCACCATGCAAAGTGCGCCCGTTCGCTTTCATAATTGGTCTTGGGTACGCCACGAGGTCAAAAAGATTGAGAACCACCGGTTTAAACTAATCGTTCCTACACAGTCGTTACAACTTGGAGGAAAGTTTTATCTTCACGCGATCCGGTTATCGAAATCGACTGCTCCATTATGGTACGATGTTGGTATGAATTACTTCCGCCAAGCACAGTGTATTGGGGGGGATTCGGGGATTAACCTGGCGCAAAAGTGTTCAGAGGCAAGTGGTCTTTATGATGATTTCATTGTTTTTATTTGTTAAAAGAGTGGAATAAAAAATAGTAAAAAGCAGTGCTGAAAATGATAACATTTACAGAATAAAAAAACAACTTAACTTAAAATATATTGTAAAGGGTTTCTAAATAAATGAGCGTAAAAAAACTGGTAATAGCAGCTTAAATGCGAAAAGCCGAAAACAATTGTGGCAATAACAGCGTTAAAGCCAAATATGAGACACATATCTAGATATAAGCTTAAAACAATTTAGTTTTATCTTTAAAACAGACACATTTGTAATCTTATCAAACACAATAATCACAAGTTTTTGAAATAGGTGAACCACAATGTTTACAGCACAGTGTAGTCATAACCATACAAAATGCTGAAAGGGCTCTGTTACCTAACCATAATATAGTAAAACCATTTGAAAATAAGTCTGTTTTACAGATGTTAAAAGTGTCGTTGTCCCAAGATCCTGAGAACCATGTTGTGTGGAATAGTTTGGGAGCAGTGTCAGCATCCAACTATATGCAGGTGTGGGGTAGAGGTCAAATAACTACTTGCACTAAAGATGATAGAATACTAATCTAATTTCCCTGTGTGCGGGACCTGGACATACTTTAAATAAATTTTATCTACATATTACCCCCACAGTCGGGTTTAAATATATTGTGTAGTTTATATAAGTAAATTTTATTCAATCCATATGAATCCACTGGATTAAGGAAAATCTTTTAAATGTCTAAAAGTCACAACCGCACATTAAGTAATTCATGAATCTAGTGTTTGTTTAAGTTATTTTTGTTTTTTCAGTAAAGTAAAAAAAAGTAGCAGGAATATATAATTAGGAAAGGAGGAAAAATGTATTTTTTTTAAACAAAGTGCGAAATATTTTATCATCAAATTTAAATGAAGTTTAATTCTCCATGGTCTTATGTACTATGATAGTGTTCGGTTTGTACTTTCAACTTAAGGTTAGCTGATAACTGGTTTTATGGGCATCAGCTTTGCTTCTTAGTTTTGTTAAGGGTGACTAGTGTGCATCGAACCTAGAACTTATGATCTTACCAGCCACTGCACTAAACCACTGCGCCACCCACCTTAGAACCCTGGTCTTGCGCAACATTGCTTTATAACCTCAATCAACATGGAATCGAACAACGCGCGAGCTTGGAGCAATCTTGCCACGCTGTACTTGGTACATGACCAGATGGAATTGGCGCACAAAGCGTACAAGGTTGCGCAGAGCTTGGATCCTTCTTTTGTCAACTCGTGGATTGGACAGGTGGCTTTTTATTCAGAATAAGATATTCTTATTTATACTCGTAAATGGGAAAACACAAGGGGATTTAACACACAGGAAAATTATCAATTTTTTTTATTCGGAATAAGATATTCTTATTATTCCCGTGATAAGGAAAGCACAATGGACGTTAACGCATAGGGAAATCGTCAGATTATGGCATCCCCGTGTAGGGCTGCCAGTTCTATTGTTGTGTGTTGTGTATGATTAAAAGGTCGTACAAACCTGTCTACAATGAGCAAGGGGTTCTTAGGCTTAGTTTTCATACCAGAAGTGTCTACACTAGGGAATATTTTCGATCCTGTATCACTGTGTTACTAGCAACACCAACCCGTAATGGATGCAAATGTATATGTTTTCTATGTCCATTTCAGTCGTGGTGAAGTTTGGAAATTACTCCCAAGGTTTCAAAAAATTATAACCTGAACCAGGTATGGTATAATTGAAGTGTATTATCCTGGACAATAAATGCAAATAAGAATTGACTCAAACATGCCTCGCCCAGCCTCATTATAGACAGGTCTTAACTTATAATATGGTTGTAGAGGCCAAATTGTACCAAAAGGTGGTAGGCTGACAGTAATTATTTTGTCTGTAAAGTATTTTCCTCCTGTATATATATATATATAAATATATAGCAATAAGAGTAACGCATGTCCACATTTGAAAATTTCCATCTCCACAGGCAATCATAGCTGGTAGAATAGGCAGTGGTGAAGCTATTGATTTATTTCGTCATTCGACCGAACTGGGCCTTAACATGCAAGCTGGCTGTGGTATGTATTCCTTATGTGATGTGGATTGTAGTTATAAGACACGTTGGTAAAATTTACTGTGTTTTATGGCCAGTTTTGGTTTATATACTCTTATGTTTTGGTTTAACTTAACCATGTAACCCAGAAAAGGAGTTTACATACATTGCACAAACCAAGCAAAAGTGATATTACTAAATATCTACCACCCAATGTAATGCATAGTCAATTATCTTTGTTTAAGCAGTTATAATGTCCTTATCCAATCTTATAAAAAAATGATTTACTCATATATACTGAGTAAAAAGTGTTCCAAGCAAGACATTTTTTCTTTATCATTTTGGTTTAAATTATTTTTTTGTTTTAAGTATCCGTTTAACCATAAGTATGCGAGTAGCACAGAAACCATCTTTTTCCATAATAGTTGTACAGGTACAATGGAAGTGGTTATATGGGTTTCATTAATTCAATATTAGTTCTCAAAATGTTTTGGGTAAATTTATTTTTCTACTTAATCAAATAGCCGTATTTACTGTCAAATAGCCGTATTTACTGGATAGAGATAGTGTATTTACTGGATAAAGACCTGTTGTATTGTTTTATTGGAGGTACACTGGCACAAAATAACTGTCTGAAAAACTTGCACATATTACTACAAGGGTAGAAATTAACGCATTTCCACAAGACCCTTAGCTTAAAGTACAAATCATGAATTCTAAATTTCCAACACAGGTTACAGTTCTTGGGTGTGCAATGTGTTGTATGAATGTGAAGACAGATCAAATGCTAATTATGTGGAAAATATCCATGGAATGGATGCAATAACCGCAGCTATCGTTCAGATGACCAAGTATTGTGATAGAAATCCCAATTGGTAAGGTTAATTGATGGTTGTAATAGATACACCCAATTCCTAGCAAGACATTTGGTCATCAAAGTTTCAGATCTTGTTACTAAATTTTGTTTTTAAAAAACTCTTAAGTCTATACAAGTGATATTTCTACCGAAACTTTAATTTCAGCTTAAAGGCATCACCAGAGATTCTATTTAAATAAAAAACTAATAATGTCTGTGCTGGAATTGATTTTTCTTTATTATATCGAGTTAAAATAGATCTAAGATTAGTTTAAACACATAATTTAGGTACGATCCGCTGACCTTTTCTGCCTTAAATACTTATCCATACATGAACAATGTTAAATGTTGAACAACTCAATGTAGGCACTTTATTTTCTTTCCTATTATTACTCATGTTTATAGACTTAAACATATAACCCCCCCCCCCCCCCCCCCCCACAGCCCCGATGCTTCTACTTTGCTCGGATATTTGTTAGAAGAGTCTGGTTTGTTTCCATCAGCAGAGAAATCTTATAAAAAATCACTGGAAATTCTTCAAGCCGACCCGAAAAATGAAGAACCCATGTTAAAAATCGATCGTGCGAAATCAAACTACGCAAGATTGCTTCAGTAAGTTAGTAGTGTGGTTGATTTGGTAGTCTAATGGTCTAATGGAGTGTGCGATAACCTGAAGGTTATAAGTTCGAATCTAACCATGCATGTTAAAAACACCTGCTTTTTTGATAATCATGTTTAGTCCCGTAAGTGGGAAAACCAAGGTAGTTATCACACAAACAATCATCAGATTATTTTACACCCATTTTCAGGTTACCAAAGCTATTGCAATGTGTTGAGTGTTCTATTAATTTTATAACCCAGAAATTCACTAAGATCAAAATATGGTCTACTAAGTGCATCTTCAAGAACTCAAGCGACTAGCTGTCAATGTACTCGGCTGGACAGACAAGTTGTGTATATTTCTTAGTGCAAAAACCTAGCAGCCCTTGTTAGCCCACTGCTATCCAAATAAAACTGCTAAAATGTTGGCAACCATTTTATATCACATTTGTCATATATTCCTCTAATTCCAATTCCATAACTCCTTTACCAGTGCAAATTGCAAGTACACCGAAGCTATATCAGCATACAATACCATGCAGCAGCCCAACCATAAGGACCTGTGTATGCTAGCCCTTGCTTTACATAGTGCTGGTAACTTGAAAGATTCACTTACTAATTTGGAGAAGGTATGTAGTGAATTGGAGGCATTTAGGCATTCCAAGAGAAAGTTTAATTTAAGTTATTCTGATGATAAAATAATCTTATTGATTGGTAAGATGGTATATTATTGTTTTATGCCTGTAAATGGGAAACATAGAGGGGGTTATAACACAGGCAATTATCAGATAACCAAGTGTTACCATCGGGTTACTGGATTGCAGTATGTTTTGTATGATTGAGAAATTGCTTCTGTTTTAGCAGAAACCACTGGGTTTAGACGATGTCCCTTAAGTATTGACTCGTTTCAAATCTACAACCTTTCACCTGAATAGAGATACATTAATACACTAAGCTATTCAAACCGATTAACTTAATTGAATTTCTTATAAAAGGATGTATTAAATTTTATTATCTCTACTTATGAGCACTACAAAACACTAAAATGCAACCCATTCTACAATGCTTTATCACACTTGGTGGTCTCTCTGTTGAAATGTCTCTGTTAATGCTATTACGATTACGATATACATAGTGTTAAATGTTAATTTCATCCATTGCTATACATTTCCTATCTGACCCCAGGCCAAAGCACTGAGCACAGAACAAAAAGAACTGGACCAAATCAAAATTGCTCAAGCAATAATTCTGACCAAACTAAGAAAAGTAGAAGAAGCAAAGAAAATGTTGAAAGAAATGGAAAATTCTCGGGAAGCCCTGCAAGTTCTGTGCTCTATAGGTTGGTCATATTAGTTATGTGAATTGTGTTACATGTATCGCATGTGTCATACTTTTTAGCTTTGTCACATTATTTGTCCGGCAGAATAGTCCAGTGGTTTATTGCGTCACCTTTCAATCGAAAGGTTGCAGGTACAAAACTGGTCTCTAGCTAGTCGGTCGTGTCCGTGGGCAAGGAACTTAACAAACATTGCCTGAACCCAGTGAATTAATGGGTTCTTCTGAATTGAAGGAACGTTTGAATAATACAGCGACGGTGGGCGCGAGGTAATCTAACGATTACCCGTGTGTTAACCCCCTTGATTTTCCCATTCACGGGAATAAACATGAATATCCTATTTAATTTTGATCATTACAGAATTAATCAACAAAAACAAAATGGCGACCACTTCAACTTTGGACGACCTCCATACAATGTTATCATGTGACACAAGTGCCATGGACATTTATACCTTGTTGTCAACTGGTGTGAGTGTGAAACACCAAATAAATAATGGCCACAAAGCTTTGCAGCGATATATA
>CH002905.1:270563-285674 GCA_000149265.1 Ciona savignyi | reverse complement strand
TCAGACCTGTTTGTCTCGCTTAGCTAGTGCGACATCACGCTTCACCGACCACAGGAGGTCGAAGGTCATGTGCTCGATGAACTGGAAAATCTCGCGTTTTCGCAATCTACATCATTACTCAGCAAAAAGGTAGAAAGACACCTCCACATGTACAAAATGGCTTACTTATGTTTATTTTTGTTTGACAAGGTTAGTCTGGCGGTTAAGTGAGACGCCTAATCAAAAGGTGCGAAACTGCTCGCTAACTTACTAGTCGGTTATGTCCTTGGGCATGGCACTTTACGGACGTTGCCTGAACCCAGCGGATTAATGGATTCTACGAAATTGAAGGAACGTGTCTATTATATATAACACACTACAATAGCTCCGGCAACCCGACGATGGGCGCGAGGTGATCTGACGATTGCCCGTGTGTTAACCCCCTTGGTTTTCCCATTCACAGGGATAAAAATGAATATCCTATCCTATTTTGCAACTTTAGATCTAAAAAACTAAATAATCATTATCTATTTGACCAGATGATATCCAGTGCACTACAAAGCATGGGAATGTATGAGAAATCGCACAAAGTACTTGTCAACCTGTTGAAAACAGAGCCGAACAACAGATTCAACATTTTGTTACGAATCGCCCATCTTGGATTAACGGCTGCCGCAACTGGTTATGACATCACAAAGTGGATTGATGTGGCGACGAACGCATCAATCGAAGCTGTCAAATTAAATGGGAATTCCCCTGTGGCGTTACTTCTAGATGCACTGTGCCACAAGGCAAATACAAAGGATAAGTATGTTATGTTTTAATTAAGTAGCACTTATAAATTCAACTTCATTATATTTAATTTGTATGTATGTATATATTGCATTACAATTGGCGTTCCCATTGCCTTATCCCAATTTTACAACCAAGTCTTTAAATACAATTTGAGGGTTTTGAGTGATTTTGTAAATTTCTTCTTTTAATCAATTTAAATCATGTCTAACAATATCTATTTAGTTTTAATGTAGTCTTGTAGTTACATACAATTTAAATTTAGACTTGCAGTTATATATAAAATTTGAACACTAAATTTAGTTTTTATTCCAGTATTGTTCCGAAATGTTTCATTATCGGCTTTTAAACCTGTTTAACAATAAGGCAATGTAGTATCATGTAATGAAGTATTGATTTGGAGTATAAAAGGGTTTTTGATTAGATTCCCACCCCAGCATTAGCGACCCTGTATAAATGGTTGTGTCAGGGCAACGCTAAAGGGAGACAAAGCGGGAAGGAGGGAAACTGCTCACCAAAACTATGGAAATTAATTTAAAACCTGCCCTGAACACTAATCTCGCCCCCAGAACTAACCCTTTCTCCAACCCCATGTTTAAAACTAACTCTAACGCCATAATACTCATTTTGCTGTGCCGTTTCCCTCCTTCCCGCCTTCCCTCTTTTTAGTTTTCCCCGTTGTGTCATTTCTATCTTGGTGGATGTGGAAATCCACATTTAAGGTTTTACACATGTGCACACACTGCACAGTGAAATCGTGTCCTGTTTTTTGCCCATAGCTAATGGACTATTCAGCAGATGGTTTTGATCAATAAATCTCGTATATTTTAATAATAGCCATCAGTCAGAATCACAATAAAATTGTTTTTAGAAAGATGAAGTCGTCATTACACAAAGTGCTAACAACCACTCCCCACCCCATGTGCCAAGCCAAGCTTCTGTCCTCATGTTTGCTTTACAATTTCTACCAAGAGCAAAATGATGATGTAGCATTGCAGGTAATTTTGGAAATTTATCGTTTGAAATTAGCCTGTCGCTACCAAAATTACCGATAGTTGATAGAATATTTATGTTTATCCCCGTTGATGGGAAAACCAAGTGGGTTAACACACAGGTAATCGTCAGATCACCTCGCGCCCACCGTTGGGTTACCGGAGCTATGCAGTATGTTGTGTATAAACACACGTTCCTTCAATCAAATTAAAAAGATAATCCACTGTCTGCTAATTGCCCAAGCACTGAACCGACTAGGTAGCGACGAGTTTCAACACTGTGACCACTTGGCTGAAAGGCGTCGCAGTGACCTAGCAAGCTATTTGGACCGACAAGTCATGTTTATTTCTTCCATGGCAAGATTGTCTAAACCACATGGCATTTGCTGTTTACTCCTTTAACATTCGTTGTTCACATGAGCACATTGGAATTGAACTCCGGTGTGATAAAAAATTTATTTTTAAGGCGGTCGTTTGAGAAATGTTCTTTCATTTTACCTGAACCTAGTGGTTTAGTGAAACAAACATGTAGCAATGTTTTAATCATATATACCAGGGGTGGGCAACATACAGCCCGCGGGCCGGGTCCGGCCCGTGAAGGGATTTTGACCGGCCCCCAGACTGTATCTAACAATAACCTGTAATGTGGCCCAGGTCCGGCCCGCTGTCTGTATCCAACCACACTCTGTAATGTGCATCATTCCTAAAAGTTTCCTATCGCTCTTCTCTTACCGCACTAATATTGCGAGCTGGTGAAATAAACAATTACCTTAGTGAACAAACAATTGTATTAGCACACTTTTTAAAGAAACATAAGGTCAAAGCAAACAGCGTTATAAACATCACCCGCTGCTGTATACTGTGTAACAACGTGACTTTTAGGGTGAAATTTTCTTAGCTGTTATTAGTAATATTTAAATTCTAAATATAAAGGGATTTTTTAATTTATTAAGGATTATTAACCATGGAATATCCTAAGAAACGTAAATTTAAAAGAGTGTCGAGCATTCAACAAAGATTGAATAACGAAATATTTTTTACAAAGATTGGCAACAAAGCAGTATGTTCACTGTATGGTCAGAGTGTTGCGGTATTAAAAGAGCATAACATTAGTCGTCATTATTTGATAAAACATCGAAACTATATGGCAATAATTTAGTTAATAGATATGTGGTTAAGCTAGTGAATATTATTCATCTAATGATCCGGCCCACCAAAGACTTTATTTTCCCACATCTGGCCCGCCTACTAGAAAAGTTGCCCAGCCCTGATATATACCATACTGAAATAGCTCAATTAGCCAAACTTTCCATGAGGTAATCTAACCATTGCTCGTACCTTGTGGTATAAACATGGATATCCTAATTGGAGGATCTAGTAATTTCTTGCAATTACTGCTGCGATTACCCTGCAATTCCACGTCACAATGATTTGGAACTTCTCTCCACTTACTATTTGTTATAATTCGAATTATTTTCCACAGAAACTAGTTGAAGATTTGAAGGGTTTTGGAACTGGATTTTGGGAGAAAATGCAAGAAATATTACTGACTAATTAATTTTGTGTGAGGTGTGCAAATAAAACTGGCGGGCTTTGCTTATTGCGTTCAAGCTGTTTAAAATTCATTCTTTGTACAATATTATGTTTTAAAGGACACGTTTTCAAATTAAAAAAACAAGCGGTGACGGCAAAACAACAGTCGTCCGGATTCGCAATGTTATTTAGGAGATGTGAAAACGCAAGAATTTTTATAAACTCATAAGATTACCTTGTGCCCACCGCCATGTTACCGGAGCTATTGCACTGTTTCGTCTGTAACAGTTTTAGACGAAACCACTAGTCTAGGTCAGTGTTTCTCAAATGTTGCGCTACAGGGGTTAGCTAGGTGCGCCACACTTGCATTTCATAAATTTACGACAGAGTGTGCAGAGATCATAAACTACTAAATGGTTAGTGTCTAGTTTGTTCTTTTCCATTGTAACGTTAGTTCTGCATTAACTTCCGAAAAGCAAGAGCGCTCAATAAACAGTAATTTTGTTATGCGGAAAATTCGGTGATGAAATTATTTAATATTGTTTGACTTCCCATGCAAAGTGCGCCTTTGTTTCTTAATTGGTCTCGGGTAGGCCAAAAGCTCATAAAGATCGAAAACCACTGGTCTAGGGACACAACCGTATAGCTGGCGGTCAATTTTGCAATTTTTCGAATGCAAGCCAGCACAAACTCACCAAGGTATTTTGTCTAATAAAGAAACCTCGTCTAGACATTTAGTCAAGAAATTTCAAACATTTATTATAATTTATTCAAAATCGCGAAATTCAAACGCGCTACTAGCTTCACAGTGATAAGCCTTACAGATGGAATCACCCTCGAAGGACTGACCCAGAGATATTAAACGTGAATATTTACAAAGCAGGAAAATAAAACCGCAAAGCACTACCCTGGCTAATTACAAAAATAAAGTCTCTAAAAAATATAGTTTTTACAAAAAAATAAAGCGATTCACTCAACAACAAAAAAAATACATCGAAATTTACAATTTTGTAATATTATGCTAAAATTAAAAAATACCAAAACTGTGATGTTTAATAAATTAACCTCTGCCGCTAAAATGTAATTACAAGATCTCGATAATTCAACTACAAAGCATGGAACACGTAAGGTAAAGTTGGCTTGGTTCAGGCGATAAAACAATCCACACAACTACTAGCTCCACTACGTTAATGATGCTGGTTTACATAAACAAATCCACTCTGCAGTAAAACAACGTCCCGATCTACGTAACACATCTATCTATTCACAATGCGAATTATCCACGGCTGAAAGTGGTCCCGTCAACACGCAAACTATGTACTGTAGGAATTTCACTTACACAAGAAGAATAGTAAAAATACTTTAGGAAAGTTGAATTTTAGGGACCTGTTGTAACGTCACAGTGTTATTTGTTGACGTGCAGCCCGTAGATAGATTGAACTAGCGGAACGAAAAGTGTTTGGGTTAATACGGCTACTTCTACTTATGTACACTACATTGTCTTGTGCTCATGACCACTACTTAATAACGTGCGTTTGTGCAAATGGCAATCATGCCAAATTAAATCTAAACTATTATACAAGCTACCTCAAGGTTAATACTGGGTGCGGTACCGAAATGGAAAAAAACTAAACAGCACACCACATAATCTCATATAATCTCTTTAAATTTTTAAAGTAGTGTACAAAGTTATTTTGGTATAAGATGCTGGATGCTTTGCTTCTTTTCCAACTTCTTTTCCATGTCAACCATGAGGCTCACACCGTCGATGACTTGCTGGACAAGCTCCACCTAGAATTAAGTCATTGTAGGATTACATATCTGTCTCGCTGGTTAGCTCAATCGGTTGGAGCGTTGGTCACCAGCCGATAGGTTGTTAAATCGAAACCAAGTGCTCGGAAGACGATTGTGATCATGGTAGGAGACTTATCCCAAACCCAGTAAAATAACGAGATTTAAAATAGTAGAGATGTCCAAAACAACACACTGTAATGGCTCCAGTACCCCGACGTTGGGCGTGAGGTGACTCGACAAGTGTACATGTAATAACTCTTTCTTGCATTCTTTAACTGGTATAAACCGAAACCCTTATCTATTCTGTTCAAATCATAGCTTGGGTAACTCGCCAATAAAGTACACGGTGTGGTGGGTGGATACGCAGCGTTTTAAACGGACTTCTTGCCAAAACCACTACCGGTTCGAAACTTGCCCGGTTAAATTACACCACACTGTGGTAAACACATGCATATATGTGCCCAAGGCTATATAATTACGTTTCAGTTGTACGCACGTGTGGCCGAACGCTTAACACAACCAATACATATACCTACTCCCATAAAAAAACGGTTTTAGTAACGAGCCCATCATGGGTTCAAAACTTAGCTCGGATAAAAAAATACGTTCCAGTCCACCCCAGGTTTGTCCCAATTTGAGTAAAACGATCGGAACTCACCTCGGATTTTCCAAGTCGGTCCAAGTTGGAAATATCGAAGGTTCCACCCACAGCGGCTGTGTCGACACCACCAGTGCCTCGCTTCTGCAATCGCAACTTCTCCAAGATGTCGTTGAATCGAGAGTCCTGAGAAGATGAACAATTATAACGTCCGGCCGGTTGGTCTAACGGTTAAGTGCGTCGCCTTTCAATCGAAAGGTTGCAGGTGCGAAACTGATCGCTAGCTAGTCGGTTGTGTCCTTGGGTAAGGCACTTTACGGACATTGCCTGAACCCAGCGGATTAATGGGTTCTACCAAATTGAAGAAACGTGTCTATCATATATAACACACTGCAATAGCTCCGGTAACCCGACGGTGGGCGCGAGGTGATCTAACGATTGTCCGTGTGTTAACCGCCTTGGTTTTCCCATTCACGGGGATAAAGATGAATATCCTATCCTAACGTTATTAGATGGCCTGTCATATGTTACTTATCAACCACAAGAATAGAACATCAACCTATATTTAAATTTCACCGCCCACATAAATATTGTCACTAGATTTTTAACATGCATAAAATATCTGTACTTACGGTACTAGAGACCTCCACATTTTGGGTTGCGGTGCATAAACAACCAAAACCTTATTCTAGCGAAACACAAAGTAGCATCTTGAACCTCGGGTTATAGCCCGTATAGTTTATTCATTTTATGTCCCAGTATATATTTATTCATTTTTTTGCTGGAAAATCAATATTACGCCCTGAAGAGAAGTATGCGGCTAAGCGCGACAGGTATTTATGTAGGAGACGACTTCAGAAGAAGTTTTATAAACATAAACAACAAGTCCAACATTCCTATTCACCTGAGACAACTTTGGTAGTTTGACGTGAACGCCACATCTCAAGCCATTGCCGATGTTAGACGGGCAAGTGAGGATATAACCAAGGTTGTCAGATTTCTGGAATTCCCAGCCCTTTTGCTCAATCAACTTTTCAACGTCGTTGATACCGCGGCAGAACCGTTCAAAGACGCTCTAAATAAAGCAACACATGATAAATTCACAACATGATTAAAGTTCAAATTTTCAAATTGATATTATGCTTGTTTTCACTTTTAAAAAATGTCTTAATTTGCCTACGTGTGATTAGGTTGCAATATAAATACTTATTGTAACTCTTCTTCCACATGCCTGTTTAATGCTTTTTCGGTGTCTTTTACTGCTCTGACGACACAAAAATTGTCGAGAACCACTGCTTCAAAATCTTAGAAAATACTTAAAATCTAAACAATAATTTAGCGCGCTTGTTAACGGGATACTCACGTCGACTAGTAGTGTATAAGTTAATATGTGGATCAGCCTGATAATTAAGGAAGATGTGACATTATCTCACCTTCATGTTTCCGCCCTTTTCCATCGAGATGATCCTGGAGTGGTCCTCTTCGTTGATCCACACCAAGAAGTTCTTCTTGTCGTTGTGGAAGATGCCACGACCGTCCGGCCAGTCACGTGCCATTCCTGATGACGTCAGCAGAGGAGAGACCGGCTTGTCGAAAAGAAAATGATCCTGAAAAGTATAATGAATTAAAGCAAAACATATTTATTTTATTTGCACGGATGGAGAAGATTGATTTGTAAACTTCTTCTACACTTGTTTGATAGCTTCAACATTTCCACTTTAGCCACTAAGCATATAAACAAATGTTTAAGCCTTCTGGTTAGTCTGGCGGTTTAGTGTACGTGGAGCCTTTCAACCGAAAGGTTTCATGATCTGAACTGGTGGCTAGCTAGTCGGTTGTGTCCTTGGACAAGGCACTTAACGGTCATTGCCTGGACCCAACGAATTAATGAGTTTTTAAAAAATTAAAGGAACATATAAATTATACACAACACACTGCAATAGCTCCGGTAACCCGACAGTGGGTGCGAGGTGATCTGACGATTGCCCATGTGTTAACCCTCTTGGTTTCCCATCCACGGGGATTAACATGAATATACTTCTAATGTCCTCCTAATTTTACCGTGTTATTTCCAACTACTTTAACCCAGCGTAATGCAAGTTCAAGTTACTAGAAATACCCAGTGATCTATCATAAATGTGTCAAAGGCGACTCACTTCAATCAACTGGTCTTGTTCCTTGTCGGTCATGTTCTTGAGCGAGAAGTACTTTCCTGCCAGATCAGACGGCAATCCCTGCAAAGCTTCCGTCACTACGCGTTCCACTTCCCGTCGTTCCGCCCGGCTGCACATTGGCGGGTGGGGAATTCCCCTGATTGCTCGTCCAGTGCGCACGCGGGAAGACAGCACGTACCTATTTTGTGAGGTGGATTTGTTTTTGAATTTAATACTGCAGTAGCCTAGGATGCCAGATGTATAAGACCCTTTTAAGTTTTATTTCGCATTTAAATAGACTTTATATTGAAAAGCGAACTTGGTTACATTTTTGTCGCCGAATGGTTAACGCGACCGATAAATATACCAACTTACATGCAAAAAACGGTCTTAACAACGAACCCATCATGGGTTCGAAACTGAGCGTGGTAAAAAATGTAAGCTCAGCAGTTTAGAGTTGCAGTCGCCATGGGAAAGTTGTGAAATGGAAACCGTTGTTTAATCAATTCTGTTTTAGCCAAGCCACGGGGCATTGTCATATAGCAGCCTTTAATTAGTTGAATAAAATAATAAGACTCCAGCATCATATACTACACGCTACAATAGCGAAGGTAACATTACTGTGAGTTCAACTTGACGATGTTATAATAATTCTCAAAGTAACACATTTCCTCTGGACATTGAAGCATTCTATTCTAACATTACTGAACTTTATGTAAAACGGTATAAAATACATCTACACAGTTTTTGCAAAATAAAAGTTTAATATAAGTCTAAAACCGAACAATACTGAGTTCAAGGATCTTTAATTCCCGAGATTATCTTAAGAATAAGCCAAAATAAGTAAGTTGAATATTAACATACTTTTCATCCAAGTGTCCGCCTTTAATTTTCGACGGATCCAAATCGATGGGATGAATTTGCGTCTCTGGGTCGTATCCGTTGTGCCGTTCTTTAATCACGGGGTAAAACAACTCTTTGAATGTCTAGAAATGGATTTGCTCAGTTTATGTTTTGTTCCCGTTAACCCTTCTTAAAGCATATAAGGCGTGATTAATATATATTTGTCAGGTATCTTTATTGTGTGTTAATAAAACACTTAAGATGCCCAAAATGTTCGCGAAATATAGTTGTCATAAAAAAACGGAGTGACTTAATTTATTATTCTTTTTTGTTATTATCTGTACACTTGTCCGAACAGTTAGTCTGGTGGTTAAGAGCGAATTCGTTGAATATTCAAAACTGGTCGCTAGCTATTGGGTTGTATTCTTGGGCAAGGCACTTGGCGGAAATTGCCGTAACCCAGTGATTTATTGGGTTCTACCAAATTAAAGGAATGTTTGTATCATACACAGCACATTGCAATAGCTCCGGTAACCCGACGTTGGGCGCAAGGTGATCTGACGATTGTCCGTGTGTTAACCCCCTTGGTTTTCCCATTCACGGGGATAAACATGAATATCCTATCCCAACAGCTTCATACCTCATATGATTCTTCGTCTCCCGCCACCAGACCTACAATCTTGATAAAAGGGTGACCAGGGTTGTCCACTCCAGTTTGAATGCACTGGTCAAGCGTGATACCGTTCGGTGTGACTCTGTCTCTCAGTTTAGCGTACACAGCCGGTGTCAGGTGATTCTTCATTACGTTATGGTGATGCGTTAAATCCGGGAAGTCAGCGCTGGAAAATAAAAAGAAACTTGTGGTAATTCTTTTATGACGATTTTATTACCAGATCCGAATAGACGGGCAATTTTGGTCAAACGATTTATAGGGTGGGTGTAATTTTATAACACTCTTTTAGTTTAGTTGTGCAGATAATAATTTTAATTTTTTTTTAATTTTTCTTATTTTAGTTTAAACTTTGACAGAAGAAAAACCGAAAACAATTCAGCACTATTTTGGCGGCTTGCATTTTAAAAACATTTCTAGCAATGTAATTAAAAAAAGATTGTTGGTTGCTTCAGCACCGTATCAAAAATAAACAATTTGTAGCTAGGGCGCTAAGCCCAAACTTTTCCCGGTAAAGTATGGAAATGTATCGCTAGCTACTTGTACGCATGGCAGATTGGGGTTATTTCAATCATTATTAATGATAGTTTTATGTTTTTCTCCTGCGCTATTACCACGGTACATCTAGCATACAGACAATTATTATTCATTTCCGGAGATAAACATTTGTATCTAGAATCCACATACTTTACTCTTTATTAATAGAACCGAAGTAAAAAGAATAATGCTCCATTGGGTCTAAGCATCCACCGATCAGCAAGTTTTGATTTTACAAACTTCGGGCTAAATGGTCGACGCGCTAAGTCAATCGGTAGGACAAATAGCTTATATATCTATAAGTTGTATAAAAGGAATTTATATTAATTTATTCTACAACAGTGCCTAGTTATTATAATCGTTTTAAGCGATTGTGGGACCTGATCACCTGTTTATGAATTTTAACTTATAAGTTATATTTGATGTGTTCATCAAAGCCGTTACCGATTATGAGCCCAGGTTTTTCAACACATAGTTATTAAAGCCTAATCGTAAATAAATCTAGCACCATTTAATGGAAATCTCGTAGTTTTATTGAAGTAGAAAATAGCCAAATCGAAATCGCAATGAACTTATTTTACAATATGAACGGTGTAATAGCCTATGATTATAGCTTAGAGTTTGTTTAAGTTTTTAAATGTGATATGATTGATTAAGAAGAACCGTGTCATATTCACATCATTTCCCTTTAATTTAAATGATAGTCATTGATTGTGAGTTCGTATTCTAAGAAAATCGGTTACATCAAGTATCTCTGGTTAGGCGCAGAGGAAGTTATAGCTGCCGACCATATTGTTTGCCGTGGAAAGTGCTTCCGCTTGCATCTGATGGATTGCGTCGGGAATTTTAAAGAACGCGTGTTTGGTTAGTTCAGGCAAGGGAAAAATAGAAGTTCGGTTGTAATATGTTTTTATAAGTTTTTAGTAGATTATTTGGTAGTAAAAAGTTTTTAGTAGTAAACACGAACTGAATACGGCTTTAACAATAAGAGTTGTCTGTCTTAATTGTGTTTGGTGATACCATGTGTAAAAAATGATGGTAAATTACTGCAGTATGTAATAGGAATGGCTTTAGCTCAATTTAGTTCAAGCTATAGTTTGTCAGAATCATGTCAGTGCATTAGATATACAGGAAATGCAATGATATATGAGTGAACTGATTCATCGCTACCTTACACCACGTGGAAATCATCACCCCAAATTAGGACAAGAAAGCTCGTACACGACATAAGCCCTTGTTTTGTCATAAGGGAACGCGGTTGTAGTGTCGCCCACACGGGCAGATGCGCATTTAAAGCGTTTCGATTATTCTTCGAATGTCTGTGTATGCAATTGCATCCATAGCCTTGATTATGGTGCTAACCAGTTGGTCAAAAGGTCTCAATATTGGAATAACAGCAGTAACTTCTCTGCGTGCCAGTCGACGTTGTACTTGTACCGAACGATAACCATATACCACTGTTGTGTTCGTTTTAATTGCGACTTTTTGAGAGCCAAATTGCAGGTTGTAATTGAAGTTAAACGAAATGCAAATTGCAGGCCAAAGATTAGATGCTGAACGTAATAGTTAGTGTGGGACGCTTCAGCGAAGATTATGTGACATATGAGCGATTTGTTATGCCGCACTTTGTGTGGAAGGAAACGCAGGGAACCGTCAGGCCTTTGTTTAATGGCATCGCATTCTTTTTCTATAGGTGGTTTAACACTCACCAGCCGTTTTTCGGCTGATGTAAGTAAATAGCGTGCTGCATGACGGCCTAACTTAATGCATTCGCGACCCGTTCTTTTAGCATTGAGTCACAATGAATTTATAACTCAGTAATGTAGCATGGATATCAAACAACTTTAGTTTATATAGGACGTCATTACCCAGGGACGCCTTCTTTATTTAGTCCTTATTTGCAGTGTATTAAACCTCTTCTGGTGATCGTACTGAAAGGTCGTCAATTTAGTTTAGTTATCGGTATGTGCACAGTAGGCCTCATGGTTTCAAACTAAGTAACCATTGCTTATAAATAGCTGGGTCTTGCGATCCCAGGTTTCTTTATTATCGTTCCTGCTTGTTTGCTAAGATACTGGGAGAACAAACAGCTTTAAGTTTGCTTGCGAAAAAGTGAACGAGTTCATATTACTAAGCGTAGTTACCTGATACGCTGATAGCGAGAGTTAGGCAGAATATATCGCATTTGTGTTTTTATTTATTTGGGTACTGTATCCATTGTTATTTTGCCTTTTTTACTTTTATTCTCTTAATGCTTTTTGTAAGTATAAAATCTAACCTCTTTTATTGCATAATAGTAAATAGATATTTAGCTGTTTTATGGAAAGCTCGTACTAGATATGCAGGTATTACGTATTTAATTCCTTTTAATTGTGGCATTATAAGTCAACCTTTCGATAGGTATACTTCTACAGATTTTGTTGGAAGTAAGGCTTAAGTAACGTGATAAACCAGTTGTAAGCGGGTACATATATAGTGAAAATATTTCTCTGATATCATTGGAAATAATGTAACTGGTAAGTCTAACAATATTGCAATTTTGTTTACATCGGGCCTATATGCTTTGCGGTTGATTTGAATTTATATTTGCATGCAACATAACTGCGATATCATTACACGTTATTTCTGTGGGTATAAGAAATATACTACGTATATAATATTGTACAAGGACATATGGGACGTGACTGTATAACCGCGCCGTCAGTTTTCGGGATATCTATTAAGAATAAGGTTTGGCGCTTTTATACAGTACAAGTTTAGAGTCATGATAATAACGTATATGAAAAATCAACTTAAACTATTATGCGGTACAATAGGATAAAATGTAATTGGTAATAAAATTGGGTTAATTTATAAAACATTTCTATTGCATAGCATAATTATTTTAAGCCTTTTGCTTCGAATATATCTCACAGCTTCTTACTTTTTTATATTACGATAATCTAGTTTTTTTCTTGTGGAGCTTTTTGCTTAGAGCAGTTTTTTCTCAAATGGTGCGCGCCAAGGGTTAGCTATAGGCACGCCACACTTTCATTTCGTAAATTTACGACAGAGTGTGCATACATCATAAACTACTAAATGGTTAGTGTCAAGTTCGTTATTTTCCATTGTAACGTTTTGAGTATTTAGCATATTGTTTTGACTTCTCATGCAAGGTGCGCCCTTCGCATTCGTTATTGGTCTTGGGTGGCCACGAGGTCAAAAAGATTAAGAACCATTGGCTTATAGTATCTAGCATCACATTGTTAGGTGGGCGCATCTATCTCGTTTTAATCGTCCTAGCGAGAGCTGCCTCATTTCCTCTTGGTCTATAATGTTGATAAAAACGCCAACGTGTGAAATAGCGCAGCATATATATATATATATATATATATATATATATATATGGAGTTTATAGTAATAATCGCAACGAATATTAAATATCCCTTTTTATTTAATAAAATAAGTTTTTAGTTTGAACCTTTAAAAGTTAGGCTTTATTTGCGTTTTGTAGTTATTAAACGAAATCAAGAATAACTTGTATTTTAAGGTTTCTGTACTTTAAACTTCCCTAACTATTTTTAAAGTATAGAGCGATATTTTTCAATAGCAGAGCGTAGGTATCCTCTAAACATGGTAAGCTTACAAACTATGATAATTCGTATTAACAGTGTTTTGATGTGTATTTGCGCTTTCAGGCAAATCCGTTTGAGCAAGAAGATTACGACAAGTCAAAAAATCCGTTCGAGCACGATTTGAGCATCAATATGCAGTCTGTGAGCCAGCATGTTTTCCAGTTGCATAATTACAAGCGACCCACATATTGTGCGCATTGTGGAAGCCTCTTGGTCGGGCTACGTAAGCAAGGGCTGAGGTGTAAAAGTAAGTTTTCAGCCTGTTAGTTGATAAGAGCGTCTGTGGTGTGCAGGCATCCAAAACAAGGCCAACCGCTGACTGTTGGTTGTTTTTTTTCGTCAAAAATCTATACCTTTAGATATAATGCAGATATTGCAATAAAGCTATAAAAGATTGTTTGCTATTCCGTTTATATGTTTTAATTACCAAGCATGGTGTTTCTTCATTGACGCCAACAAACCCAACTAAGTGGATGATCCACGACACAAAACCGCAGAATTCAATTGGCGCTATGCGGCTTAAACCGTTGGAACCGTTAGATCTTTAACCACAACCCAACACACAGTCCAATAAACACAAATTTCTTTGATTTCTATAAAAATAATAAGTATTATCATAACAATTATAATTATCATCATAATAATCATTTTCATCATTATGAGTCGTTTTCAAAAATACATTCCATTTCAATCATAATTGAATATAACATTTTAATTACTTTCAAAACGTTTCAATATGATGAAATTCATTATTGGGGCTTTATATTGCTTCGCACATTCTCAACACGCCATACATTATGCTCCTAAGTAACAAACTTATATAAAAAGGATGCGAGGTGGACGTGCACGAAAAATGCCAGGAAGATTTAACCAAGCCATGCATCGAAGTGGTGAGTCTGGTTATACACTTGTTGATTTTATCTGAGCAATCGCATGCTGGTTAATTTAGAACTGGTTTTCGTAAAATAGAACGTTTGTAAATATTTGACTTTAGGCACGATTTATACAAAAATAGCGTCATTTTTGCTTTTTGTATGGAAAATAGCGAATCATTGATTTTCCTTACAAATTTCTCTTTTGTAATACTATCGAGGCTTAAACAGGTGTCCAATATGAATTTTAACGATGTTTAATCTCCATTTATACGCAAATGAACCTGTATAGTTCGCCTTGGCAACCTGCAGTTGTTTAAGTTTCAACTTAAATTAAGTTTGGTCGTTTATTTTATAGATACTGGGGCAGCATAACTTCCGAGAGAAAACGTACAACCACCCAACATTCTGCGATTATTGCTCCAAGTTACTGGTCGGAGTGGTGAACCAAGGAATCAAATGCTCAGGTACGAGCTCGCGACATTGCGCTGCAGCTTGTAATGACGTGACATTAATAGTCTTCTGCGTGAGGTTTTAAGCGGGGCAACGCTAAAGGGAGGGAAAGCGGGAAGGAGGGAAGTAAGGAGAGGGCTCACCAAAACTCTATGGGAAATTATATTTATTTTAACCCTTTCCTAAACACTGATCTCAACCCCTGAATAAACTTCAACTCAAACCCTATGTTTAAAACTGCCTCTAATGTCATAATATACATTTTAGTGAGCAGTTTTCCT
>CH002905.1:254889-270463 GCA_000149265.1 Ciona savignyi | reverse complement strand
TCGATTGTCTTTATGTTAACGTCCGTATAACAGTGCGCATTTTTCATTCAATATGACTAACATGAACGCGCATCTTATCCCATATAGTTTTTCTAGTTAGCTGTGTCCTATCCAAGGCACTTAACATGCATTCGCTTTTAAGTCCAGTAGTTAAATGATTTACAATTTAATTAAAATAATTTACGTATTTAACACCCTGCAGTTATACTTGACTGCGGTTACAAGATAATGTGCCCGTGTCTTACTAGTAACGCCCCCATCCCTCTCATTTTGATGGTACCATGACATATTTAAGTCAAAATTACAATTGAATAAATCGAATAACAGTGATATTAAGCTGTTAAGTATAGAAAACACCGCGATAACAATCGTGTTTCGAACAGAATGCGGAACGAACGTCCACGAGAAATGCCAGGACAAAATTGAAGTGCTCTGCTCCAAAACAAAGTCTAGAAAATCGAAGGATACAATTCCGATGGGTAGCGGGTATGTCAAAATGGTTTTGTGTACCATTCTTAGTTTTTTAGTTTGGTATTATTTACATATTATTTTCCATTAAATAAAAGGGAAAATAGAAAAGCTACATCCGCAAAGTGCTTAATTAAAGTCTGTGAATTAAGGGTTATCGTTCCCCATATTTGGGTAGAAACCAACGGATTAAATATAATTATAACTGTGACATTTCTACGAATAATGTCCCCGTTTATGGACAGTTTAAACCTCTGCGTTCTATATCTATTAATAGTGACAAATTGAATGAATATCGTGTTATGTCTAGTGCATGAACTGTGGTGAATGTTTATCTAAGGTCACTCGAAACGTTTTCTACACATGAATCGGTCTAACCAGTCAGCCTCATTATAGTTATGTCCAGAACATTTATGTTTTATAACCATGGATGAGATAAAAACATGGGCGTTATCATAAGGGCATTGATCGATTACCTCGTGCCCCCTGTCAGGTTACCGATAGTAGGAACATATGTTGTGTATGATTAAAAACTTGCCTAATAACCTTATGACCAACTAACGATTGAGATGTTAACTTCCTAATTGCCCATCAATGACCGACAAGCTTTTAATGTAGACTCCCACTATACAAACTGAGCGGACATTCTTGGGTAAAATAAAGAAAATATCATTGTTTACTTAGAGACACCAAAAATACTACACTTAATGTTGGTTGCGACTGCTAGGTTTAAAATATCATTTTCAATATTTTATTCGCCTTTTTTGATCGCCGATACTTGTCGCCTAAACTATACAAACATCAATTCACGCAGCATTCAACGTGGAAAGGGATCGAGGAAAAGTGGTCGAAGGAAAGTGAAACCGGGTGAGAAGACTCCGCTGTATCCGATGGATCAATTGGCGGAAGAAGCGGACGGTGACGCAGGTGACTTCACATTCCGCGCTAACTAAACACTTACGCATGAACATAACCGTGAAAGAAGCTATGATAAAAATTGAACACGGTAATGTCTATCCAGTGATATAGGAAAGTTGTCAATTTCGTATGGTGGTCATTGCACAAACTGATAACTTTTCACCGAATGGATTCACCGGGTACAGACGACACATGCCCGGTGTCGAGTTTCACAACGTTCACAACGGACTAAAGTTCACAACGGACTCACAGCAGCTGATTTAATGTTAAACCTTGTCGTTTTAAACGACTAAGTTAACCTACTCAACAATAACAGTAAATACCAAAAATACAGCTCTGCGTCCCTGTGCTTTTGGCTCACTAGACACTAACGTACGATTTACAGTGACGTGACTATACCGCTCCACAGAATCCACAGACACGGGCGCCATTTTCAAGACGATGCCAGCGAAATCACCCCGTGGAAGTCTCGCTCCGACACCAGTCCAATCAAAACCGACCAGTCCATCAAGGTCGCCAACCAAAGATGGCGGCTCCAGTACACAAGAAATGAACAAAATGGTAAGACTTGTATACGGTCGTGTAACCAATTGGTAAGCGCACCGATTCAAACACAGTAGTCTATATAGGCTGTTTCAGTGACCAGCACATCCACGGTTCGAAACCGTGGCCGATTAAACAAAACGGAAGATATTTCACAGCACTAATACTCCCCTAACCATAGCAAATGCACCGGTGTTAAGCATTACGAATTTTCGTAACATCGTTCTTTTATTACTGCACATCAAATGAAATACTGTATTTTACTTTTACTGATTGTTGTGGGGGATTATGGCGGGCCGTTTAATGTGCTAGAAAATAGTTTATCAAATATTTATTGGTTAAAGTAGTTTGTAGTACAATCATTTAATTTAGGCAAAACCGTTTTTCTGAATGATTGCGATTTAAGTTTTAGCCACTTACTTGGCTTAAAAAAAATAAACGGCAGTATTTTTGATTGAATTGTCTTGCGCAAATTATTTTCGTTGAACGATATAGAAATTTGTGTTGTGTTATTTAAACATACCGATGTGGCAAATACCAACTATAAACCATTTACCTTAAAAGGTGGAAGATGTGGTGACAATAATGACCGAAAATGCGGTGCAGATCGGGCAAAGACAGGACAAATTAGAAACATTGCAGGTTGGGCGTTTGTAATGTTCATTTTTAGACTACTTAATATTTTAAACAAAACTATAATACCACTATATAACCCGTTCCTATCACCATATAGTATAGTATATGCCTACCACCATATAATATAACCTGTGCTTACCACTATATAGTATAACCCGTGCCTGCTGTAAAATCTTGAGACAGTTTGCACACACCGGTAATCGGTTGTGACTTATGCGATATTTGAACTAACATAAAATTCAAATTAAATCCGCAAGCTTTGTTTGAATAAAACCGATTCACTTAATTTCTTGAAAGGCATCATAAATTAACTTGACTGTGGGCAAGTTATATTTCTGTCCTATCTAGTTGCTGTTAATTTTTTCGTTTTTTCGTTAAGTTGTTGGAATTGTAAGGTATTTTTTGACTTTACAGGATAATGCTCAGCAATTGGAAGAGAAGGCAAACATATTTAACACCAATGCAAACGAACTAAAGAAAAAGTTTTGGTATCAAAACTACAAGATGTGGATTATCCTTGCCGTTGTTTTGGTAATCCTTGTTATAATAATTGTTATTGCCGCTGTTTTTGCCGGCAAGAAGAAGACGGCGTGAGTTTATTTTCACAAACTTTAGATGATTCATGCGTTTCATACGTCACAAAAGCCGTTATGGGCGTCATAAGGTTATTTACAAACTCTTGCACAACCTAGTATAACACGCGTCGGGGAAATTGCTCCCGATATATTGTTTTACGAAAAACTTGTGCCAGTATGTATGTATAGTCCTGTTTCTTTTATCTAATGTTGAACTAAATTTATAAAATTGTACCCCGTTTTTTATTATATATAAATATATACCGGAAAAAATAATATGTTTGATAATTTCACTTCGCTATGTAAACGTTTCATTATTTGTGCAATATTACAACTGTCCTAACGTCCTTTGCTTGTTAAATGTGAATATTTTTGCATAATAAACGCCCCGCATTAATAAAAGTACAAAGATATGTTAACAATACCTCGGCGGGTATGGCAGCTTTCTCGTTGGTGGAAGTCTCGCTTCGACGTCTGGTCCAAACTTCATGTACGCACTAGCGCCACCTACCGCCACAGCGGCGGCCGGTAGAATCTTCATCAGAGAGAGGTTAAGCGGCATCGTCTGCAAAACGATATAATTACAAGGTAATGGTACGGTTATGTGGCCGAATGGTTAACGCGGGCGATAAATATACCGACTTACATGCAAAAAAACGAATGGTCAGAGCGATCGATTTAAACCCTGATCGCCATTTAGCTACCGACCTATAGTGATAAGCCCAACACAAGAACAAAACTTGGCCCGATAAAAGAAGGATAATACTTTGGTATTATTTAACCCCACGGTTGGCATTATTTAACCCCACTGAAAATAAAGGCATGGGTGAAAGTGAAGTACAATTAAATGCGACATAAATATAAAAACTGCGATAGATCCAGCAACCCGACTGTAGATATGCGGCACCCGACTTTTTCCTACAACGGTACAGACTCTACCATTAAAGTTCATTTAGTCGATTTTCGACCACCCTGTTGAGGGGGGGCGGCTATTTGCACCGTGTCCACTGACATACATTTTAGACACATAACGACGAGTTCTAGTTTTAGTCGTTTTAGATTTTTTGACCTTGGCAATTACCACAAGGTCACCACTGTTTAATAGAAGTTGGTAGAACGTATTCGCCCGATTAATGGCTCTAGCTGGTTATCTGTAGGATCGTTTGCTATTATCCAGTATAAGACACCGTTGACATCTATTAACGTTTGATAATGAAAGTTTGTTTAATTTTGTCAACCTCTATACACAATTATAGATGTTTAGCTTACAGCATTACAGTAAAACAGGAGAACACAATTAAAATAGTAGCGCTTAGGCAAAGTATTCCGTACACCAACGAATATACCGTTTATTTAACCATAATAATTCAATCACAATCTTTAACGCCATATACACATTTCCATCATATAAGCAATTTAGGTGCAACACTAAGCTCATTGTGACGTATAATACACTTTTATAGTTTGGCGAGGGCCAATATGATGATAAATTTGCTACCGCTAAATAAATCGCCCAAGAAACAGATAAATATAATATTTAAGAGTAAATTATAACAATTTCGACTCACCTTGTGTATATGACCTATCTGTTCGCGACACCCAAACGAAATGATGGCAGCTACCGTTCGGAATTTCATTGTCTTTATTTATAGACTATATAAGACTGCTATCGGGTTTCGCTTGTGGATTCGCCAAGTCAGGATTTGCCCTTGCCGATTAGCGTAAGGATTCATATCGAATCTCAAACACTAAAATTAGCTATACATTCTATTCTCTGAAATGTATTGACTTTTGTAAGCTACTTTTCACTAACGTAACGAAAGGTGCACGAAAACTAGTTTGCAAATACCACACCTTGTAAACTACACCACAGTGGTACTGTATAACTCAGCAATAAATGAACTGCACACATGCACAAGCTTTAATCCGTTACTTACAGTTGATAAAGCGTCACGTGCCCAATAGAACTTAAGCACTACTTTATGCAAAGGCACCAATCGCGTTTTACTTGTAATTAAAATTCTGTAAGAGCGTATTATATAAGCACCTACTTGTAAACGATCTACCAGTTACATATGTCCATATATCGCCAACGTAAAATGGCAATAATAAATATAGCCTTTTTAACAATACAGTGAACGATATAGCCAGAATTCGCACTACCGAATTCAAATATCAACTGTGGCAAGTTCATACGAAACTGTAACCGTTTAAATAGTCATGTTTATTAACCGTGACTACAGTGTGTGTATGGCTTATCTATCAATAATAAAGCACATTTGATTTTCCAGTCGTGTGCGTTCACGCTGCTGGTCAGGTTCAGACAAGACCAGAGCAAGCCTTTTCAGTCTACTGTGTTTAGAACGGAATTCGCAGACGTATTAATTGTGGGAAGCCAGCTGCTGGCGTGCGCTCAGCAACTCGAGACTTTGAAATGCTGGTTAATGATTCTTCCGGTTCGCTTTTGTAAAACAATCTATCAAGAGTATACAGTTTCCTCGTCCTTAGAAGGTTACCTGGGAATAGGACAAAAACTGAAGTTATGTATTACATAGCTTTCGCTCGAGCGATGTCGGTACTTGATTTCTCTCAGTGCAGTAACGGACATAGTGGGCTACGGTTTTTGTTGTCTGGCACTGAATGCACAACTACAGACATCCCATCCATTATTCTTATCAGCTTGTATGGTTATATACTATTTGTCTACTAAACCCGGTAATTCATCCTAGGTTAGTATGATGGTTTAGTTCGACTCCTTTTACCCGAAAGATTGCAGTTTCGATCGCTATAGCTATTCGGTTGTGTCCTATGGCAAGGCACTTAACGGACATTGCCTAAACCCAGCGGATTGTTTCTTTTTACTAAATTGAATTAACGTGTGAAGCATACATAACACACTGCACTAGCTCTGGTAACCCGACGGTGGGCGCGAGGTGATCTGGCGATTTCCCGTGTGTTAACCGCTTTGGTTTTCCTATTCATGGAGGTAAACATGAATATCCTATCCTATCCTAACCAATTAAAAAGCTAAGTTGTATTACATACCGCGACAAAAACATATTGCGTTTCGGAAGTGTACCTTGGAAAAATAGATAGTTTTAAAGTTTATTTTTTATTTTTTGGCCAAACAAAAGACACCGCAATGTAATAAATTATTCATGTCATCCTAACGATGGAAAATATTGGCAGTTATTACATGGGCAGTTGGCGGATTGCTATTTTAGTGTATTTTATATGATTAGAACGTTTCTACTGTTTCATTTTCGATTTAACCTTTGTCTGACGGTCAATGTTTTAAGCTGAATTCACACGTAAGATTCCACATAGACGGGTGTAAAATTGTTAATAGCGTTCAGCGCGAGTGCACACTCATTGTAATCAAAGAAATAATCGTCATACGGCGTGTCCGCCTGTGCGTGGTTTCGTCTTAACCGAATAAGCAAACCAGTCGGAAATAACTTTTTTGTTTTGTTTATTTGTTAATATTAAAACAGCCCGTTTTTATATAATAAACTATTAAGTTGGCCTAAACTAAAATAGTAATAATGCCCCACGTTAAGTTATTTTTTGCAGCGCTTCTAGCGGAACCTTTACAAAATACTCGTTGCTTGGGAACTAAAGCCTCCAACTTACGAAAGGAGTTTTCGAAAACACTGTGTGATATTTTCGAAAATTAAGCGCAATATTGTGGCCAGATGTCTAAAAAACGAGGAAAAAGTTCTTCGGCTGCTGGCCAATCAAGATGGGAGGCTGGTTTAATGGCTGCATCTTTTGAGGAGGTATTTTTTGTCCAAGTAGCCCAGGCCAATATCTCCTTTTTTTAAAACTTATTTTTAAATTTATGCGGGGTCACTTATATTTTTTCTGTCAGAACCAGAATGTCAGTCTGGTCAATTATATTAAAAGCTTACTTCATGCAGACATGAACTTCTAACACATTTCATACTTCAGCATATAGTAATGGGTTCAATTAAAACAGTAGCCACTTCTCAATAATACACAACACACGGAAATATCGGAGACAGAGGGTTCGAGTTACACAATGTAACTTTGAAAACATATTTCAACGTAAATCCCTATCCATCAAGATAGAAATGACACACTCTTTCTTCCAACTACCAACAAAGTTTATTAGCTCTAGATAACTCGAAACAAAATATAGAACAAAATCCGCTGCGTTCAGGCAATGTCCGTTAAGTGCCTTGCCCCAAGCACACAACCGACTAGCTAGCGACCAGTTTCGCACCTGCAACTTTTCGGTTGAAAGGCGTCGCACTTAACCGCCAGACGAACTGATCAGACATTTAACCCTGTACTCTGTAGTAAAAGTCAATCCACGGTTTTTTGTTCAGGACAACTGGAGAGTGAACATTCAATTTGTTGTTGAAAATGATCTGCTGGATGAAACACATATCAAAGCACTTGCTAATGTTGTGAAAATACCGCAACGACGATTATTCAGCTATTTGCACAAAGATGACTTGATGGCAATGGTAATTTTGAAATATTTTTAATATCATTTAACGTTCTGTTTGAATATGCTATTCTACATTCTATTTAAATTGGAAACTAAAAATGGTAAAATATATGTTTTCCTTATAAAGCGGCTTTTAAAATTTCCATACATATATATGTTTAAAATGACAGTAAAGTCATTCACAGATAGAAAACGATTTAAATCATAGAGTGGCATATAAGGTACAAAGTTAAATTTCTTTATGTCCTGCCTGTTTTAACATAAAGGTTTTTTAAAGACCCATAATTCAGTGAGTTTTCTCACAGCGTTAGATAAAGCATCCACATACAAGAATACAAATGGGTCACATGGACCATTGATTAACCATAAAGAATACAAATAAATAGCAATCTACCCATGTTACAAATTTCTGAATAAACTAATTCCCATACAGGTAAATGAGCTGGGAAACCCAAAAAATAAGAAGCCACCGAAAATCCCACAGTTTTATGAAATCACCGAGATAATATTCGGGTTGCTTAATGCTGAGCAGGAGATTCCATTGCCACTATGGGCCAAGCTGATCAAGTTTGGTTTGATCAACATTAAAGATAATGACCTCAGAAGAAGGGATACTGAGGCTAAATCTAAGGAGGAAAAAGAAAAGGGAAAGGGTTCAGGTAACAAATTATGGATTGCATGGTATTGTCTACCAATATCGCTATATATTTATATTCTTGATAATATTGATGTTTAAAGAAAGGGTGTTGGCTTTAGTGTTGCCAGAATGGAATACACAGTTTATACCACAAAGTAATTTAAATTTTAAAGGCAAACTGCGAAAGCAGTGTCTTCACAGCAGAAGCCACCACAGTGTGTTTGTGTGTAGGAACCAGGATAATTATGAGGACCCCATGATTTAGGATAGGATAGGATATTTATGTTTATATGATACACATGTTCCTTCAATTTAGTAGAACCCATTAAATCCAATGGGTTCAGGCAATGTCCGTTAGTGCCTTGCCCAAGGACACAACCGACTAGCCAGCGACCAGTTTTGAACCTGTAATCTTTCAGTTGAAAGGCGTCGCACTAAACCACCAGACTAACTCGTCGGGCAATCATGCACTTGGACGTATGCATTAGGACAAGCACTAGGTTTTATTAGCAGGTCCACATCCTCCTCAGCCACACAACCCCTCATCCCCATGTCCTACATCTTCATGCCCCACATTCATGTATGTTCTGATACAAAATCATAAAGTTTAGCAACCAGGAGCTATTTCAAACCAAATACCCATTCTATATGGGTCTTGTATTTTTAACCTCACTACTAACCACTACACCATTTCATGAACAGAATATAAAATACATTTAACCCAACCCAACCCCATAGCTAAGAAGCGGCCTAGAAGCAAGTCACCTGGGAAGGGAAAAGGGAAGAAAACTCCAGAACCCACGATGCCCAAGAAGGATTGGAGTAATTTGAAGAAGAGAGGGGAAGAGGATGATGATAATAAATATATCGGTATTTCTATTTGCTCTGTGTGTGGTTGAGGTTATGGCTTATATGGAATATATCGGTATTTCTATTTGCTTTTTGTGGTTGAGGTTATGGCTTATATGGAATATATCGGTATTTCTATTTGCTCTTTTTGTGGTTGAGGTTATGGCTTATATGGAATATATCGGTATTTCTTTTTGCTCTTTTTGTGGGTGAGGTTATGGTTTACATGGAATATATCGGTATTTCTATTTGCTCTTTTTGTGGTTGAGGTTATGGCTTATAAGGAATATATCGGTATTTCTATTTGCTCTTTTTGTGGGTGAGGTTATGGTTTACATGGAATATATCGGTATTTCTATTTGCTCTTTTTGTGGGTGAGGTTATGGTTTACATGGAATATATCGGTATTTCTATTTGCTCTTTTTGTGGTTGAGGTTATGGCTTATAAGGAATATATCGGTATTTATTTTTGCTCTTTGTGTGGTTGAGCTTATGGCTTGTATGGAATATATTGGTATTTCTATTTTCTCTTTGTGTGGTTGAGCTTATGGCTTATATGGAGTATATCGGTATTTCTTTTTGCTCGTTGTTTATTTAAGGTTATGGCTGTATGGTGGTTCGGGCAATGTCCGTTAAGTGTCTTGCCCAAGGACACAACCGACTAGCTATATAGCGACCAGTTTCGCAACTGCAACCTTTCGGCTGAAAGGCGACGCACTAAACCACTAGACTAACCAGTTCGACTTTGCATTTAATTTCCATTGTTTTAAATCTCAATGTTTTAGTACTAACCCTGCTCCCCCCCTCCATTTTTGCCCCCAGATGATGAACCCGATGATGGTCCCGAACATTACATCTTCATCAGTGGCTTCCGGAAGCCCCAGTTGCTCCCAATCCTCTGCGAACTCGGGATCAACATCAACGGAGTGATTCGGATCTCATCGGAATCTTACGACCAACTCACCACCATGGAGGAAAACAAGAGAGCTGGCGCTGAAATGGAGGGTGAGTTGTAATTGATGAATCATAGGAATCTCATGCTTAGCATGTTCATAGCTTTTAATGTATGTAAATGATAGTGAAAGGGTTTTTATTACGCATGCAATCGTCAGATTATCACGTGCCTATTGTTGGCTACCAAGTCTATTGCAGAATGTTATGTATACTTAAAATGTGTTTTCAGTTTAAAAGAACCTTTTAACACAGTGGGTTCAGGCATTTTCCGGTAAGTCATTGCCAAAGTACATGACCCACTGGCATGGGACCAGTTTTAACAATCTTTTCGCTAAAAATGTGATGCACTAACCCACCAAGCTATTCAGCAGATCTTATTGTCTATTAGGTGAAAAATCCTTATCAGAATTTAGTGTTAAAATATCTATTTTGAATAAAAAAAAAATTGGGGACGTCGTATGGCCCTAGTGGATTAAAGAAGTTTGTTAAAATTGATAACATCACAATTCCATGTATTTTGTTTTAAACTCTCATTTATTTATTGCATTAAAGCAAGGAAATACATACCGGTACTATAACCAACTAAAATTGATGCAGTATTGTGGTGGGCGCGAGGTGATCTGACGGTTGCCCGTGTGTTAACCCCCTTGGTTTTCCCATTCACAGTATAAACATGAATATCCAATCCTATTCTTTAAAACGTTTTCCTACAGCGGACGCATTAGCAGTCGCGCAGTCGAAGAAAGAAGTTGAATCGAAGGAACTTCTGTTGTTCTGGAAGCTTCTCCCTGTTGTGCTACAGAGGTTGCCACCTACATCTAAACTACAGGACTTTGCGAGACTGGAATTTGTGGTGTTGAACACAATGTATCCTTCTGATTGGGAGGACGCAGATAACATGGTGAGTTTTGTCATATTTGCTCTGTCGCATATTAGAGGATTTATATTTGATTGGAACACTGTGTTTATGTTTAACTCTCCAGCCTGTAATCTCATTAATTGTTTCGGAAAATAAAAATGTTTTACACATTCCCAATTCAATAATAAAACCGTGTAATATCCAATACAATAATTTGTATTTGAAATGATCTAAATTTTTAGTTTTAAATCAAGTCTGAAAAAAATGGTGTGTTGTGTTTAGTCATTGGTATTTATAATGCTTATTAGCATCTGCCAGACAGGGGCGCTATCTGGACATTTTTTTTGCAGGGTAACTTATTTTTTAATAATTAATAACATAACAAAGATCACCCCAAGTTTAGACCCAAATATTTACCAAAAGTGTCATTAAGGGTAATGCAGATGGTAACTGAAACGGCACAACGACAACCCGCGATAAAGAAATAGGATTTACTTAATGTTAGGTTTATGTAATAAATTAGAATTATAACACACCTAGCTCTTTTCCAGAAATGGGGATAAAACCAAATAACTTATCCTAATATCCTTCTATTAATAAGCTAAAAAAATACTCTTTCCCCCTCAGATTGGCTATGGCACCACATTATTCGAAGACATTGCATGCAAAGTGTACGACTCATTGGATTGGCAGCGACAGTATCTACATTACCTCAAGAACGTCAATCTGATCCATGTTCCTAAGTTTGGGGAACCCGAACCGGCTGTTGTGGAAACTCCACCTGAGCCCCGCAACACTCCATCTGCTGGAGGTATGTTGGGTATTCTATATTGTGTGTTGCAATTCCAAATAAATATGTTTATTTCAAATATTATGTGACCTATTGGGTTTAGCGGATTAGCGACCAAGGGTTTTGGATTTAGCGGCCACATCTAATTATAGCGAAATTTATTAATTTTAATTTTTTAGACGTGTTCTAACGACTGTCGTTTTGCCGTTTTTTCCCGTTTTCCAATTTTTTATCAATAGTCCCGCTTCGTGTTTTCATCGTGGAAACAAAAAATAAACTAAACTATTATTAAAATAATATCTTTAACATCTCCATCCGCTAGAGGTATGTTGGGTAGCTGATTGCGTGTGCTGCAATCCAAATAAAATGCTCGAATCAGATGTGACATATCATTGAAATAACGTCTTTATTATTACACATCTCAAAGCCCTGTGTGCAATAAGCGAGGGCTTAATTTTAATAATCAGAAATGTTTACACTGGGATGCATTGTCAAGCCTGTGATGTATTACATTCCATTGGTAATAAATCAAATATAATTATTGTCATGAAAAAAATTTATTACAAAATATGCTGGATAGCAGTGTGGCTGAATGGTTAACATGACCGATTCATATGCATCTTGCCAATCAAAACAGACCTAGTGATGAGGCAATTTCGGTTTAAAACTTGGCCAGATAAAAATACATAAAATAATTATGAAATCCCAGTTCTGAAAAACGTGTCCTTTCAGCAAAATTACTTTTCACATCACAATTTAAAGAACAAACACATAGTTTGAATGATGTTTTTAAATAGACCATACATGTTCTCATTAGACCATAAATGAACATAAATCTTTGCTACTTTTAAAAAAACTAGGAAACCCAATGATAATCGACATATTTCTCCAGGCAAACGGGATAAAACGAAGCCGACACTTGAGCCGCCTGGTACCACAGAGGAAATAGTCCCCCCCATCACCCCTCCTACGTCAGTTGATGTTGATTCGAGGTATTACCGTGATCTCCTCGACTCTGTGCCCATGGATTCCATCAGCGTCCCTCTCATCATGCACTGCATGCTGAAACAGGTGGGCCATGTTGGCTGGTTGGGTTGCCGGGTATTTTAATCTGCAAGTCGCAGATCATTCGTTTGTCCGGCCCGTTGGTCTAACGGTTAAGTGCGTCGCCTTTTAATCGAAAGGTTGCAGGTGCGAAACTGGTCGCTAGCTAGTCGGTTGTGTCCTTGGGAAAGGCACTTTACGGACATTGCCTGAACCCAGCGGATTAATGGGTTCTACCAAATTAAAGGAACGTGTGAATCATATACAACACACTGCAATAGCTCGGGTAACCCGACGATGGGCGCGAGGTGATCTGACGATTGCCCGTGTGTTAACCCCTTTGGTTTTCCCATTCACGGGGATAAAGATGAATATCCTATCCTGTCCTTTTGGACCCAAATCTGTTTGAATGTCATTTCAGTTTCAATTTTAATTGGATCAAAAAATAGACATAAATTAAAGCAGAGGCAAATTTAAAATATCTAAAACATGCCTTACTAATTAATTGATCAGGTGTTTGTAATTCAAATTAGAAGATGTAAATAAAAATTTTCTATATAATGTGTGCAAAATAAGGAAATGTTTTAATATAGATAATTATTAGAGCTATTGTGTTGTATAAGATTAAGACGTCCTTCAGTATAAATACAACCTATTAATTCACTGTGTTAAGGTGAAGTCCATTAAGGGCATTGCTCAAAGACACAGCGGATAGCATCAAGTTTTGATTTCATAATGTTTAGGCTAAAAGGCGTTGTGCTAACTCACAAAGCCATTTTGTCATCTGGTGTGTTTTGCAATGTTACGATGCAAGTATCAACTAATAGAACTGATTATCCAGCTTGATATCTAACACAGGTTGTTGCTACTGAGGAAGGGAAAACCCCCCCAAGTGAGAAAGACCCAGAACCACGAACTGATGGAATTCATCTGGCGTTGGCTGATTGTATCGCTGATGCCTTGGATGGACTGTGCTTGTCTGATGATGACATGCAGGTACTATGGCTGATGTGTCTGTCATATCATAGTGGGTGGAGGGATGCTATTGAAGGATTTATATGTGATTAAACGGGTTACAGAAAAAGCTTTGAACAAAAATCATCTCCTGCATTCATTAGATTATATTTAAATTAATTTTCTCAAGATCATTAAGTCGGCGGTTGCTGGAACAACTCTACAATATTATTGGATTAATTTATCACCCTGTGCAACAGAAGGCCGTGTTTTTAAAACTACTCTGTAGTGGCTAATGATACATTGTGCTCCTTTTCGCCTGGGGAAATAGTGACGCCAATAAAATCAGTTGAATCAAATAAAGACTGTAATGTAATAGTGACATATATATCTAAATTCAATAAAAAATATATTTACTATGCCATTCCTTACCCTCGCTACTCTGCCACTTGAGGTACAGTATTACAACTTTCTCTCCATACCAAAGGGTGGCATAATATCGAAGTTTGACTATACTTAAACAACCAAGAACATTTATCGTTCCTGCCATGTCTTATGTTAAAGGAATAAATTCTGCTCTTAAGTGCTAACAAATTTTGTCGCAATATTTTTAACCGCTGTGTGGTTGCGTGGTTGGTGGGAATAAATATAAAAATACAATGACTAGACTTACCCGTATGTGGTTATTGTGCTGTGACTTGTGGTGGAAATCTTTTACCTCCCAATTTCAACTTACAAAATACAAAATAAAACCAGCATGATATATTTTAAATATTCCAGCTTTTATCCACGGACTTTCCAATGCTGAAACAAAGATCGGACAAAGAGATTGAGCAAAAGAAAGTTCCAGAAGGACCGATACTTCTGCATTACGGGGATGAAAGCACAGTCAGGACTCACCATCTGAAGGAATTTGACGGATTTCATCCAAGAGTCGCTGAAGAAGAACTGCTCAAGCGTGTACCAAGCGCAAGGTGGGGATTTTGCAACTTTTTATTTCTTTTTCTGAGAAGCACACCCGATGGCTCTATCTTTGTCTGACAGGTTAGTCTAGTGGTTAAGTGCGTCGTCGGCTTTCAGCCAAAGTGTTGCAGGTTTAAAACTGGTCGCTAGCTAGTATGTTGTGTTATTGGGCAGGGCACATTACGGACATTGCCTTAACCTAGCGGCTTAATAGGGTGATCTGACGATTGCCTGTGTGTTAACCCCCTTGGTTTTCCCATTTACGGAGATAAACTTGAATATCCTATCCTTTCCATTAGCATTTTGTGATTTTTTTAAAAACAAACGTTTGGGAGATGGTTTAAAAAATATTTGCATTTTTGCTTATGCATTTAGTATTAGATATCAAAACAAATGAATATTAACAGCCAGTTAACTTAGGATGGTTCAATATATATACATATTGTCACAATTGTAAATTTGAACAAGAAAATAAGAATGTTATATCTTGGCCTGAATAAAATTGGCAAGTTGAATTATTTATTGTTTATAATAAAGTTAGTCTTCGTTTACCATTTATATGGATGCCATATATTGCTTGAAGGAAATTGACAATTGACAAGTTGATTATAATTATTTATTGTTTATAATAAAGTTAGTCAAGTCTTCGTTTACTATTAATACTTCTGCAGGCTTTTATCGAAACCAGCTGTGTCTGACCAAACAACCAACGAGAGAGCAGCTCGCTTGCATGAATTGCTGCGTCATGCTAGTTCTACCGAGTCATCGGATGATGTCATATCTGCGCACGATATTGATCGAGTATTCCGACAATTTGTGTTCGAGAGTATGGACTTGTCGTGTGTTGATGGTGCAGGGGACATATCATATGTCGGTGATGCTGATAACCCTGGTAAGTCATAGAGAA
>CH002905.1:243075-254785 GCA_000149265.1 Ciona savignyi | reverse complement strand
CCCTGTGCGGGGTTACCAGGGTCCCCGTTTTTACCCCTCTTCCGCTTCGATCGCGCACTGGTCCTCCTGTTTGGGGGGACCGCACTAATGGGCCGCGGTTCTGGCAATGTTCGGAAAGCCCTTTACCCAAGGGCCCTTCCGGATTAGTTAGCCACCAGTTTGAGACCTGCAACCTTTCAGTTGAAAGGCGTCGCACTAAACAGCCAGACTAACCGGTCGGGCAATATAACCTCTTCAACTAGTTAATTACATTGGTGGCGGTTGGGTAAGATTACTTTCTGATTCTACTTTATAGCTTGAAGTTGCAGTAACTCAACTGTGAGAGTATTGGGCATGCAAAAGCTGTGGTCATGGATTCGAATCCCATCCATGACAGTTTTTTCTTGCTACCATCACAATATGTGCACTGTCATTCCAAATAAAGTTAGCAAATACGGTATTAAAGAGCAATGGTTTTTTTTATTTAGGAAATCTTTGGGATGACCCCTACACTCTGGTGACTCAGAAACTGAAACAACAATTACAGAGCAACAACGATGAAGGTAAACTATTAAAGAATTGTTTAGAGCGTTGTGCTCAAATGCATACTGAAATCACCCATTTTCCAACCGGTCGGTGTCTAAACAACATCTTCCCCTAAGCCAACTCCACCAAACATTTAGCTTCAAAAGCTATGGCCAAGTTACTGGCCAAATAGCTTGGTGGGTTAATGCGTCACCTATCGGTCAAAAGGTTACTTTAAACTGATTGAAACTGGTCAAATTTAATTGATTGTGCTCAGGCACTTCGTAGATATTGCCTATACGCCAAACTGAATTTTTCAACCACACTGCAATAGCTCTGGAAATGTGATGATGGGCATGAGGTGATCTGCTGATTACCCATGTAATAACTTTTCTATGTATACCCAATTATGGAGATAACATAAATATCAAACCATATTACGTATATTCATCCATTTTATGACCCAGTAATGTCTAAATATCAGGTAATCCCAAAACAGACTGGAACAAAAAAACTCAGTTTTAAAAGGTCCCTGCACATACTATAAAAAAATTAAAAACAACTGATCGACAGAAAAAGGATCATTAGAAGCATCTGAGAAAACAATTGCTGCTGATGACAAAGTACTTTCATTCAAACGAACATTGGATGGTTATTCATACACTGAGCATTTCGAACCAAAGGTTTTGCTGCAGGTGGGCTTACTGGTTTGACGTTTTTTTATTTGTTTTTTTTTTAAATTATTAAGTTTTTTGAAAGTGTGGTATAGCTCTATTAATTAGACAGCCTTGGAATAGCCTAAAGGTTGTTGGATCGAATCCAGCTGCTGGGTTTTTGGTTGTGTACATGGGCAGGACATTTAGCGGACATTACTCGAACCAAGTAGTAGTTTGGAATAAATTGGAAAAAACGTCTAAATAATATTTTGCACAAAAGGGCTGGAAGCACAAGATTCCACTTGATAATGTCAGGATATAAATAACAATACAAAATCGAATATAGTTTAGTTTAGATTAGTTTATTTTTTGTTTCCACGATGAAAACATGAAGCAGGACTATTGACAAAAATTTGGAAAACGGAAAAAACGGCAAAACCACAGTGGTTAAAACACGTCTAAAAAGCAATAAATTATTAAATTTTGGTATAATTAGACGTGGCCGCTAAACCCAAACGCATATATGATTTATATATAATTTGAGACTAAAACATAATCTCGATACTAACATAGATACTGGAAGAAGCAAGGCAGACATACCCTTGCATGGACACTTATGTGCACAAGCGTGACAATTCATTGTTCGTCACTTTCCATCATCCAGTGTCGGATAACCTCACTGCAAGCACAAAGTGGTCGACTAGTCTGCACTCTGATGTGGGGTTCAGGTTGGTTGTAACACGATATATACTAGGATAGGATATTCATGTTTATCCCTGTGAATGGGAATACCAAGGGGGTTAACACACGAGCAATCATCAGATCACCTCGCGCCCATCGTCGGGTTACCGGAGCTATTGCACTGTGTTGTATAATTGAGACATTCCTTCAATTTGGTAGAACCGATTAATCCGCTGGGTTCAGGCAATGTCCGTTAAGTGCTTGACCAAGGACACAACTGACTAGCTAGCGACCAATTTTGTACCAACAACCTTTCGGCTGAAAGGCGCCACACTAAACCATTAGACTAACCGGTCTAGAAAACACTATAGTGATATGTTTTATCTTTATGAATGGAAAAACCAATGCGTTATCACTTGACAAAAGTCAGATTACATTCTGCCAATCGTCAGGTTACCGGACTATTGCAATGTGTTGTGTATTATATTTTACGTTTAATTTTTAAAGTATTGCATCATCTACCTGCCTCAATAGTGCAAATGGCATTCGTGCGCAGCAGCACACCAGCTTAAAACCCATGGGTGGACAACTTCCCTAGTCGGCAGGCCACATGTGGGAAAACGAGTTCTTGGTGGGCCGGATAATTACATGAATGATATTCAATATCTTAATCACAGGGTATGGTTAGATACAGTCTGCGAGCCATCAAAATCTATTAACGTGCTGAACCCAGCCCGCGGGCCCTATTTTGCCCACTCCTGTCGTAACCGCTGCTTTTGTTCCAATCTGCCACTTATATCACAAACATCCAGGAATTACCTCGAATACGTGGCTGGTTCGATCAAAGAATGGACCGACAAGGAAGAGACATTGTACCAAGGTCACTTGTTGACACTGGAGATGGAGAGGTCGCAACAGGTGCCACAATCTGCATCGGATGTGACAACCCCTCCTGCTACAGCGAAACGACCCAGGTCAAAAAGTCCAAAAAAGTCAAGTAAGTGATGGTTGATGTGGTTGGTAGGTTATTATCGTTAAGTGCTTGGTTATCACCCTTAGTGAGCTCTTTAATGGCACCAGTTTATTAATAAAGTATTGATATTGTTATATATTTAGCAGTTTATTGCATGGAGAATAATGTAACACTAAATACGATTATCGGATATATGGGCAAGCCACGTTGGGCTCAAGGTCATAGAGAACAACAACTACGTCACATGATTAACCTAAAATTAGTCAACCGAGTAATGACGTCATAAATACGAATAAATACGCTACAGATATGTTCCTGAAATTACATATTTAAACATCCATGTCATACATTTTTTCCTAAAAAATTCAATTTTTATCATTTGATTGGAGAATCAGTGATTTCCGCCCACCACTGTTGCGGATTGCTACCTGTCATTATTGCGGATTGCTACCTGTCAATTTTAATATATCACATGCTGCTTGCTTAGAGTCAGGTTAAGATACTCATGATTATCAGCATTGGTGTTTTAGCAAAGCATGTTATGGCATATTGCCTCATGTCCACAGTTGAGTTAGCAGTGTGTTGAATTTGATGGAAAATCAACTTCCCTTTTAGTTTAACCCATCAAGCCACTGTATTTGGGCAATATCAGCTAATTGTCTCTCTCAAGACCCACCCGAAAAACCACCAGTTGGTTTTAAACCATAAATTAGCTGACAGCACAGCACATTACCACTTTGCCAACTGACCGGACAAAGAGTATGGCCGAATGGTTAAATGAACACATATACCAAGTTATATGTAAAAAACGGTGTTTTCTCCAAGCTCATCATAAGTTCGAAACTGAGTTCTTGAATTTCACTGAGCAACCGAACAATCCTGCAATTATCCCAGGTCGGCGTGGTAGCGCATCAAGGGCGTCAAGCAAAGCTGGGTTATCAGACGAGCAGCAGTTCAGCTCTCCCTTTATCAGAGCCGGCTCTCTTAAAGCGGAAACCGAGATTCAAAACAAACTCAAGGAAGAAGAGGAGAGGATTAGGAAGGAGAAGGAATCAAAGCAGTCGAGTCGGAATAAATCGGCCGAACGAGGCAAAAATACAAAATCTGCGGCAAGCAAAACATCACAAGATGGGAAAGGTGATTTATTGTGGTGTGGACGCACAAAAGCTATGTTTTTGTATATTATTGGACATTTCTTCGGATTTATTACAACCCAATAAGTAATATGGAGGAGGCAATGTCCGCTAAGTGCATTACGCAAGGACACAACCTACTTTGATTAACAAATTTTTGACTAAAAGTTGATGCATAGATTGCCGGATAACAGAAAGTTGCTACCATCTCTAACCCTTTTCACTCCCAAACAGGAAAACGGCCGAAATCTGGTCGAAGATCAAAGTCGCGATCTCGTTCAAGGTCAAACAGTCGAGAGCGCGAGGTGGCACCAACTCCACAGGTGGAGTCTAAAGAGGAACCAACTCTTCCGTTTCTCGGGTAATTCCCACACTGTATTGTAGTTTAGTTTAGTCATATTTTGCCCCAGTGTTAGAAAATGGCAAACGAATCAAATTACGACACAGGAACAGGAAAATACGGCAAAACGAAAAACGTTAAAACATGTCATTTAAAAAAAGGGTATAATTTAATAAATATAGCGAATGCGGCCGCCAAATCTTAGTGAAAGAATGATAATAAGCAAACAAACTTAAAATTTAAAACAATATGAAGCCCTCAAGAAGAGTGTAGATGACAAATTGTTTTAATTAAACCTTCAGCATAGTTTAGCTTTATTTAATTTTCTGTAGTAGTACACAGCAGCAAATAAAACACATTGATATAAGAACCAGGAAAGGTGGAAAATAAATAGTTATAAAAAACACATTATTATCATAAACAATTAATATTTAATTATTAAATAGAGTCGCTAAACCTAAGCAAAATTAAACTGGTACTACTACTAAGATACCATACAGTCTGCGGGTTAATAATGGTACATAAAGGCACCACTGCCTTGTATGTGTGTTACGGCCCCTTTGATTATGTCCGTAGTTCAGCTAGCACGTTTGAACAGTTACTCACTTCTAGGCCTCACGAACACCAATGATTTTGTTTCGTTTTTGTATTTGAAGCGTTGAAGCGGTAACTAAGAAAATAAATAACACAATCTTAATATTTAATTAATCAGGTCGATTAAACTTCGTTGTAACACATTTGCATACCTGAAATTTGGCGTGCCCTCTTAAAAAATCACAACGCTCCTTGAACATTCAGCATAAAGATCGAAATAAGGAATAAAGTGGTAACAAAAAATGCCCTTCTGAGCTAAGCCTCTAAATACCGTACGTGGCAATGACGTAAACCATAGAAATGCAATAAAAAATAGGATTCTGGTCAACACTAATAATTACCCAAAAAATCTGCGGGACAATCTAATTCCCGCAGCTACATGGCTCCCTAAAAATGTTTACAAGTTTTAACATTAACACATTTTTACAATTTAAATGGCTCCTCGTCGGCGGATCGCACCTTCTATAAAACGACAATTACGAGTTCTTCGTATTATTTATCGAAGATCGGTTTGAAACCAATAGTACTAGTTTACTAACGGACCGTTCTAGGATCGAGAACGCCCGCAGCCTCTTTCCATCATTGTCCATCGCGTCATCTGATACCGCCACATGAACCCGTCGAACTAGACCATCATCGCTCGCACACGCATCTATCACACGTCCCAACTTCCAACGATTTCGGGGAAGTGTGTCGTCGACCAACAATACCACGTCATCTTTTTCAATGTTGGGTTTCTCTTTTTGCCATTTTTTACGTTCCTGAAGAGTTGAAATAAATTCCCTTCTCCATCGCGTCCAAAACTCGTTCGCGAGGTGCTGTACTCTTCTCCAACGAGATCTACTGTACTCGTCTTCACCACAAAATCTACCTGGAGGGGGTAATAAAACTTTGGATTTTAAAGTAAGTAGGTGGCTGGGGGTTAGTGGTTCAGGTGCACCAGCATCGCTTAACAGATTAGTTGTTAATGGGCGTGAGTTGACAATGTTTTCTATTTCAACCAAGAGGGTTCGAAACGATTCATCGTCCATTGGTGAGCTCTGCAAAAGAATGGGTTTCATTGCGTCACGTATTGTTCTAATTTGTCGTTCCCAGACACCACCCATGTGACTAGCATGAGGAGGGTTAAACTTTAAATCAATCCAATCACAATTGGATTTTAAAAGAAAGCTGGTGATTTGCGTATGGTCCATTTCCTGAACATTCTTGGCCAGCTCCCTTGCTGCTCCCATCATGTTAGTACCTCGGTCTGAGCGAAGCTGTCGTATTGGTCCTCGGCGACCTAGAAACCTTCGAAGAGAATTAATGAACGAGCTTGTATCCATAGAATTGGCACTTTCTAAATGAATTGCTCTGGATGCCATACACGTAAACACCACTCCATATCGTTTTACAAGTGACCTCTTTTCCTTGATGTAGAAGGGACCAAAATAATCTACCCCAGAATAAGTAAAAGGGGGAACTTCTTTCATTCTGTCTTCAGGCAAGTCGGCCATTTTTTGTACTTCGTGTAAACGGCGAGTTTTTCTGCAGATAACACAATTTGAAATTATGCGCGATATAGAAGAAGACCCTCCAATAATCCACCAACCGTTTTGGCGTATTTGATTATGTGTTATACCTCGCCCCATATGATTACAGTCGACATGATGATGTCGGATTATCAAACTTGTGATGTGCCCTTTTCCCGGTATAATCTTCGGGTGTTTCACGCAGTCTTCGAATTGAGCGCGACCGAGTCTCCCTCCTACTCGTAGTATACCATCCTCATCTACGAATGGATCTAAGCGGTACAAAGAGCTGGTTACCTTTAAATAATACTTTTTTGATCGTTCTTCTTCACGATCACGAGATGTTTCAAGGGTAAACCTTGCCAAAGTTTCCATCTCTTCTCCGAAATGCTGTCGTTGGTAATTCAAAACTATTAAGTTTTCTGCCTTTTGCATCAGACTCGAATTTAGATTCCTGGATGCCGCGGAGTCGGTATTACTATATCGCTGACGTAATAACATACAATTGGCCAATGCTCGTTTAGCGCGACACCAATTCGAGAAGTAATCCAAACGGTGAACATCAAAATAGTTATAACAACCAGAACTTATTACCGTTGTGGTAAAGGCGGTTGCCTTTTTCATTTCAGATTTCAATATCTGAACCACATCCTCGCTATCCTCGGCTTGATCTTTAGAATACGAAATTTCGGATTTCCAAAGAAATTGGGGACCACGTAACCACATCGAGTCGGGCGTTAATAGGTTAGACGTCATTCCTCTGCTTGCATAGTCGGCAGGATTTTGATTACCTGCAATGTGATGCCAGGAGTCCGGAATGGTGACGTCTCTAATCTGCTGGATTCTATTAGCTACAAAAACGTTAAAACGTCTGGCATCATTATTGATGTAGCCCAGAACTATTTTACTGTCAACCCAAAAATAATTTGAATACGTGCCGTAATCCAAGTTATCGCTAAGAAATGCACTAATCTTGGCAGAAACAACTGCGGCAGTTAGCTCGAGTCGTGGGATCGTGACCGGTTTTAATGGAACGACTCTTGATTTTCCGATCAACAATGAACAATGTACCCTGGATTGCTCATTTAACAACCTTAAGTAAGAACACTGACCGTATCCGACTAGACTTGCGTCAGAAAAATGATGCACTTCAACCTTTGAGATTGCTCCGAAGTTGTCAGGTTTGTAGCAACGCTTCATATCAAGGTGTTCAATCTTTACTAAATCCGTTCGCCACTTGTCCCCATCTCATGTGGAGGTTACTCGGTGCAGGATCATCCCAATCAGTCTTTAAACTACACATTTCTTGCAAAATTCGTTTTCCCTCAAGGACAAGTGGGCCTAGAAAACTAAGAGGATCATAAATTGAACATACAGTGGATAACATGTTCCTTCTCGTTAGGGGACGGTCTCGTAGTTCAATTTTAAACCTAAAGGAATCATTCTCCACGCACCAAATCATACCGAGTACTCGCTCGGTGGGTAACGGATCACGATGGAGATTGATATTTTCCAATTTATCTGCCAAATCCATTTTCGAGAAGCTTGAGATTACTTCACGCCGGTTACTGGTTATCTTGTGAAGTAGTAGACCTGCATTAGCGCATAGTGCTTGACTGCTTTGCAGTAAAGATATCGCTTCCTTGCAGGTTGGAACCGATATCAAGCCGTCGTCTACGTAAAAATTGTTCCTTACAAAGTTTGCGGCATCGGATCCGTATATTTCTTCGCCATCATCAGCAGCTCTTTTTAATCCAAAGTTCGCCACACCTGGCGAACTCGCTGCCCCGAACAGGTGTACCTTCATTCGGTATTCAACTAAATTACCATTGTAGTCTTGGTTTTCCCACCATAGAAATCGCAAAAAATCTCTGTCACATTTTTTCACGAAAAACTGATGGAACATACCTTTAATATCTGTCATGATCGCTACATGTTCCTTGCGAAAACGCAGTAAGACTCCGACCATGCCGTTAGTTAAGTCCGGACCTTGCAGCAAGTTGTTGTTTAAGGAATAACCTTCATATTCCGCTGAACAATCGAAAACAACTCTGATCTTATTTGGTTTCTTGGGGTGATACACACCGGTGTGAGGAACATAATTTACCTTGCCCGTTTGTCCTTGCAGGTTTTCTTCAGGTACGATTTCGGCACAATCACTGAGCACACTTGTCATAAATCGCTGATAATCTGAAAAGAAACGAGGGTTTCTCTGGAACCTCCTTTTTAATTGATGTAATCGTTTCATCGCCATCGGCCGATTATTTGGCATTTGTACGACTCTGTTACGAATAGGTAACGGCATCTCGTAGTGCAGGTCTGGTCTTTTAACGATCTCGTTCTGTAATATTTCAACAAATTTAAGGTCTTCTATGGAAAAATCGTTCTTTATATTATGTTCAATAAAATCAGAATGTAGAATGTTGATGACTGCCGTAGGATTGATAATTTCTTTCGTGTGTGATCGAAAGCAAAACTTTGGACTCTTAAATAGGTTCGTATCATTTGTCGAATCGTCACAACGATGGTTCTGACAAACGATTCCAATGATTCCCCAACCTAGTATTGATTTCTGTCCGTATGGCTCTTTCTCGCCACCAGAAATAATTTCTCTTGGCTTAAGTGCGCTTGGACAGTCGCTTCCAATAAGAATACCTACTTCAATACCGGATATAAAGGGTACCAATTCGTCGGATATCTTTCTCAGGTGTTTCCATTGTCTTGCTGTTTCAGGTCTTGGTACCTGGCTTAAGTTTCTCGAAATTTCGGGACAAGTGTAGGAGGTGGAAATGCAAACACTTTCCGTTCTATCATAGCTTAAGACTTCGAGGTCTCGAACACGACTGCTTGGCGTTGGCATACAGCTCTGGCTTATGGTGGAAAGATACTGTTACGGCCCCTTTGATTATGTCCGTAGTTCAGCTAGCACGTTTGAACAGTTACTCACTTCTAGGCCTCACGAACACCAATGATTTCGTTTCGTTTTTGTATTTGAAGCGTTGAAGCGGTAACTAAGAAAATAAATAACACAATCTTAATATTTAATTAATCAGGTCGATTAAACTTCGTTGTAACACATTTGCATACCTGAAATTTGGCGTGCCCTCTTAAAAAATCACAACGCTCCTTGAACATTCAGCATAAAGATCGAAATAAGGAATAAAGTGGTAACAAAAAATGCCCTTCTGAGCTAAGCCTCTAAATACGTGGCAATGACGTAAACCATAGAAATGCAATAAAAAATAGGATTCTGGTCAACACTAATAATTACCCAAAAAATCTGCGGGACAATCTAATTCCCGCAGCTACAATGTGGTAATTGTTAGAATGGATGTATGGTTATTTTTGGTGGTTGGTGACTCTTAATGATTCATCCACAGTTATAATTTATAAGGATGGCCGCCATTTTGGTATGAAAGGATTGATGCATGTTGCATAATCAACTTGTAAGATTTATATAGATTGTTCTATTCTTGGGCATGAGACCTGGCATACATTGTCTGGACCCAGTGGATTACTAAGTTCTACCAAATTGAACAAGAACATCCCAATCATATACAACAAACTGCAATAGGTTTTAGTAACTCAAGAGCGGGTGCAAGGTAATCTGACCATTGTCTGTGTGATAAAAACCCCATTTTCTACTCTGCTGAGCAGATGGTCATTCATAGAATGTGTAATTCTACTTTCTTTCCTGGCAGTCTTTTCCTATAAATATGAGGTTTTTCCTGCTTCTACTTTCTTTCCCTGCATACAATTTGTAATTCTACTTCCCTGCAGGTATGATGTTGGAAACAACTTAATCAACATCACCGGAAAGACCTCATATTTATGTCCGTGTGATGGAGGAACCATCAAGTCGGAGACCATGGCATATGAACAGGGTTGGTGGTTGTAGGGTTGATATACATGAAACTGTTTGTTTTAAGCCATTTTAAAATGTTAATCTTTAGTGTTTTAATCAAAAAAATTAAATACTATTTAAGACACTAAATTTGCTTGGAAATTAAGGCACAATATATATATATATATTATAAAACAACTGAGTAACTTAAACTAAGTGGTTTGTTGTTCTATTTTGCTATTATCTATGCACTTTTTTCTTGATTTATAAAGGCAATATGATCTGACCACATTTTAATAATGTCTATATTATAACACATGTGTTGATTTGATTGAGCATTTTCAAACTAATGAATGATAATCCTGTCAAGACCAAAATTGTTTTAAAATTTACTATTTGTCACTTTTTCAGATTATAAGTTACATACCAACATGAGGTTGTTTTGGATAAATACCCGAAATTTCTGTACTCACAACAATTTTAAATAAATTACCAAAATGTAAAAATATCCAAATTTACCAAAAAATGTAAATATTCCAACCCCCCTTCCCACAGGCAAAGTATTTGTGAAGACCACCATGTACAAGGACGGCCACACGTTCGTGCTTCATATCACCGATCCACGCGACTCTGAGGCCGAACGAGATCTCGACCAGCTTATAATGGATACAACCAAGGCTAATACTGAGAAATCTGAAACTGAATCGCAAGAAAAAGATGGAGAGTCAGGTTTGTGTGGACATTTTTCATTTCATCTTATCTAAGTATTGGGTTAGTATATTTCAGTGGTTTAGTCTAATGTTAATAGATAGGCTAGATTTACCATTACCTGTTATGATCATGGACAAAAAAAAGTTGCCGGAATTTTCTCAAGTAACCACAAACATTTTATATAACAACCATAATAAGATACCGAAGCCTCTTGACTATGAGCATGAGGCGTTATTGTGTATCGGTCCTTTATCACCGCTGGGGTTAAAATGTCTATTCTATATGTTGTATTCTTGTATTGGAGGTGCTTTGTAGTAAACCGTAGTGAATCGAATTAAAGCGAAACACGTGAGGTTATATAGCATGAGATACACGCAAAGAATGTTACATACCAAAGTAAATGATTATTACATACACGCGGGCATGATTAATTACAGGGCGCAAAATACATTTTGGAAACCTGCAAGTATTACTACAGGGATATAAATTAACGCATTTCCACAACACTATATATATGTTAGTTTTCACCATCCTTATTGAAAATGGAGAATTAAAACAACTCATTAGTCATTCTGTACATTATAATAACAGCCTTAATTCATAGGTATTATTGTGGAAATGCGGTAATTTATATCCCTGTAGTAATACTTGCAGGTTTCCAGAAATGTATTTTGCGCCCTGTAATTAATCATGCCCGAATGTATGTAATAATCATTTACTTTGGTATGTTACATTCTTTGTGTGCATTTCATGCTATATAACC
>CH002905.1:161610-198445 GCA_000149265.1 Ciona savignyi | reverse complement strand
CAATTTCATGGACGGTTTTCCCAAGGAATTGTTCACAAGCTGAAGCAAGTAAGTCCTTCTCAGTGATAACTTTCACCTAAATCGTAGAAGTTTCATTTAAACATCCAACTATGAAGTTAATCCAACTGGCCATCGTATGATATGGTTACTATTGCAATGCAATCACTAATGTTCAAGTCAGAGCTTTCCATGATAATCCTATGTCTGTCCCTTGTGCCTGGCCTACACACACTCAGAGTATGTGCCTGGCCTACACACACTCAGAGTAGGCTATAGAGCGTTGTGTTAAGCAAGTGACCGAGGCCAGTGATCATATGTACAGCCAGAAACGGAGAGAAGGCTAAATCCGAGCTCAGATGGTCAGATGCAATAGTATTGCATATGCATTAAAGTAACTATTTTAAGATGTTTATAGTTTTTTTAATTGGCTTAATAACTGGCCCATTGCACCATGTTTCTGTTACTTTTGCATATTTACTAAGGTAATCATTTTTAATGTAATAAACTTTTAAATTGCCATTGATCTATACGACAGTAAAACACTAGCAATCGGGTCAGGGGTGAATTTGATGTTTAAAGATAACAGGTAACTGATTGTTGGAAAATAAGCACAGTAATTTGATACTAGTTGATACGGTACAAACAAACCGAACAGCTGAATGTACCTGAGCAACACCAGTAACAGTCAAAGGGACTCCCTGAGCTGTCTCTACGTTCTCGCATCTTGGGTTTAACGTCATTACTTCCAAAGACAATCTGAATAAAAGTAGGAAATTTAAAAATAATTTGATTTCATAGAAGAGTTATGGTTGAATACATTGGTTCCAATCCAACATTTGTGAAAAACATTGGTTCCAATATAATTCAAAATAAAGTGGTCATATATTGGTGTAAAAAAGTTCATGCAAGAAATCGATACAATGGTGGTGATACTAATCATTAATCACCTCAGATAAGAATATTTTTCAAGCAGATATTGCAAATGATAATCATCAAATGCACGGATATTTAATCACTATGTATGTGATGTTTTACATTGTTTGTGATTTTAGATTGAAAATTATGGATTCTATAATACAAACAAATTTGGAAGAAATTCGATCAGCAAGCCACTTACATTGGTCAAACCCAGTGGATCTGAAATGAAATGACTTTTCCAATCCCATCTACTACAACTCATTGTATAAGAAAAAACAACCAAATACTGGAATTTTTTTACTATTCAGTGTACATTGTAATCGTAGAGAATATTACATGCAATGCGCAAACGGTAAACGTGGAAGAGCAAATGTGACATGTGTCAAGGAAATGACTGTATCATTTTACAGTTTTAAGGATTAATTAATTTTATTAATAATGTTGACGTTTTTGTACTGAATAAGACTGTATAAATTGTTGTGTTACAGTTACTGTTTTGCAGTATACTATTATTGCTTAACATCACTAAAAAAGTATATGCTTTAAGTTAGGATTTAGTGGTATTTCAATCATGTTTTACACATTTTTTACTTTAGAAATGCTTTCGCATTGACATCCTTCACTGGATGTTTATTTCAACTTCTAGCACAATACTATACCTAATGACTTGGCTTATCGTGCGGTTTGTTATATGAAAATTAGATTTGCCCAGCTATACAACCAAACAACATAAAATTGAATTCTAAAAGGTACCACGCACTACGTGACAGGAAGAAACTGTTTAAAACAGGAAATAGGGGGCAACGTGACACAGTCCACCCTATCTGCTATGAGCTCTGCTGAGATATCATGTCTATCTTCCATTTTTCACAGTTTGGAATTATTACAAAAAACAGCGGACACAAACATTGTTAAGAATAAAAGATCCAGACATAAGCATAAAGTTGTCCGTATTGTAGGCCGTGCAGGAATTTAACTCTTTCACTCCCGGCCAAATGCATTAATTTAAACATGCTGTCCCGCAGAGTTTTTTACAATTTTTGGTCATTTTCAAATTAGCACAGTTTTTCTCAAATTTATGCTATGATTTAATATTTAGTATGGTTGGAAAGATAATTTATCCCTCTTTTAAACAAACCGCACACCTAGAATCTACCTCCAATAAAGAATATATTATGTAAACTTTAGTGAACACCACTTTTTATGTAAAGAAAATTCTGCTCGACTTTGAAAATTTTGAGGTGCACTGACAAACGAAATACTCACTAATTATTGGTATGCCCAAATGATATGAAAATTGGAATGTAGATTGTCTTATAGTTTTTGTACTCAGGAAAATTTGAACTGTCATTGTATCTTCAGTAGTTTTTTTACTATTCCTAATTGAAATTTTCCTTTATTCTAACTATATTATGAAAAATTGAACCAAAACGCATTGAAGTTTTTAGTTTTGTAGAACTAAAATAGTAAAAAGTATAAATAAGAACAGTGAAGGAAGTGTAAAAAGGGCATACAAAAGCAAACAAACACAAATACTATATCCAATATTCTTCAAAGCAGGGCACACCGAACTAGCTAGTCTCGCCGCCTTTTTCTTTATCGTGCGCTCAGCAGGCCCAGCTGGATTCATGCTTTGGTGAACACGAAGCATAAACGCCTGCTGCGAAAACGTCACCAGAGCTCTCCTTTTTTTCTCAACGGCACGAAATTCACAGAGAATGTAAAGAAAGACTTGCTTGACAAAAAGAGCTTCTCCGCAAGTTAACACGACTCCTATTGGCTGAGTTAGTCACTTGTAAATTCGTGTAAAATCGATAGAAATAAGAGGCGAAGCCTTGAAAAAGAAAGGCTATCACTCCTCGCATTTTTAATATTTCTCCACGAAAATTACAGAGAATAAAATATAAGGGTTTCCTTGATCGAATGAGCCATAGCTGAGGTCTCTACCATTACGCATTGCGGAGAAATCGTTTTTTAGATTTGCATCCATTTATGTACAGGCGGGATACCATGTTTTATGTACAGGCGGGATACATTTATGTACAGGCGGGATACCATGGAAAGAGTTAACACAAAAAAATTCGTGTAGGAATGCAAAACGTAAAATTTTTTTTCAAAAACACTCCCCTCTGTAGACGGTAGCATATTAAAAACTATCTACCTCTCAGTAAGTTTTATAGCGCACAGCGGACGTTTTCGTTCTTAGTTGATTCCCTCATTAGCTCAGGGTTCGAATTAATGGTTTTGAAACGATTTGCGAAATTTTAAATCGCTTTAAAATGCGGTTTCAAAACCTCTAAAGCTAATCCTTAAAGGATCAGAAGGATATTTCATAAAACAGACAGTACCGTTATTTAGTAGTAATGATAAAAATAAACGTAAATTCAAATGGGGTGTGCCGCATCTCGCCAATCATAAATAAAGGAATCGAGGTATATTAACGCATAATGGCTATTCTTGCGTTGTGATAGAAATGCTTATTATACGTCAATAATGTAAAGTTAAGGCAAGGTAAATAAATAATGTTATGTTGAAGGCAAAAGATGATACATAAACATGTTGAAGATTTAATATTAAAAGTGCGCGAAATCAGTACCGGTAATTTATATTTTTGCGATTTTGTTAAATTTTGTTAAATCACAAACCAAGTCAACCCACACTATTTAGAGTGCAACCATCCAAGTTTACAACTAACGTCCATTCACATTAACATTTGCATTTAAAAATGAGTAAAAAAGAAGTAGTTTTTCAATGGTCACAGTCTACAATAGCTTGGTATTTAACTTGACTGTGAGTTTAATTAAAACAAAATGTCTATTTATGGCTTGATGTAATGATTGCCTGTTTAACCTATTTTCAGGAATTCAGAAATAGCCCAGCTTACAAAAAATTAAAACTTTTCAACAATTAATCACCCCGTAATTATTATGGACAAGCTAGTTATTCAAGCTTATATGAATGTATACATGTATGATATTTAAGATTATATATACGTACCTCTGTACTTCGGTGACACAGCACCATGCCCATGCCCAACCACCGATCACATATTTCTTCCCATCATTTCCACAGCACCCACCTGAATGTAGTATAAATGGTCACCAAGATTTGGGATGGATAAATACTATGGTTGTATATATGCATACTTTGCCAGTCATTAGTGTAGATTGCAGTCTACTGGCTAAAGCTTCAGAAACTTATATATTGTGTCATTTTTTTCTTAAAAATTGAAATTTCAGACAAATCATACTATTGCACAAATCTCATCAAGTAAGCATACTTTTAGTTTTTATTTTAAAAATGTAAAATAAAATTGATCCAAAAAAATATATACAGCTTGAAAAACAGCATGACTTACCAGAAACAACTAGAGCTTGATTTGGACCAACGGTATGACAATTGCCCATTTTTAAGATTTTGTCCTAAATAGGCTCTATATGAATGGTAGAGTTAAATCTAATCAAGAAAAAAAGAAAATGATTAGCTTTGTATACGATTGCAATTGCAATAAATGTAACTTAAACTGCCAAATGTAAAATACAACCGACGTTTCAAAAACGGACTGATATGAGCAAATCAACGACGAAATCAGAGACATAAAATTTTCCACAAAAATTACACAACAACAAACTCTCGTGATTAGCGCATCCATTTTACAATTTATTTATTAGAAACTAATCTTTCCTCTACCGTAGGTAAACCGAGAGAGAAAGACGTCACTGGTGCGAAAAATGGGATGTGATATTTTAAACTAAAAACAACAAGAAACAACTATTAAATTATAATTATATTAACGAATAGACTGTATTTTTATAACTAATAATTACTAGTATCTTGATTTTGAAAATCTATGTAATAGCGCAAAAGTGCAATTTCTCTCTTTTTGCTCCCCGTGGTTGTTGTTGGACAGAAAAAAGTATATATGTATGGGCGTACCATAGTACCATAGAATACTATAAACTGGAATGTAAACTGAAACTTCGTCACGCTTGAAAACGTTCGGTTGTTGATACAGTACGCGCCGGTTATTATTAACACTGATAATATGACCAGCTGCTTATTACGAACAATTTGGTACTGTCCGAAATTTCTCCATTTAAAATTCGGATAATATGACCAACGACCAGCATTTCCCCAGTATTTTTCCCGCCACACACTTAAAACTTTTCCATTTCGACATCGTGTTTTCTGTACGCATGCTTGCTGCGTGTATGCTCTGTACCGGGTCTTAATGACGAAACAGTCGCATGACCTAGATTACTGTTTTCTTTGTTTACACAGTAGGGTTTTACCGTCACTTGGAAAACGATGAATTTGACGGTATTTGGAATTCATGTGGCTTACGGCGTCGAATCATATGCGGTTATTTCGACTTCGGTTTTTATGACCATTCGGATATTTTGAACAAAATAGTCTGGCCCCAAATTAAGCGGCGGCTACTGTACTTTCAAGGGTGCAGTTGTTGATACTTAAACTAAAAAAACGCAATTGTAGATACCGGATCGTGTTCAATTGTGCAGTAGTTAGGGGTATAATCACTGTGTAAGCGTTTTTGGTTAGGCGATTTTATATAAACAAAAGTCACGAAAACGAAACGTTTAGTAGTAGTTAGGGCGTATTGCAATAGGTGTTAGCTTGAAAGGATTTTTTGCAACTCTCAGTTACTGCAAGGCAAAGACGTCTTTAAAAATGCAGCTAGAAAATTGGGCGAAAAGGCACAATAATTTATATATTGATTGGTCCTGTTTAAAAAATGGAAACTTTATTTATGTTTTCTTTTTTTCGTCAAACGCTTGATGGACTTGCGATCGCCTCCCAATTCTTAACTCTGGTATTCGATTCGCATTAAAACTTTATAGAGAGTAGTTTGATTTGATGTAAATCTTGTGCGTCATCAAAATGTATCAATGTCAAAAACTATTATAATTCACATGGATGTTAAGCCGCCATGGGCTAATGTTTAATAGGACAGTGCTTTTCTAAGACATGAATGTTTTTGGTTCACTTAAGTGTAGCGTTTCAGCCCAATTTATTTCAATGTTGCTCGGTCTACTGCACAACTCCGCGCCCACATCGGCATAACTCGTATCTTTCATAACTGACTTAATTAAAGCGAAAAGGTACAACCAAATATACAGAAAATCAGCCAATCAAATAATCAAGGAAACAAAGCAATAACGTAAAATCGGCGAGCGTCCAAAAATGCAAGGAATTTAAACCCACCATACATAGAAATAAAATAAAACGTTACACAAGTAAAAGAGCTGATAAAACTTTAGTTCAGTTTATTTTTTTGTTTCCACGATGAAAACATGAAGCAGGACTGTTGATAAAAATTTGAACAAAGGGAAAAAGACAGGAACACAGTCGTTAGAACACGTCTAAAAAAGCAATAAATTATTAAATTTCGCTATACCGTAGAACCCCGCTTACCTGACCACCTATGGGACCGTGATCAAGCGGTCGCGTTAGCGGGGTGGTCGTGTTAGTGAATTTTGATTTGCAGCAAGTTGTCGTCATATGCAGCTTAAACATCTGCATTTTACTCATTTTTCACCAAATGCCATTATTTTTATCAGATACTGCAGAATGAATTTAATTTGTCCGGCCCGGTGGTCTAGCGGTTAAGTGCGTCGCCTTTCAATCGAAAGGTTGCAGGTGCAAAACTGGTCGCTAGCTAGTCGGTTGTGTCCTTGGGCAAGGCACTTTACGGACATTGCCTGTACCCAGCGGATTAATGGGTTCTACCAAATTGAAGGAACGTGTCTATCATATACAGCACACTGCAATAGTTTCGGTAACCCGACGATGGGCGCGAGGTGATCTGACGATTGCCCGTGTGATAACCCCCTAGGTTTTCCCATTAACGGGGATAAACATGAATATCCTATCCTATCCTATAATACTAGGGTTTATCTTGTAAGATTCAGTTCTGTCTGCCACATTTTTTTTGTGTGCGCTCATTTATTTTTATTGTTTTGATCATAAATAAAATTTAACCTTGTTATTTTGGTGAGAAAGGGAAATTATTTAGCACATGTGGTCACTTAAGCGGAGTCAAATTTGAAGTTTTGGACCAAAATATGGCGATCCTGGTCTGAAAACCGGGGTGGTCGCGTTATTGAAACAGAATGCAATGCATTACCATATTGAATTATTTGGGACCGCACTAGAGTGGTCTTGATAGTGAGGTGGTCGTGTTATCGAGGTGGTCTCTAAGCGGGGTTCCACTGTAATTAGGTTATAGCGATGGTGAGCCACTTGTAGGTGGAAGAAGGGAATTTGGGCATCGATCAAATGGTTAGCGCGACCAATACATATACCCACTCTTATACAAAAAACGGAACGTGTGACGAGACCATCATGGCTTCGAAACTTGGCTAGGTTTAAAAAAAACTTTAAAAAAACTTTCGGACTAACGGTCATGGTCCCCATTGGTTCCGCACCCAACGGATGACAGGGTGACAAGTATTTTGCAACCTTTGTTTTTTCCAATCGAATCTCTTCCAGCCCAAATAAAATTGATATAAACAACGTAAATTTAAACGATTAAAAAACACGATATAACATAGATTAATCGGCAAATACACCACCGACAACGAATTCTTTATGCTGTTTATTTTCTTTATGCTGTTTATATGTATAGGATATATATTTAAAAATATATATTATTATCCCCTATCTTTTCAATTCAATTCACAGACAGGGGTCCCAAAAGGCTGCCACAGGAAAGCTTGATTTATTTCACAACCTAAAAGTGAATCTTTGATCTGCAACTTCTTGTGCATGTTAACAATATTGATTTGTTTACACAAACACAAGTTTTATTTATGTTGATGTTTATTACAGTATTCTCTGTTACTTGGTAAGCCGTTGGCACATTCGGTTTTTGTTTTTGGTGAAATTGTTTTTTTGCCGGCCCTAGCAGAGCATTGTATTTTAAAGATTATTACTTGAGGTTATTACTTGTTTTTGGTTTTTAAAATATTTTTCACCATCTGACTACACACCACCCTTTTTCCTAACATGTTTTTATATCTATCTATAATCTTCTATTTTTTCTGTTTTGAAGCAATTTCACAACTATACTGCCAAGACAATATTGTTTCGGATATCCGGACATCGAAAACTTCACAGCAAAATGAGAACACTGCCGCCAAATCTAACACCTACTGCCTCCACCGCAAAAAAACATTGGGGAATCACAATCATTATTACTCAGCGAAACACTCGTTTAAATACTATGACACTATTACTTGCCAGTTCCGATATAGAGGTGTATTAATTGGTTATACGCCATCGAATAGGCGTTTAACTATTTATTCTCCATATCTCTTTAATGCAAACTGACCTTACAAAAACAGCCGTCACTTAAAATCCTGACATAGGAAGTCTTAGATTTTTTCAATTTATAATTGAAGCTTGGACCTGCAGCCTAAACTCAAAACCCTCCTTCATTTTACCTTAAATACCCCATTGCAAAACAGCAATTGAGGGAAACATAGGATGTATATTCATGTTTAACCCCGTGAATGGAAAAACCAAGGGGGTTCGCGCCCACCGTCAGGTTACCGGAGCTATTGTAGCGTGTTGTGTAAGATATAGACGTTTCTTTAATTTGGTAAAACCCATTAATCCCCTCGGTTCAGGCAATTTTCGTTAAGTTTCTTGCTCAAGGAGACAACCGACTAGCTAGCGACCAGTTTCGCAGCTGCAACCTTTCGGTTGGAAGGCGATGCACTAAACCACCAGACTAACCGGTCGGACATGTTGGCTCGACCCTTTTTTTTCGGAAAGGGATCTCAATTCATGAGTCAAATGGTTGGAATGAAATTTATTGTTTTAAGGTTCTCTGTTTTAATAACAGAAATCATACACTCAACCAAACGATACGAATTAGTTTTTCTTTTGTGACTGAAGAACCATCAAGGTCTGCTTCAGTCCACACTTGTTTAGTTGATCAACATATATATGTTTAAGTAAGTACAGTGTTAATATTTTAATACACACATCACAGTTGACTGATTGCATTGAAAAAAACAGTTTGCTACAATTGTCATATTGTTTTTAACTTTTACAGAATAAGAAAAAACATTCCCGGTGAGCACAAAACCTAAATGGGATAGAATATTCATGTTTACCCTCATAAGAACGTATAAGGGCCGTTAACACACCAAAAATCTTCAGATCACCTCGCATCCACCAAGTGTGATTAGGTAACCAGGGACCGAAATTGTGATTAGGTAACCAATACAGAAGCACATTGTGGAAACAATACAACAAAATCAAAATTGGTTTTACAAAGGGTAGTGTTTAAAATGTATTTGACATTATTTTTTATATAAAAAAAATATATACAGTTTGGGGATAACCCTAAGTTGTTTTGTTTTTGAAATAAACTCGTGTCATTTCCTTTGATATTCCAATTAAATTGCCATTTTAGCCTCAGGATATCAAATATCAAAGCATATCGTCGAGACAAATCTACAAGCCGGGTTTATTCTTAGAGTTTTGGCTTTGTCCAAAATTCCTGCTCGGTTTTGTGTAAATCAAAGGAATTTCTTACCGAAGAACTGCCGACTCAGAAAGCAATACAATTTTTAAACGATTTGAAATTACCCACAAAAAACATACCGGAAGTGATTTTTGCTTCTTTATTTCTTTATTACATAAGCACATATCTTCTATTCTCATATACGTTCTATGCTTAAAATATTGGACATTTTACCACTTTGTTTCGCAATAATAGCATCACAAAAAATAGTGAAAATGCATAAAATCTACCTATGCGCAGGTATAATGCGGGTAAATATTATCACGGATTGGTGTCACGGTTGAGAATTACTAGTTTAGAACATGGTTAATAAATGAATCATGCCCATTTAACGTACTGTACAAAAGTAGATAATAAGATAATAAATTGACAAATAAAAAGGTGCAGTTTTCTACTTTTATTTCAACTTTTAGATTAAGAAGACTAATGTAAGATTAAAATGTATTACCAATTATTAGGTAAAATAATTAATTATCAATTTAATTAGCCTATGTCAATCGCTATGTGTGACGTAATAAGCTATTCGGAATTAAAAACGAGAGGAATAACAGCGTGTGTGACGTAACAAGCGAACGGAGATTGAAAAAGTTTTCTGGAAATGACAGTCAAGTTCTTGGTAAAATAAGTGGATCTGATCAAAAATTATGTAATGTGGCCCCGCGGGCAAGTCGGACCAGTTCGTTTAGTAATTCACCCAATACCGTTTATGGCGAATTACACGGGTTGACCCAGCAAATATTACGTGAGTCCAACCGTGTTAACAGGTTACGTAAACCATGGTATATATATATATACATCAACTGCGACATGACTTTCTAGGAAACCCAGCGTGCGAAGTCTCTGTTTCGATACGGTTCGTTCTGTCGGCAGGATTTAACAGATCAGATATTATTGCAATCAAAGGTATATTCCATACAAGTAAGTTTCCCTGTTTTTATTTCGCTTTTCAGAAAATTTTACAACATAAAATGCAAGCAATGCTGCAACGATCGGCGATTTCCTTGTTTCTTTTTTAATCGTATTTTAACTTGTCCGTTGTTTTGATTATAGACCATAGATTGTTGACTACAAATAACCTCTTACATATTACCTCGATTTTAAATAACCTAAATGTACCGGAACTAGCATGTGTATACGTCTACCACGACAAATATGTCGCATTTATAGAACTAAAACCGCAATATTTCAGGTTCCAATAAACGAAATTATGGCAAAGGTGAGCGAACACGTCTTCTCGGAATTCCCTGCAATTCTGATGTCACAATTAAACGAGCAACGTCTAGATGGTCAACTATGTGACGTCATAATTATAACAAATGACGGAATCGAGTTTAAAGCACACAAGGTCAGTAGCGTTTGGTCGAGATAAGTATATAAAGTTTGTAACAACTGAAACGTTGGTGCTGCTCACACTTATTTTCCACCAATTTGCAAAGCTTGACTAAAAGGGCATTGGACAATATCCATATAAAATGACTAATCAGTCTTTTACCCCGTGTCACATATGAGCGGTAAGGGTAATATCTTGATAACAAAAATGATTATTTTCAGGCGGTTTTGGCGTCTTTTGGTTGCCACTTCAAATCTCATTTTCTGGCCAAAGAGAATCAAGCAAGTAACACCATTGCGTTGGGTAGGTCTGGTTATTTTAATTGCTAATTTGCCATTATGTAACATCGGTAGATATTTCGTCTCTTCTATCTTTACATAACTTGTGTAAATCCCATGGTTTGTAATACATCCTCCGTGCTTCTCATTTTGTTGAACATCTGCGAAGTGATGTCATAAATAGACGTATGACGTCATAGAACTAGATCATTTCGATAGGAATTGCAGGCTGAAATCCATGATTAAGAAACAATGGTTTCTGGGTCGAATTCAAGCTATCGCTGATAAACTATAGGCGCTAGTATAAACTTGTGTTAAAATATAAGGACCATTCGAAATTTCGGGAAATTTTTAATGAAAATTCGAAATTTTACATAACTATCTTTGCATAATTTACATAATAGCCGGGTTGCCGAAGCTATCACTGTGCGTGAGTTATATTTGTTCCAAACTGGTGGTCATGGTTGCAGATAAATTTTTATATGAGATAGACTGCAAATAGCGTATTTTCATTTGTTCTGCTTTCACAGTTTTTCTTTTTGGTTTAAATTATTTTACGAAACCTGTTTTAGTTTTTGTATCTGAGAGAAAATTCTCAAAACTCTCGATATTATATACCAAATCACCTGTGTCGTGCCCGATTGACTTCTTAAAATTCGCCGCGGGTATTATGACGTCAGTTGACTACGACATTCGAATATTCTGCGAAACTGTCTGGCGTTTTTTATTCGTGGGTGGTGCGCCGGTTGGTACAACTAACCAATGGTGTGGTCAACTAACCAATGGTGTGGTCAACTTACCAATGGTGTGATCAACTAACCAATGGTGTGGTCGACTATCCACGCGATATTAAACTTGGGCAATAATACGACAGAAATGAGTTACCGTCTATTTGAATGAAACCTTTAACAAACGGCGGCGTTGACACTTATCATGTTAATTAGTAATCAAAGGTTTCTAGAAAGTGCATTACGTTTGATGTTTTTGTGGTAGGTGATAACTGTGCTAGATGTTTTTTCTTTTTATTAAATAAATTTATCTTCGAACAATTCTGACCAGCTAGTCGAAAAATATGTGGAGTGCACTCTATTTAAACACCACCTCGAATAGAACGCAATTTTGGGAAAAGGGTTAAAAATATAACGCAGTGGCACTGAAATAGAAGTATTACGGTATAGAACAAAAAAAATATGAATGTCTTCCAGAATGTAGTTTTCCGCGTCTAAAAAAACTTAAAATCCACCGATTAGAGCGACTTAATGCGAGATCAATGAGCTGCATACTGGAAGCGATCTACACATCTCGTCTCTTGCTGTCGCCATCTTGTGTGGATGAGGTGCTAACAGCAGCTGATTTCCTCGGAATAAACAGGGTGAGTTGCTGGATTATAAGTGGGAAAAAAATGTCACCAGCATCAACACAGGATAGGATAAGATAGTCATGTTTATCCCTCTGAATGGAAAAACCAAGGGGGTTATCACACGGGCAATTGTCCGATCACCTCGCGCCCACCATCGGGTTACCGGAGCTATTGCAGTGTGTTGTGTATGCTAGACAAGTTGCTTTAATTTGGCAGAACCGATTAATATGCTGGGTTCAGGCAATGTCTGTTAAGTGTCTTGCCCAAGGACACAACCGACTAGCTAGCGACCAGTTTCTGCAACCTTTCGATTGAAAGGCGACGCACTTAACCGCCAAAATAACCGGTCGGACGATTATAACCAGGCCAGCCATACTGTTCGTATTTCAAGGGGGTCTCTATTTTTGTCAATTTATATAAGAAACTTTCTTATTCGGACTTTCGATCTTAGTAGAGCTGGGCGTAATTGAATGATTTCCTTGCGTAACGTATTTTTTGCAAGTTCTGGTACAAGCGCGTCTTTACAGATGGACCTAATCCATGTATTTATAAATAATAACATAGCTTAGTGCATTTAGACGGTTTTGTTTGACATCAGGCCACATTAAAACCAAAGATAAAAAATGATTTTTCTTGTTAGCAAAAACTTAGTCCAGATACTTGTAGACGCGTAAAATTTTAAAGTGTGTACTACCAAAATGATACAACGTTAGGCACCACAATTGTGATATCACTACGAATAGCTGTTTGGTATGTATGTGGCCTTTCAGCCGATAGGTTGTAGGATCGAAACTGGTCGCCAGCTAGCCGACTGTGCTCCCTAACAAGTTAATTAGCGGACATCGCCTGAACCCAGTGGATTGGTATAAAATAGTACAGTATCAACGTCTTAATAATGTACACACGCTGCTATAGTTTCCAGCGACTGGGCCGTTTGCGCGAGTTATCTTAAGGTCACCTTGAATAAATGTCCTACCGGTTAGTAAAGGTTGCAGGTGCAAAACTGGTCACTAGCTAATCGGTTGTGTCCTTGGGCAAGGCACTTAACGGACATTACCTGAACCCACCGGATTAATGGGTTATAGTTATACCAAATTGAAGGAATGTGTTTATCATATACAAAACACTGCAATATAGCTCCGGTAACCAAACGTCAGTTTGGTAATAAACTAAAAACACAATGTGCGCTGACTGATTAAAAAACAATGTTCATCGATGTAACAATCGGCTTTATAGTGCGACAAATCTCAATAATGACCGTTTGTTACGTTTTTTTGTATTAAAATATGCATTGTTACACTTAATGAGTAACAATGAATAGTATGTTTAAGTAAACTTACGATTGTCCCAATCATGTAACTAACGAAATGTTTTCCATTGGGTCCAGCTAAATTCGCATGTATTATGTAAAAAAAACTGTACCAAGGTTTTCTTTGCCTGAAGGTTTACCTGGCGGTTTTCTTTGCAATTTCCTTCGAAAACTTAAAAATCGTGTTTTCGAATTCTGACTATAATCAGATCAAAAGTCCAGAATGTTAATTCTAAATATAACACAGCTATCTAGCTAACCTTAAACTACTTAGCACAAACCGCTTCGGTATATGACTTGGTCACCAAGGTTCGAAAGTGAAATTTCAGTTAAAATAAGCGCTGTATGTTATTGTGTTTTCGCCAGTTGTTATGTCATAATCCCAACACAGATTGAACATAGAAGTGTATTAACTTACCATGTATGTATAAATAGTGGTATTATTCAGATTGATTGTATTCAAATTTGTCCTTAACTTACCTCGATATTCGAATGTAATCCGCCCTACGGCTAATTTTAAGAGCACGCAAAACGTTTAAGCAGCAAAAATTAAAATTCCAGCTCGATTCAAATCTCTGGAAATTGCATAATTTCTGAGTAGTCGTGTTTAACAAAACCACAAACTTTTAAACAAATTCTTTTTCTAGATTAGCGAGGTGTGCAGACGGTTCATAGCAGATCGTACCGTGAACCCGCGGCCTTTAACCTTGGAAATGCGGGATTCCAATAAAGATTCTTTGACTTTAGCCTGTAACACTCAACTCTACGGTAAGTCCGTGGATTAGATTTCTTTGACAAACAATTTTAACTCCATACCATGATATTATGACTACCGTATCAGCAATATAGGAGTACCGCACTGCTATCAATGTACCTAGGCCTACAGATATTTTGCCACTCACGGCACTCATATGTTGGCATGGCGTACAGGGGTCTACTGGTAGCTACAAAGTTAAAGTACATTACATAATGTGGTTTAAACTTTATAAAAAAGCAGTTGCTAGTTACAACTGTATGGCAGTAAATCATGTAAAAGTTAAACAAAACAAACATGGCCGACCACGCCTTTTTATACTAATACCTGTTTTGCATCTTTAGCTTCGAGAATTTCACTCGGGCCACAAAGATTAGTTGCTGCCAAGGTAAATGTGCGTATCTACACGGTAGCTCGATGTTATCTATTACGCGTTCCAGACACCATCACCCTTATCTCCGAGTGCGATCAGCAATATGATGCTTAATGCAACTGATTCTGAGCAAGTCGAGACGTCTATTTCGCCACGTTTTGTTTACGAGAATGCTCCCAAGCCGGAAGTCGAAGTGGCGAAAATATCGAGAAAAGAACCATTACTTGGGGGAGTGTCGAGTCACGTACGCTCGAGTGCGTTTACACCACGTGGTTTAATCAACCAACCGCAGCCGGTTTTTCAATTTCTACCAATTCCCGGTGTGTATTAAAGAAAAACTGCATTTATATTAGATATTTGATTTTAAGACAAAACAAAGACGCCATTAAAAAATTAGATCTTGTTCAATTTGGTCCTATATATAAAATGAGAATACATTATATGTTAACAGAGCTATACCAAGGCGCTTTCAACGACCCAAATCAAGCCAGCACATCAAGCCCAACCATGGCCTTTCACAGACCAATAATTTGCCGCAGCTGCAGGTAAGAATTTTGTACTGAGCCAAGTTTCGAACCCATGATGGGCTCGTCACCTGGACAGTTTTTTTTGTACAAGAGTCGGTATGTATGTATCAGTCGTGTTAACCAGTCGACCAAACAACCGTACAGTTGTAGGCAAGGTAAGTGATTGTGCTGCTATCCTCTGCACGTATACACGTATAATACTTTTTTCACACGTTTGTTGGATAAGTATTTTTCAACTCCTTTTTTCAACCCGATGAGTTGTTCAATGATGATTTCTTTACTCGACAGAATATAAGTGGAAACCCATCCAACTAACTATAAATGCCGTACAGATGTATCAAACAGAATATTAGGATAGGATATTCATGTTTATCCCCGTGAATGGGAAAACTAATGGGGTTAACACACGGGCAATCGTCAGATCACCTCGCGCCCATCGTCGGGTTACCGGAGCTATTTCAGTGTGTTGTGTATAACCACCTTTTTAATTTGGTAGAACCATTAATCGGCTGGGTTGCCTAGCCCAAGGACACAACCGTTTAGCTAGCGACCAGTTAGAACCTGCAACCTTTCGGTTGAAAGGCGTCGCAATAAACCACCAGACTAACTGGTCGGACAATATTTGCAGGATTGAGTTCACAAGTCCATGGATGTTGGAGTTACATGGAAGTCTCTACCACCAGCCAGTGTTGCCCAATTATTTCCCACCGCCCATCCAACGCACTTTATCCGCTCCAAATCCGGTGACCATTGCATCATCGTCTTCCTCGGAGGAATCGTTCGTGACGTCATCACATGACGCAACAAGTGAAGTGGAGGTGGAGGTGAGGATATTCATGTGTATCCCCGTGAATGGGAAAAACAAGGGTTAACACACAGGCAATCGTCAGATCACCTCGCGCCCACCCTCGGGTTACTGGAGCTGTTGCAGTGTGTTGTATATGATAGACACGTTCCTTCAATTTGGTAGAACCCATTAAGCGACTGGGTTTGGGTAATGTCTGTTAAGTGTCTTGCCCAAGGACTCAACCGACGAGCTAGCGACCAGTTCAAAATGTGCAACCTTTCGGTTGAAAGGCGACGCACTTAACCGCCAGACTATACCCGGCCGGAATGGATATCGCTTGGTCCTCACGACATAATCGCGACCATTTCGCATACCATTTTCTATTTTAAAAACGACATTAATAACGAACTCATCATGGGTTCGAAACTTACCTCAGTAAAAATATTTAAATTGCGTGGCGTCACTAAATTTGTTTAGTACATCACTACTTCGTGGACCACATCTTGTTAAATCGCAAAAAGTTTTTTTTTATTAAACCCATGATGGGCTCGTCACCAGGACCGTTTTTTTTTTGTATAAGAGTCGGTATATGTATCGGTCGCGTTAACCATTCGGCCACACGACCGTAGATGAAGTTTAATTATCGTCGTTTCCCACAACGTACTTCATCAGCCGTGCGCTAACATATACAACCACAGGTTTGTGAAACTATTGATCCACAAACTGCAAACGACTCGAGGAGAAATAAACGAGCCTTCCAATGCAATATGTGCGACGCAAGTTTTCCCAGTAAAGCAGGTAATTATTTGTATTACATCTATTTTATTACATTAATTACAGATTCAAATATTGAAATATTTAAAAAACTTCACAAGTTAATAGCATTCGGTAAAAAGGAAATATTTTAATAAAATGTTTTTTTTCAAATTTATCTTTACAGTAAAACGTCTTTTATCAGATGTAACTACAATATGATTTATACCTTTTTTTTGTATTAACATTATATTTAAAAGAACAACTTTTACCGCTTTTAAAAAATACGATAGTAAAACGTTTTTCGTGTCAAAATTTTTTGTTAGACTACTTTTTAGTCCATTCTTTTACCGAAATAATATTATATAATAAACCTGACCGACAAAATATTATCTAATGAACCTGACCGACAAAACATTATATAATACACATAGTGTTTGTTTTGGCCAACAGTGATAAGATAAGATGCTTTGTTATATAATTGCCCTGAGGTTATATATAATATTTTAAAGTTGCATAATAATTGATAAGAATCAAGGTAATTAAACGTAGTTGTTGACAAAACCTAAAAGAGCAAATTTGTGGTGAGAGTCTGTTTAAGCCCAAATTTAGAGATTAAAAGCAATGAAAGTGACTTCATTCATAACCACAAACAACAACTTGGATTGACGTGATTTATCTCCTGAGATTGACAGACGGTAGAGATTATGCAACGTCGGATGCTGCTTGCCCTAACGCAGGGGTGGGCAACTTCTCTAGTCGACGGGCCAGATGTGGGAAAATAAAGTTCTTGGTGGTCCGGATTATTACATGAATAGTATTCAATATCTAACTACTGGGTATGGTTAGATACAGTCTGCGGGCCACTCAAAATCCCTTTACGTGTCGGACCCGGCCCATGGGCCCTATGTTGCCCATACCTGCCCTAACGCATTGTTTGACGACTTAATCACATGAACGCCGATGCTAACCTTAAAGTAGATTCGTACATGGATGTCAAACTTTTAACCTTTATAACAAGCATGGCTAAACCAGTTAATTTGTTTCAGGTTTGTCAGTTCATTCGCGATTGCATACCGGTGAGCGGCCCTACAGATGTCCGGTGTGTAACAAGTCGTTCTCTCAACTGGGTCATGTGCAGCGGCATCAGAAAGTAAACAATTTTATATTATATTTAGTACAAATATATAAATACATAGTCGGTATTGCCAGTCGGTTGTGTCCTTGGGCAAGGCACTTAACGGAAATTGCCTAAACCCAGCGGATTAATGGGTTCTACCAAATTAAAGGAACGTGTGAGTCATACTCAACACACTGCAATAGCTCCGGTAACCCGACGGTGGGCACGAGGTAATCTGACGATTGCTCGTGTGTTAGCCCCCTTGGTTTTCCCATTCACGGGGCTAAAGATGAATATCCTATCCTATCCTAACCCCCTTGGTTTTCCCACTCACGGGGATAAACATGAATATCCTATCTATCCTATCCATACCAACCATAACACTTAAAAAATCGATGTTTTAAGGTCCACACCGGCGAGAAGCCGTACCAGTGCAGCATATGTCATGCCAGGGTGAGGGATAAAGCATCGATGCGGTATCACATCCAAGCTCATAAAGGCGTCAAACCATTTCACTGTGACCAGTGTGATGCCAGGTTCACCAAGCGGTCAAGTTTGGTGAAACATAAAAACGTAAGTCAAGTAGGCTTATGCAGCAGGGTAATACATGGGCTTCCAAACGACGGGCAATAGTAAAATGAGGGAAAGCGGGAAAAAGGGAAGGAACGAACTCCACAGTTTTTAGGAAACTAGTTTAAACCCTGCCCTAAACACTTATCTCAACCTTAAAACTAACCCTAACTCCAACTCCATGTTTAAAACTAACTCTTATTTCCTAATCTTTATTTTAGTGTGCACTTTCCCTCCTTCCCGCTTTCCCTCCTTTTAGTTTTCCCCCAAACACCATGTACGGAGCAATTCGTCAATATAGATTCACCACTGGCAGGGAAACTAATAATAAAGTTAAAGCTATTCGACGACAACAATATTATTTCACCATCCGGGCAATAAAGGACAAAACAAACTTCGCAAGTATAGAAATGTTAGAACCCCATGCTCATTCTACATTCTTTTCGACCGGTTAGTCTGGTGGTTTAGTGCGACGCCTTTCAACCGAAGGGTTGCAAGTTCGAATCTCGTCGCTAGCTTATCGGTGCTGTCCACCGGCAAGGCCCTCAACTGATATTGTCTGAACTCAGCGGATTAATGGGTTGCACAAAATTAAAGAAATGTGTATATCATGTAACATAGTAAAATAGCTCCGGTAACCCGACGATGGGCGCAGGTAAACTGACGATTGCCCGTGTAAAAACTACTTGTAGTTGTGCCGTATTCTTTCTTTTTAATTTAAAATAATTTTGGATTTCTTCTTTAATGTAATCTAGTTCAATTGATTAATTGCGTTCAAGTTACAATCGTTAAAATAACATATCCAATTGTGTATAATAAACGTCCTTCCATCCGTAGGTTCCACAACATAGAGGACATTGTATTGTACGATCATGATTAAACGAGATATCTAAATAACCTTTCTATCTATAGGTGCACACTGAAGAATACGTCCATCAGTGCACTCAATGTCGAGCAAGCTTTCGAGAGAAAGCGAGTCTTAGCCGACATAAACGATGTCAGCATAGTCAACAAAATGTGGAGAATTCATAATAAATGTATCATTTACACCATGTTGCTGTTTGTTGTGTTTAAGATTGAAACACCAATATATTTATATGATGAAGTAGCCAGGAAACCCGATCAGTTGAGCATGCAGACAAATACTTTTATTCATGTTTATCTCCGTGAATGGGAAAACCAGGGTGTTAACACACGGGCAATCGTCAGATCACCTTGCGCCCATCGTCGGGTTACCGGAGCTATTGCAGTGTTTTGTGTATGATTAAGACTTTTCTTTAATTTGGTAAAGGCCATTAATCCGCTTGGTGCAAGTACCTTGCTCAAGGACACAACTGACTAGTCGAGACCAGTTTCAATTTATTGTTGGTTTATACCTGTTTGGCTGTTTTATATATCTGGTTATAGTGTCTTGCATCTAATTATGCATATTATAATTTAAGAGATTTTCAGTGGTAACTTGGCGTTTGTAGACTCCATTTGTACGTTTCCAGTTCTTTTTCAGGTAATAATTATGCATTTACTAGTTTATGCAACTTTCAATTTAATTTTAATTGAAATATACCTACCAGTTCCGAAATAACGGCTGTTAAAAAATATTTGCAAAATGGTGTCATGTCTTTATTTTTGGGTCCGTCGGGAATTTCTATTACGTAAATCACTACAAAGTTACCACTTTAGACATAAACTATTAAAGCTAACAGCTCCAAAAGATTTAACCTGATTTGCGATCTCCTTTATTTTGGAGTGTAGCTTAAATGAGACTGATCACTATTTTCAGTGGACTTGACTTTTTAGGGATTTTCCGGAAAAGGGTTAAAGATAAGTTATGGGGCGTACATATCTTTTTTGTTCGTATTCTGGTTTTCTATCTTGGTGCGCTTATTCTATTTTGGGGGTTTCTCTTGGGTAAGGCACCTAACGGACATTGCCTAAACCCAGCGAATTAATGGGTTCTACCAAAATGAAGGACTGTCTTAAATAGACAACACACTGCAATAGCTCTGGTAACCCGACGGTGAGCGCGAGGTGATCTGACGATTGCCCATGTGTTAACCCCGTTGGTTTTTCTATTTACGGGGATAAACATGAATATACTATCCTATTTTAATTTTAATTAAATTGCTTTTTTTCTGATCAGCGTATTCGCATGTTTAACTTTCTTAGAAAGGTAAAGCTAATATTCCTTTTCAATCCGGAAATATCGAACAAACAACAAATTGTTTTTAATTCCGCTTTATTCCTGCAGCGTCGTTTGAACAAGGTTTACAGTTTAACAATGCTGTAAGGCTCTGCAAAATAAAGAAGTTATCGTGAGTAATGTTAACGAATGTGGCAAATGCTTGCTTCACGTGAATCTATACATTAGCGGTACTTCTTATACATTAATTTGGTAGCTTATACAGTGATGGGATTCAAGAGGTTCGCATGGGTTCGGTCGAACCCGTTCTTGGAACGTCGGGATAATCACCGATCCGATTCTTGCTTTTTTTACAGACATTAGACCTTTTAGGGAACCTGTTGTTAGTAAGTACCATACAAAAGAGAACCTGTTCTTAAAATTTTGAATCCCATCACTGAGCCTATTGTTAGTAAGCCAAAACGAAGGTCGTTTTGTCTTCTTCATACAAGATATTGTAATAGCTCCGGTGACCCGACGGCGAGCACAAGGGAATACCCGTGTCATGATGATAACTCCGCTTTAGTTTCACTAGCTCATGGATATAAAACATGAATATTCTATAAAGGTTTCTTGGTTATGATCATAATTTTTTTGGAAAGTAACGAAAAGTCGTTTCACCCATTTGCTACATATAGGTGCAATAAAAAAATTATATGCAATTAAAGTCTCGATGGACAGTTAATTAACTTACTGAAGCAAGGCATACTTGGCATATAGCAGATGGTCGAATATGACTGCTGGGATATGACCGTCGGCACGTGACCTATTGGGCAGTAATACATCGGGTTCTGGCACTTAAAACTTGCTGCAAAATAAAATTGAATAAACCATGTTCGCCAAGCTCGTTGTAAAGTCGAAGCGTTTGTGTATACCAGGGGTTAGCAACCTTTTGCACTTACAGATCTATTTTAACCGATATTTCACAAAATAAAATCTCTAAAAGCCGCAAAAACTAATTATATTTTTTTAATAATAAAAGAAAAACAACACTGTGTAAGATAAAGACGCTAATTTACTGAAACATTTGTCTGGGTGCACACGAAACTGCAAACCAAAGATAATTTATCGATTTTTAGACGTCTAAGTTAAAGTTACCTGTCACCGTTGGTGTATTGGCATCGTTTTGTTCGCATAGCATCATTCCAACGAAAAGTAGAATTATTGTCTTCATGGCTGAAACTAGGATATTGAAGCAGAGATAAAACACAACCGTATAGTAGTATAAGTCTGATCAAACTGAGGCAGCAAAGATACAAATAGGAAACAATCTGTGGTGGGAACTTTGGGACTGAAGTGGAAATCAATGACTAAAATAAAACTGGAAATTATAATAATGATTGGGCTATCATTTTCTATGGTAAGAACCATGATTGCAGTATCCGCCAGATAGTTACTGTGAAGATAGTTGTCGAACTGTTAGAGTTGTACAAAGGTCACTATATAACTCAGCTCATGACTATAAACTTGCTGTGACGTTAAATACAAGACATTTTCTGACTTTTTGGCGGTTAAGTGCGTCGCCTTTCAATCGAAGGGTTGCAGGTTCCAAACTGGTCGCTAGCTAGTCGGTTGTGTTTTTGGGCAAGGCACTGTACGTATATTGCCTGAACCCAGCGGATAACTGGGTTCTACTAAATTGAAGGAACGTGTCTATCATCTAGAGAGTGCCAACCACGTATGAAACACTACTATTTTAGAACCCTTGTTGACCGTGTACGTATTTTCTGCATGCTAAAACGATCGGGTTTCCTGGCTACGTCATCACCCTTGGTATATCCTATATAAAGTGTAAAACGTTTGATTCTGAAAGGAAAAACTTTTGGGGTCCCGATTTATCAATCCAAACTTGATTTCTGTATATTCTAAATCCCTTCATGACCGCTATGCTATATGTTATACAAAGAGCATAATGTTTGTTTCTGCAAGTAGAAACTAATGAGGTTCGGAGGTACCAATCCTAATTTCATATCTAGTTTTCTTAATTAAGTATTTATGTTGGTTTATCAAAAAACAACAACAACAATAGAAAGACATATTTCTTTGTATTATTGCGGGCTTTTCGGGGATATTTTTAATGAATGTATTTTTTCTTGTTAGGATGTCATATTCATGTTTATCCACGTGAATGGGAAAACACAAGGGGGTTAACACACGGGCAATCGTCAGAACACCTTGCGCCCACCGTCGGGTTACCGAAGCTATTGCATAGTGTGTTGTGTATGATTAGGACTTAACTTTAATTTGGTAGAAACTATTAATCCGCTGGTTTTAAAGGCCTTGCCCAAAAACACAACCGACTATTTAGCGACAAGTTTCGTACCTGAAACCTTTTGGCTGAAAGGCGCCGCACTAAACCACCAGACTAACCGGTCGGACTTTGTTGTTAAATAATTATATCACAAAAAAGTCTACAATGCGAGAAAACGGTGAATGTGCTTTTACTCCTGGGTTTGATGTGGGTTTCCTTGGTGTGATTTATCCACTATATCCACTGCATACGTGGTTAAAGTGCGGTTAAGTGATGGGTTATTACCGGGAAAATGGTTCATGGTGTATAGGTGCATACAAATCTTTTTTTGTTCGCTTTGAAATTCACTATCAATTTGTATTGGTTTAAAAGTTCAGCTGGTTTATATACGTGGTAACAGTGTATTATAATAAGTTATAGATTTTATATTTAAAGGATTTTTCGTGGTAACTTGCGGTATATAGTGTCTGTTGTCACTTTCTCAGTTTATTTTAATCACTTACAGCTTTTCCTATAATATAAAGTGAACAATTCTTACCCATTCCGAAATAGCTTAACCGTTCTGAAATATTCCCGAAATATTGGCTGTTATAAAATAATCAGAGCCGAACATACGCAAAACTGCCGTCGCGCTTATTTTTTAATGTATGTCAAGAATTTTCCTGCTACAATTTATCCAGAATTTACATTATACATCCAAACCATATTAGCCAACACATCCAGAATCATTAACTCAATTGGCAATTTTCTTTCTTATTAAATAAAGCATGACTGGTGACTAGTTTCTGTGGAATCGTATTAATGGGGATTTCCAGGAAAAAGGTTAAAGATTGTACGGACGTATGGCCAAATGGTTAACGCGACCGATACATATACCGACTCTTATACAAAAAATCGGTTCTAGTGACGAGCCCATCATGGGTTCGAAACTTGGCTCGGTAAAAAATAAAAATATTAAAAAAGGTTAAAGATGGGGAAAGAGGTTCGCAAGTTTTTAAAGGTTGTTAATGGGTATTGATTGTCCATATATTTGTTTAAATAAAATTTCTCTATTAGTTGAGTGATCTAATATTCTGCAGTTGAGTGACTATTGTAATGGATAGTTGTTTGTATCTTTACAGGATTTTAACGGTAAACTGCTATATTTAAATATATATTTGGAGTTTGTTTTATACTTTTTGAAATTTGAAATAAATAGTCCTTTTTAGTTCTACGTTTCAAAAAACAAAAAAATGACCATAAATCGCTTAAATGTATAACACTGATATTTTATGCATGGCGGAAGTTTTCCCAGCGTGATTTGCTAATATTGTCTAAACTATATCTAACTCATTTGTTCATTTTAATTCTGGTATTATAGAGCATTAACGCAGACTGATCACTGGTTTGAGTGCGGTAGTGTAGAAGGGGTTTCCCCGGAAAATGGTTATGCTGGGTATGGAATTGCCTTCAACTTTTTGTTTTGTGAAATCCACTATCAATTTGTGTTGATTTATACCTGTTTAACAGTTTTATATATCTGGTTATATTGTATTGCATCTAATTATACATGTTATAATTTAAGATTCCATGTGGTAACTTGGCGTTTGTATAGACTCCATTTGTACGTTTTCCAGTTATACCAGGTAATAATTATGCATTTACTAGTCTATACAACTTTCAATTTAATTCTAATTAAAATATACCTACCAGTCCCAAAACAACGGCTGTTAAAAAAAATATTCGCAAAATGGTGTCATGTCTTTATTTCCTTTCGGTAAATCACCTAACGGGCATTGCCTAAACCCAGCGGATTAATGGGGTTTACCAAAATAAAGGACTGTCTCAATTATACAACACACTGCAATAGCTCCGGTAACCCGACGGTGGGTGCGAGGTGATCTGACGATTGCCCATGTGTTAACCCCTTGGTTGTTCTATTTACGGGGATAAACATGAATATACTATCCTATCCTATTTTAATTAAATTGCTTTTATCCTGATCCGCGTATTCGCATGTTTAACTTTCTTGGAAAGGTAAAGCTAATATTCCTTTCCAATCCGGAAATATCGACAATAAAAACAAATTGTTTTTAATTCTGCTTTATTGCTTCGGCGTCGTTACTCCAATGTTTTCAGCTTAATCACGCTGTAAGGCTCTGCAAAATAAATAAGTTATCGTGTGTAATGTTAACGAATGTGGCAAATGCTTGCTGCAACATGAATCCATACATTAGCGGTACTTCTTATACATTAATTTAGTAGCTTATACAGTGATGGGATTCAAGAGGTTCGCATGGGTTCGGTCGAACCCGTTCTTGGAACGTCGGGATATTCACCGATCCGATTCTTGCTTTTTTACAGACATTAGATATTTAAGGGAACCTGTTGTTAGTAAGTACGATACAAAAGAGAACCTGTTCTTAAAATTTTGAATCCCATCACCGAGCCTATTGTTAGTAAGCCAAAACGAAGGTCGTTTTGTCTTCTTCATACAAGATATTGCAATAGCTCCGGTGACCCGACGGCGAGCACAAGGGATTACCCGTGTCATGATGATAAATTCCGTTTAGTTTCACTAGTTCATGGAGATAAAACATGAATATTCTATAAAGGTTTCTTGATTATGATCACAATTTTTTTTGGAAAGTAACGAAAAGTCGTTTTACCCATTTGCTACATATAGGTGCAATAAAAAAATTATATGCAATTAAAGTCCCGCTGGACAGTTAATTAACTTACCTAAGCAAGGCTTACTTGGCATATAGCACATGGTCGAATATGTCTGCTGGGATATGACCGTCTGCACGTGACCTACTTGGCAGTAATAAAACGGTTCTTTGCACATAAAACTTACTGCAAAATAAAATTGAATAAACCATGTTCGCCAAGCTCGTTGTAAAGTCGAAGCGTTTGTGTATACCAGGGCGCGGCAACCTTTTGCACTAAAAGAGCCATTTTAATCGATATTTCACAAAATAAAATCTCTGAAAGCCGCAAAAACTAATTATATTTTTTTAATAATAAAAGAAAAACAACACTGTGTGAGATAAAGACGATAATTTACTTCTGGTTGTTTCACTTTTGCATGGATATTGAACATATTAATCGCTATCTATTGTAGCAATAAAATTAATTATTAAGAGCCGTATACTTTCAGTTTAAAGTGTCTTAAAAATACACTTTGTATGGGCGTATCTAGAGTGACAGGCATTATACAATGACCGGAGAAACATTTGTCTTCATGCATTCGAAACTGAAAACCAAAAATATTTTCTCGATTTTTAGACGTTTTAGTTAAAGTTACCTATCACCGTTGGTGTATTGGCATCGTTTTGTTCGCATAGCATCATTCCAACGAAAAGTAGAATTATTGTCTTCATGGCTGAAACTAGGATAATGAAGCAGAGATAAAACACAACCGTATGGTACTATAAGTCTGATCAAACTGAGGCAGCAAAGATACAAATAGGAAACAATCTGTGGTGGGAACTTTGGGACTGAAGTGGAAACCAATGACTAAAATAAAACTGGAAATTATAATAATGATTATCATTTTCTATGGTAGGAACCATGACTGCAGTATCCGCCAGATAGTTACTGTGAAGATAGTTGTCGAACTGTAAGAATTGTACAAAGGTCAATATATTACTCAGCTCATGACTATAAACTTGCTGTGACGTTAAATACAAGACATTTTCTGACTTTTTTGACAACAAATAGCACACAGGATGTCCCCATATAGAAATATGATGCACCCAGGGGTATTAAGTTATATGATGTGGGATATTCATGTTTATCCCCGTGAATGGAAAAACAAATGGGGATAACACACGGGCAATCGTCAGATCACCTCGCGCCCACCGTCGGGTTACCAGAGCTATTGCAGTGTGTTGTATATGATAGAAAACGTTCCTTTAATTTGGTAGAACCCAATAATTCACTGGGTTACGGCAATGTCCGCTAAGTGCCTTGCCCAAGCGCACAACCGACTACAAAGCGAACAGTTTCAAACCTACAACCCTTCGACTACTATTTGGCAAAGAGACATTTATATAAAAAAGTTATTTGCCAACACCACAAAACATAGTTGGGTAAAAAATATTCTGTGAAACACTGGCTTTCTGCAGTTGTGCATAAGAATATAAAAACGCTAATTTAGAGCTTTTGGCTCTCAGGATTTGTCGTCATAATCGGTCTATCCATGGCGGCAAAGCATTAGCACTAATCTACCAACCAAATCAAACGAACAAAACATATTATTCTAATGTATTACATGTCATAGGTTATTATAGACCTTAGACAACACTTAAAGGAGGGAAAGAGGGAAACTGCCCACTAAAATTATAGAAACTAATTTAAACCCTGCCCTAAACACTAATCTCGACCCCAAAACTAACCCTAACTCCAATCCCATGTTTAAAACTAACTCTAATGTCATAATCTTCATTTTACTGTGCGGTTTCCCTCCTTTTAGTTTTCTCCGAAAACTTGCCAGCGTTACGCAGATAAAAAGGAGTAAAATCGAAAATGTGTTCCCTTCAAAATCGAACCCATAAATAGTATGTTGTACTGTCGCGTCGCGATAAATCTTCTAAAGTACGCGGTCTCTACGTAATGGTGGGATATTTTGATATTTGTACTTTGTGCACTTATCGAATAAAGCAGAACTAAACAACGTATATTGAACATTTTACATGCAAGACACCTTACCAACACATTCAGGCAACAATTTCGTTTATTTTTTGTGCAATCTAAGCTTCACATGGGAGACTATAATAGAGATCATATAAAATGTTTATTGAGAATCGTCAATAACTGTTAAAGGCTACAAAAATAAAGTTTGGAATTCATCTTGCTGCTTAAACGAGTTTTTTAAGGAATGTTTAATTTTCAATAAGAGGTAGGGTTTGTAATGTTAGCTAGAACTGCTATAGCAAAAAGCACCGCCACTTTAAGTTGCCAACACAATATTTTAAAGCGAAATTTGCGTTGTCGTCTTTTAACTATGCAATATGACTCTTGTGAGCATGAGTGTCGTGTGCAGTGACACTCAGGAATTTTAAACAATTTTGAAAACATATCCTGACAATAAAGTTCATTATCTCCTGTAGTGTCGCAGCAGTAACATTTCAAAACTTTAAACCGCTGCTCTAATTGACAGCTATATAGGTTGTTATTTAAAATAATTAAACGCACGAGCAGCATTAGTTGACGATTCGTTATAGTCGTGTTTCAGGGTTATGACGTCATTTTTGAGTTATGACGTCATTTTTGAGTTATGACGTCATTTTTTGTGATTTTTATGTAATGACGTAATTTTTGTGATTTTCAGGTAATGACGTCATTTTTGTGATTGTGGCGTCATTCTTCGACTCTGTTCTTGAACAATACTTCGACGACCGATGCGTCCGCCATCGTCGATACGTCACCCAGATCATGGTTGCCCTTGGCAACGTTACGCAACACACGACGCATTATTTTGCCGGATCTCGTCTTCGGGAGGCCAGGCGCGTTCTGTATGAAGTCAGGGGTGCCGAATGCCCCAATGTGGTGACGCACTGTTGGAAGTGAAGGCGTTAAATTAACAACTCAAAGGCAGAATTCTGTTTGTGCAAAGGGTTAACCCATAATGGGCTCGAGGCTAAGACTGTTTTTGTGACCTAAGGTAGTTTAATAAGTTCTCATTGTAGGCTTTATTTAACTACGAATCTAGATAATATAATGCACATGTTAATTCACACAAGCAAACTGACAATGTACACAATCTACACTGAACGTTACAATGCACTAGTTAGAGGAATTGGGAACAGGTTTGAAGTAGGCTAATCAACGTGGAGCGAAGCGTGGGAAACAATCAAGCTTAGGGCGAGGATACTTTATCACAACTGTTTTTGTAAATAATTCAATATATGCATGGTGGCATTAATCAATTAGCTATACAACAATAAGTTCATTGATGGGAAACGTCATTGAAACTTAATTTTCATTGAAAAAAGTTGATTGAAAACTTAATTCAATATTGAAGAAAAATATTGAAGAAAGTGCATTGAAACTTACTTCAATTTATGCATGCTAACATTGATCAATTGGCTACACGGAAGTAAGTTCATTTATGGGTCATAGTTCAATGCCATTACGACAACTAGGTGCGAGAGTGAAACGACTTACGGAAGTCGTCTACACCTACTGGATGGGACAGGACACCCATGTATATCTTCAGAGATGAGGCAACGCAGGTAGGAAAATAGGAGGGTTTTATCACAGGTTATCGTCAGATTATCTTTTGCGAACAGTCCATATATAATCGGGTAAAAACTAACGTTATCAAGTTGAAAAACGTAACAATATAATCTGTAAATTTGAATTGGACCAAACCACTTATCAATCTCAGGGAAGTCTGACCGGTTAGTCTGATGGTTTAGTGCGATGTCTTTCAACCGAAATGTTACTAGATCGAAACTGGTCGCTAGCTAGTTCATTGTGTCCTTGGGCAAGGCACTTGACGGACACTTCCCGAACCCAACGGATTAATGGGTTCTACCAAATTAAAGGAACGTGTCTATCATATACAACACACTGCAATAGCTCCGGTAACCCGACAGTGGGCGCGAGGTGATCTGAAGATTGCCCGTGTATTAACCCCCTTGGTTTTCCCATTCACGGGGATAAACATGAATATCCTATCCCTAAGTCTAAAGACCCCATAATATTCCATCAATGGCTGCAGAACAATCATCACCTTTTTCCTTCAGTTCCTTCACCAGATCCTGGGTGAACTCTGACCCCTCGAGTATTGTTACGAAACAATAGAGGCATTCTCCTTTGACGCTATGTGGCTTGCCGACAACTGCAGCTTCCGCCACTAGGTTGTGCTCTATCAATGAGGATTCAACCTCGGCAGTACTTAGCAGGTGGCCTGATGTGGGGGGGGGGTTAACTTAATGAAACATGAATATTTTGATTCTATGTTCATGTCCGACCAGTTGGTTTCGCAGTTAAGTGCTTTGCCTTTTAATCGAAAGGTTGCAGGTTCGAAACTGATCGCTAGCTAGTCGGTTGTGTCCTTAGGCAAGCACTTTACGGACATTGGCTTTTGAGGGTTCTTGTAATTACTACAGGACCACTTGGAGCGCTATGGAAAGTACTTCTAACCCTCTCCCAAACACTTATCTTAACCCCAGATCTAACTTTAACCCCAACCCTAACATTAATATCATATTCTTCATATTAGTGAGAAGTTTCCCTTTTTTTAATTTTCTCTGAGGCTTTTGTAATTAGCAAGTATAATAAGCACTCCAAGCGTTCCAAGCGATCCTGTAGTAATTACAGGTACCAGGCTTTTGATCATCACATGTCAACAAGAAGGCCACAAGAGCTATTATCATGTGATGTATATGATGGAGACATTTTATTCTTATTACCAATTACTGCACTGGGAAAGACATAAGGTATTGGCAGGTTTCGATCCCACTATCTTTCGTCCGGTGGGCGCGTTACTTATAGCTAACTGACCTAAAGCTGTAACACTGTGTTAGCCGGTTGGTGTTGCGGTTTAGTGCATCGCCTTTCAATCAAAAGGTTGAAGGTACGAAACTGGTCGCTAGCTAGTCCTTGGGCAAGGCACTTTACATACATTGTCTGAACCCAGTGGGATTAATGGGTTCTACCAAATTGAAGGAACGTGTCTATCATACACAACACACTGCAATAGCTCCGGTAACCCGATGATGGGCGCGAGGTGATCTGACGATTGCCCGAGTGTTAACCCCCTTAGTTTTCCCATTCACAGAGATAAACATGAATATCCTGATTCTGAATATCCTATCCCATACCTGATACATTAATCATGTCCTCAATTCCACCGGTGATCCAAATATAACCGTCTTCATCACGTTTGCATCCATCCCCTGGCACGTAATAACCCGGGAATTTTGTGAAATAAGTTCGTTCGAATCGCTGGTGGTCGCCATACACTGTGCGCATGATACCAGGCCAGGGTTGTTTGAATACCTGGGGTATGGGATGAGTTGGGGACGCCGGTTATTATTTGAATTTAAAGTTAAATCGTTTTGAAGCAGACTTGCTGACTTTCCCAAGATGCCCAATTAAAAATTTAAACAAAATTTAAACATGAAAATCGTAAAAAATAAAAAATCGGAAAAATTTGTTTTGTGCTTTCTTAGAAGCATGGTGTAATGTAGTGAGTTATATTACGTGAAACCTGATAACAAAAAAACTTTCCATCTTTCCAAATTTTTTAAATTACAAATTTATATAAAAAAACACAAATAGTTGATCATGTTTTATGAAGTTTCCATCCAAAATACAGTTTAACTCAAACGTGGAAAATATGAATAACATTGTTGTGGAAATGCGTTAATTTCTATCTCTGCAGTAATATGTGCAGGTTTCCAGACAGTTATTTTATGCCCTGGAATTATGTGTGCCCTGTAATCAACTGTAATCATGCCCGCATGTATGTAATAACCATTTACTTTTGGTGTGTGACACTCTTTGCGTGCATTTCGTGCTATATAACCCGACGTGTTTCGCTTTAATTTTATTCACTACTAAGTACCTCCAGTACAAGAATACAACAGCGAACGCACAGATATCACAGCAAATTGCAGGAACACACTCTAGCACAGAACTCTGACGTGTTAGTCTGGCGGTTATTTGCGACGTCTTTCAACCGAAAGGTTGCAGGTTCGAAACTAGTCGCTAACTAGTCGGTTGTGTCTTGGGCAAGGCACTTTACGGAAATTGCCTGAACCCAGCGGATTAATGGGTTCTACCAAATTAAAGAAACATGTCTATCAAACACAACACACTACAATAGCTCCGGTAACCCGACGATGGGCGCGAGGTGATCTGACGATTGCTTGTGTGTTAACCCCTTTGGTTTTCCCATTCACGGGGATAAACATGAATATCTAATCCCTATAATGCACAGATACCACAGCATATCACAGGAACACACTCCACTACGCAACTCACCAAATATCCTTCAGCAGGACCCTCCAATTCCACCCCCTCATCGGATAATATGGCGGGTACGATGCCGAAGAATGGGAAGGTTGCCGAGCCGGGTTTGGTTGGGGTGCATCCGGGTAGAGGGGTGAGTACATGGCCTCCCTGGTGGGGGTGGGGTTGGGGAGGTTATCTGCTTTGTTACTTTTATATTCGGAAAAAAAACAGAATTTAAAGAAGTATCTACAATTAGTATTGATCTTGTGCAAAAGTCGTTAAAAATCGTTAAAAGAACACAACTAATTGTGTGTAATAAACGTCGTTCCGATCGTTGGTTCCACAGTGGAGTTTGTATTGTCTAAAAACAGAATTAAAATAAGTATCTACGATTACCATTGATCTTGTGCGAATAGTATGTTGTTGGGTTGATTACATTATGGAAAAGGGGGAATTGTACAGTTTTCGAAGCAAATAAGCAAGCTAAATGTGTTTATTATAACCTAGGATGATCGTTTGATACTATAGAAATGGGCATTCTACTTGCTCAGTGATGGAATTGCCAGGTTTATTGGAATTTACCGTTTCAGTCTGCCAGAATGTATCCACGATGCTACACTTGCTGTTCCCGATAACAGTGTGGTAGAACATCCACGCTTCTGGATTGATGGGTTCCCCAACTGTGCCCAACACTCTCAGAGATGAACGGCTGTATCTGGTGATACAACATCACATTAGATGTTGTAAATATAAAACGGGACATAATATAGCATTGCGATAAAAGTACAATTCAATTGATCCATTATGTTATCCATAATAACACATTGGTGCTTTTTTTATTTAAATTTGTACATTTTAGAATTATTAAAATGATAGAAAAACAACATTTGTAAAGAAAAACACAATCTTTATATAAGAACCCCAGCTTTCGGAAATGCGACGAATCAATCAGGCTATTACAATGATACTTACTTTTTAATTGGTTCCTCGCCAAACTTCATAAGTGCCCTGATGGCGGTGGGCGCAGTGTAGAACTTGGAAACTTGATATTTATCCACGATGGCCCAGTATCTACTGGGATCGGGAAATAAGGGAACTCCTTCAAACTGAAACAAGTGGGCGTTGGTCGATCAGACAGGTATGAACACATATGTATATGTGTTTCTAAATCGAATTTCAATATAGGTTTCAAAAAATATATTACAGTATTTAGTGCTGCCTGTGGTAATGCTATCTGAACACTAGATATACCTGAACAAAATATACTGTGATATTCGGACAAACAAATAAAAAATTATTATAAAAACATAATTTAAATTGCATGTTATCTAAATAACGTTCGTTCTCTTACAGAAAATATCCGTGTAAAATTTAATTCAGTGGTGAACAAATTTCATTTGCGGGATAAACCGAAACCTGTTTTTCTAATATTCAAATATATAAACCCGACCTACCATAACAGACGTGGCACAGTTGAGAAGTGGTCCATATGTGATGTAAGTGTGACCGGTGATCCACCCGATATCAGCTGTGCAGAAGTACACATCATCGGGGTGGTAGTCGAACGAGTATTTATGAGTTGTAGCCGCGTATAACATGTACCCAGTGACGTGGTGCAATACACCCTGTAGTGTCAGGTGAAACATGTCAATTCCAAATGGTTGGTATAAATTTGATGAAAAAAATAATAATTAATTTGTCACTTTCTAGTTTCAGAAGATCTACAGTTACCGTGTTGTTGGGTTTTCACTTTGGATGTGGATATGTATAGGTCTCTGGTGTAATATGACTAGAATATATTTATCCTGCATGAAATGGGAAAATCACAAGGGGCGTCATCAGATACCCTGTGCCCACTACTGTCATGTTACACAGAAATTGCAGTGTGATCTTTACGATAGGATAGGATAGGATATTCATGTTTATCCCCGTGAATGGGAAAACCAAGGGGGTTAACACACGGGCAACAGCTTACCTCATGCCCATCGTCGGGTTACCAAAGCTATTTCAGTATGTGTTGTGTATGATAGACACGTTCCTTTAATTTGGTAGAACCCCATTAATCCGCTGGGTTCGGGCAATGTCCGTTAAGTACCTTGCCCAAAGACACAACCCAAATAGCTAGCGACCAACTTTCGTCCACAAGAGGGCACCAACCTTGGGGATTCCAGTAGATCCGCTGGTGTAGAGAATGAACAACGGATCTTCACTCCCCATCCACTCCGGATCGCATTCCGATGATGCAGATTGCATGAGGTCCTTCCAACTACGATCCACATCTTTGTTCCACACCATCTGCATTGATGTGAAGGATAGGAGGATATTCATGTTTATCCCCATGAATGGGAAAACCAAGGGGATTAACACACGTGCAATTGTCAGATCACCTCGCGTCCACCGTCGGGTTACCGGAGCTTGGCAGTGTTTTGTATATAATAGACATGTTTCTTCATTTTGGTAGAACCCATTAATCAGCTGGGTTTAGGCAAAGTCCATTAAGTGCCATGCCCAAGGTCACAACCAACTAGCTACTGATCAGTTTCGCACCTGCAACCCTTCGAATGAAATGCGACACACTTAACCGCTAGACCAGCGTTTCCCAACCTTTTTTGGCGCGGACTATTTCCTTACCAGCGAAAGTTTACTTGATTGTTAGTCGCCCTTGAATGTAAGCCGCGTTTACTGTATCGGTGCCTACCGTGTGCCTACCGTCACAACTTTCAACTTCCTTGTTTAGACAGTGGAAGACATAGCATCAGACAAAATACCGTATCAGCATAGCAACAAATCGCTAAGCAAAAAAAAATGTAAACCGCCCTTGAATTTAAGCCGCAAACATGATGGAAAGAAAAATTATGAGCCGCAGCTTAAAATCGAGCAAATACGGTATTTTAATTTATTACCTTCAAACCACTGCATGGGCGCATGGCTGGTCTTTCCGTCTTATCGTCACAGAAACTGGAGGCCGTGACGTGGCTCACCACCACACATGAGGACACCAAGTGCCCACCTTGCGTGCATAACTCCAACGCTTCGTCAGCGATTTCCTTCAAATTGATCAGCTTCGTTCCGCGGTAAACACCATCTGAGGAGAAGAACTTATGATGGCTGGTGAACTTGATTTAAATGGGATTTCTAATTTTCTCATAAATTTTTAATGGAAATGAAATTTAAACCAAATTAAAACATCCTATGAGATGGGATCAATAGAAGCAAAAACACAAAACACCCTAATTTTGAACTCAAAACATAAAATCATAAATATAGAAATAGTAATTTTCAAATCAATACGATGTTTTGGGGAAAACCAAAAGGAGGAAAAGCAGGAAGGAGGGAAACTGCACACTAAAATGAAATTATGATATCAGAGTCAGTTTTAAACATGAAGTTTGAGTTAGGGTTAGTTCTGGGGTTAAGATCAGTGTTTAAGGCAGGATTAAAAGTAGTTTCCTTTATCCCCTTGAATGGGAAAACCAAGGGGGTTAACTCACAGGCAACCGTCAGATTACCTCGCGCCCACTGTCGGGTTACACGTTCCTTCAATTTGGTGGAACCCATTAAGCCGCTGGGTTTAGGCAATGTCTTAGAAAGCAAGAAATGCATATAACTTGATGTTTCAATATTGTTTTTTGAGATATTAGCCCAATTTTTATAGATATTAAAACGAAATAAAATCAGGCATTTCGCTAAACTATCTAATGTAAGCGATTTAAAACTGTAAAAGTCACAACGCCATATCTCTACTGCAGTCATGACACATTGCTATTATCCCACCCATCTGAGCATATACATAGGAACGTCATGAAGGTTAGTCTACATCACCGGTAGTTCTGTTAATGATTAAGATAATCTATTGTTGAACAACTTTCAGCTTCGTCAGGTGACGATAAACATCATTAAAATATTGGTTTTGCATTTCGAAAGTGTGAGAAGCCAGTTGAAGATGGATATCTCTCCTTTACAAATTTTATATTAATGTGTGGCACCCAAAAAGATGCTTTAGTGTTTGTTTTTCTTATCTAAGTAGCAAATGCCATTACCCAAGCAAACATTAGCATGACATTAGCAAATATTAGCATGACATCATTAAATATTTACCAGCAGTAACGAGAATGTCGCACTTGGCGTCCAAGATTCGGCCGCTCAAGGATTCAGCTGAAAATCCTCCAAACTGCAACAGTGTAAAAGACATTTTGATTTAACCAATTTCAAAAACTAGTAATGCTCTAGTACCAGTTTACGATTAAAACAATTACATAAGTCATATTACAAACCCATATTTAAAATCTAGATGTATAAATATCATTTTACGCTTGCGAGTATGACAATGTTTTAATTTCTTGATTAAAAAGGGAATTATACATTAAACTTCAAGTGATAATTTCTAAACTTTATTCATATTTTTATAACAGATTCTCATAAGAAAATGTACAGTCTTGATATTGATTGTAATAATCGAAATATGTAAAAATCATTTATTTCCACCATATACCAAGGCTAAAGCTTTTCTTGTTCGAATTTTCAGTCTTTCTACTTGTTGTTTTAATATGCAAATTTTCGAGTAACAAATCAACATTGACTCTTGTAAAGCAATCATTGATCTTGTTTGTGTTTACCAATCATAATTTATATGAAATGAAACCTATCATCGAAACATCTGTGTACACCATGTTATTTCCAGCATACACCAAGCGTATATTGTTTTCTAGAATTATATGCTGGAAAAGCTTGATTTACATGGATGTTTCGATTGTAGCTTCATTTCAGGTTAATGATGATTAAACCTATAATCAAAACGTGTAAAACATACCATTTTCAATATA
>CH002905.1:94343-161510 GCA_000149265.1 Ciona savignyi | reverse complement strand
TTGTCTTCTAGATTTTACAGATCAAATTCAAAGCACCCACATACCACTATAGAATGCACAGCACCAATCCTAGCGCATGCGAGCATGGCCACTACTAGTTCCATTATCATGGGCATATAGATTGCTACTCTGTCTCCTTTCTTTACTCCAAGAGACTTTAGAACATTAGAGAACTTGCAAACCTGGAAACGTAGTAAAGTAATGTATGCACAAAATAAAAATTAAAAAACTAGGAGATTTCAACTAATTTTTCATCATATGACTAATATTTTTAATCCACCATATTCAAATGGAAAACAAGGTTCACAAAAATGAAGGTATATGTACATGAAATTAATGAAATATTATAGTGAGGAATTTGACTTTGCACATATTTTAAAACTTTAAATAGTCAAAACGCTTATAGTTTACTTTTAAATTTTTAAAATAAAATATTCAAGTAAAGTATACAAACCTCAGCTAATAGTTTTTTGTAGGTGATACTTGTACTATCCATTGGGTCATTGCCTTCCCTGGGCAAATACATATGTAATTAGTGCCGTCTGACCGGTTAGTCTGGCGGTTTAGTGTGTTGCCTTTCAATCGCTAGACTGTTGTGTGCTTGGGCAAGGCACTTAACGTACATTGCCTGGAACCCAGCAAATTAATGGGTTCTACTAAGTTAAAGAAACGTGTCTATCATATGCAACACACTGCAATATCGAGAACTAGTTGAAATTTTGATTTAATTAAAAGCCTGAGAAAAGGAGACCCTTATGAAAAATCTTAAATAATGCAAACTTTTTATATTTAAATTACTTCCTAATGATGTACTGGTACTAACATAGGCGGCGACTTCAGTAAAATGTTACCGTTGCGCGAAATTTTATGACGTCACAATCGGCCCTATGCCTCGAACTAACTCGGATAGAACTATGATACTAACGGTTTACAAAGCTAAAAGATTAAGCCAGGAGTTTAAGTGTTTAACTACTCCTCCCGCTGAAATATTGCAAGGTGGTTAATACGCAGCTCAGCGTCAACAATACGGAAAGAATATACCAAATATTTATGTGTCTGCGAGGGCTGTGCAAGAACCCAGATTCTTATAACGGTTAACTGATCAAAGAAAAAAAAACGGTAACCGTTAACCGATGTTAGCCTACTGTTCTCTCTAGCTAATACTTAGTAATGGAAAGAACATGGGGAAAAACGGGAGTGCGTCAATGGTCCTGTATTGAATCTAGGTCAACGTAACCCTAGGTCAAACCGCCGATCAAAGCAAAAACACCGCTGGAAAAGCGGCGCTGCGGTTAGTTGATTTAATGTGATACCGGTAATTATTTAAATGCGCAGGAAATTTTTTGCGTAATTTTAAAACAGACATTGCGGCGAATTTACAACGTTGCGCTGCAACGGCGCAACGGCGGAAGTCGGCGCCCATGGGTACTAATATAAGTTTATTACAAAAGATTAAACTTGGTTTTCACTGTTTTTAATTAAAATTTTTGTATACCGTTATATTGGGGTGCTATGTACATTTTGTGTAGCACAACAATAGATGCATTGACTCACCAATAAAATGCAATTTTATCACCATGACCATTGTTAATATTTCTATCGAGGCAGTTGTAGCAGATATTTGTTGTGGCACCCTCCATACATCGGATATAAACATCTCCTTTACTTATGTCAAAGTTGTAGTCGAAAAACTCACCTGGGAAATTTAGAATAAATTTTTGCTGGTAAGTTATAAATGGTATTGGACAACAGGTCAATTAGGATAGGATATTCATGTTTATCCCCATGAATGGGAAAACCAAGGGGGTTAACACACGGGCAATCATCAGATCGCCTCGCGCCCATCGTCGGGTTACCAGAGCTATTACAGTGTGTTGTATATTTGAGACATTGCTTCAATTTGGTAGAACCCATTAATCCGCTGGGTTTAGGTAATCAGGCAAGTGCCATCGAAACTAACATTAAGACAATTATCAATACAATATCACCCAAGACACAATTGAAATTAAAATAAACTAAGAAATCCAACCTTCATGGTGCTTTTTAAAATAAAAATTCTCAGCGATTTTGCCCCAGAATTTTCCAGGATCTTCCACACTTTGCTTGTACATGTCGGCATATTGCTCCATGGTTTTAACATGGGCCACATCGCTAACACAGCTTGGAGGTAAGTATGTCTTTGTTTCACCAGCCATTGTACCTAACAGTTGTATCCTACCGTTGCATACAAATCAGATTAAGTTTGTTTTTTACAATAATAAAACAGCCATTACTATTATTTAAACAAGGATAGGATATTCCGGTTTATCACATTAAATGAAAAAACCCAAGGGACTTTAACTGACATGCAATTGTCAGATCGCCTCAAGTCAATAGGCGGGTTTCCTTAGCTATGGCAGTGCGTTGTGTATGAAATAGACCTTCCTTGAATTTCGTTAAACCCATACTAGTCCATTAGGTTTATAGGCAATGTCTTGTCCAAGAACACAACTGACTAACCAGCGACCAGTTTCCAACGACCAACCCTTCGACAACACACTAAAATAAAGATTATGGTTGGGGTTAAAGTAAAATGTTATTTATGCGGTGAAGATTTATATTTTGGACATGGTTAAAATAAGTTTCAATACTTGGAGACTTCCGTGAGCAGTCTTCCTGCTTTTAGTTTGGTGCTATGACTTTACATTATATACGTTATATCTGGACGTATGATTGTCGAGTCAGTTATTTCTTTGTACATGGCGTTTAGTGGGCATCAACTTCCTCAATTGTAACTTAGTTATAAACTATTTATACGTGGCCACTCCCTACTGCCCGACGATTTCTTGTTATTTCTTATGTTATCGTAACAGCACCTTTATCTGTTGCTGCAGTATTTTCATATTTGATCAACCATGCATGAACAGATTTTAGCGATATTTTATTTTTATTTTTTGCAAGGTGCCGCATTTATTTCATTAATATGCTGGTTCTTGAACTGCTTATCACTAAATTATCATATTTCCTGCCTTTAGTTTGTATTTTTTATGAGAGTCTGTTTTATTGCGATATACAAAAACCTCACTTGCCGAAGTGTTTAGTAATTTAATTGGTCGTTTTGTTCTTTTATTATTTATGTTCTTGGCAAGGGAAGGAACTGAACTGTTTGGTAAAAATAAAATTTAAACTGTTTGTGAAAAAGTAAAAACTTTATATTTCCATTAACTTTGGAATGTTGTGGAGCTTTTTAATCGAAGATGTTGTCAGGTTGAGTAATGATTGCTTCGCCGGTTTCTTATGCTTGGGTAGGATATTATATTCCTATTTTATGATCTTGGATGGGAAAACACAAAGGGTTATATTCAATGTTCGGTAAGTGCCTAAATTAAGTACTCAATCGATAAATTATCGCCCAATTTGCCCGGTTTCGACACCATATACTCCTCCGAATGGACAAATCCCTTCTTTCGGACTGTGGAACACAATGAAAAACACCAAATGGCAAAGACGACCGTGTAACAGTGCATAAATAAGTGAGACTTGGATTATGCGGCGTTTCAGGCATTTACCTTAAATGTGATTTCTATTTATTTTTAATGACTTTTTTTGGTTTTGCTGTTTTTTTTCTTCTTTTACTAGCATTAATGACTCAGCTGCTGAGCGTAAATTATAAAAAATAATTTGACAATTACTGACCAATAACGGCTTTCCAAGATCTTTAAATTTTTTTGTAAAAATAAATAAATTATATTTCGAAAAATAAACCGAATCACTTAAACATAAATGCGTGCAAACATTGTCTATTACTTCACACTCGCTATAACGAAGTTGCTAGTATTATAAAATTGTGCTACGAATACAAACAGGAACCAGGTATATGTGAAGACGATGTGTCATGCAGAAATTTCAATGTCATAACGATAGAGTTAGTGGGTGATTCCAACGTTTTCGCCCTTCCATCGTTCCTGCAACTCAACATGGACTTCGAGATCTCGCAATGCTGCTTTACTTTCGTCATCCAACACTAAAAATAAACCGATTTCTGAGCAATCGACCAAAAATATTTTTAGTAAATGCATGCTAGGTTGAATCGTCGCCTCTTAAACGAAACGAGGATATTTCCGGCAGTTTAGTCTAGCGGTCAAGTGCGTCGCCTTTCAATCGAAAGGTTGCAGGTGCGAAATTGGTCGCTACCTAGTCGGTTGTGTCCGTGGGAAAGGCACTTTACGGACATTGCCTGAACCCAGCGGATTAATGGGTTCTAGCTCCGGTAACCGGACGATGGGCGCGAGGTGATCTGACGATTGCCCGTGTGTTAACCCCCTTGGTTTTTCAATTTACGGGGATAAACATGAATATCCTAACCTATCTATTTCAGTTGAAGGCGAACCGATTTTTTTAAAAAAATTCAGAATTAATGATTCTAGGATTCTAAAACGCACAATCATGGTAATAAGAAGAAATTGAAATGAAAGTTTAAAATTAAAATCGAAGTTTACCATTCTTGTGCAGCAATCTTGCTTTCCGTATAAGCTCGTCGGCGCCTTGCTCTATAAAAGTCGGGGTGTGGTGTCTCGTTCTCGCCACTAGGTTGCGTATTGCCATGCACGCCTGTTTCTGTGGGAATATTATGACGTGTTTTTCATCAAAAGATTATTTGAAATTCAAAACTGTGAAAAAATGTGTCAAAATCAAAATGCAACGAAGTTTTATTTAAAATGGAATGCTCTGATTAATTGAAATTTGTTTTGTTTTTGAGTTTTGAGTGTATTTCCATGATCGTACTTTTCGTGTGCCTTCGACGTTCTTTCTTATATCCCAATCGCCAATAAAAAAAATGATGGCGTGTTTAGTACGGTCGTATGGCCGAATGGTTACGCGACCGATACATATACCGACTCTTATACAAAAAAACGGTCCTGGTGACGACCCCATCATGGGTTCAAACCTAGGCTCGTTTAAAAAAAAGAAAAAAAATTATGGCGTGTTTAGTACGGTCGTATGGCCGAATGGTTAACGCGACCGATACATATACCGACTATACTATACAAAAAACGGTCTGGTGACAAGCCCATTATGGGTTCGAAACTTGGCTAGATAAAAAAAATATGGCGTGTTTAGGAACAGATTGTTGTGTTTATACTTGGGTTGTGATAGTAGAAACGCAACTGTTGGAGCCTTTAGCCGTGATTTTTTAGGTTACTTCGTTTAAGTTCTTACCTATTGACCATCGGCTATTGTGATGGGTTGTATAGGTATGATTGAAAGATTTCTTTAGTTTTAGTAGAATCCATTAATCCACCAGGTTCAGACAATTTATACTAAGTTTAAGTTTAGTTTATTCATTTTTTTGCCCTAGTTTTTAAAAATGGCAAACGAATATAATCACGATTAAGAAACTGGAAAAGACGGCAAAACGAACAATTTAAAAAAAAAGGATATAATTTAATAAATATAGCGGACGCGGCCGCCAAACCTAGGCGAAAGAACAAAAGTGTCTTGCCCAAAGACACAATAAATTAGACACATGCTGATATCGACCAGACAACCTTTTGGAGTATAACATTTCTACAGCCGTTTGCTCGTTGGACAGTAGTTTTGAAAACTATACGTGTTCAATCACTTTCTATGCGGCAAGATGGTTTAGACCGCAACATAACGCATCGTGCTAAAATCAAAGTAACGGGTTGCAATAATCTGTAATACATTCATAGGTAACTGACGGCATTGCATTCAGCTGTCCCGCCAAGATATAATAACACAAATCCATTAACCCTAAAATTATCTGCAAATGAAACGTTTCCATGCAAAAAAAGTTGCGGATATTTCGAGTCGATTTTTCAAACAAAACGAACTTCAACAGACATCATACTGTTCTGGTATTCCGTGGTGAAATCATTTTAGCTTTAAACTTCTGAACTACGTAAGCTGCGTTACCCTCGCGAGAGGCAGACGCCTAACATCTATAATTAATAAAGCTGCTACCTGGCGCCCGGCAAGGATCAGACGACTTAAGGAACTTGAACACAATTACGGCGTTACCATGGTTCCCGGGAGTTGATTAAGTGATTAGGTATGACCGACGTCGCGGAACAAAATTACAATTGCAAGTATGTCATTATGATTTTCCAAGGAGCCTATAGGTTTTCAGAAACGTCATTTTAAGGAAAGGCACCAGTATTAAATACTAATGAATCGTCGCTGTCAACTTATTCAATGCTATTACGGAGCGTCAGACGGTAAAACCAAAGGGCTAGTCGATACCTAGTCTGTTGTCTTTGGGCCAGTCACCTATTTGGTGTTGCCTGAACTTAGTGGATAAATGGGTTAAGTAAAAACTGTAACAATTTCACCATCGTATTCAAAATACTACGACAGTGAACACGAGGTGAGCTGTCAAATGCCACGGTAATAACAGAACCTGTGTTTTCCCCATCAAACATGTGAACAGGAATATATCGTACATGCATTTAATAATGATTCGATTACGAACTGTGGTAGTTCGGGTATGGTGGGCGCTATATATATAACACATTGGATGCTTTTATCAGGTACACAATAGTAACATCGGTTGTGTGGCCGAATAGTTAACGCGACCGATATACCGACTCTTATAACAAAAACGGTGATAAGCCCATCATGGGTTCGAAACTTGGCTCGGTAAAAAAAATCAATTAACACGGGTATCGAAGTATCAAAAAATGAGCGATATTAAATAGGTTGGGCCATAAGATTATGTCCAAACACACACACTTGCTTGTGTGCTCGTACTGGGGTTTGTTGCCCGTAATAAGGTGGGTGGGAAAGTACGCTTACTGTCATGAGACAATCAATCCAATACAAGCATAGTAGAAGGAACACGATCTTCACTATTTATTGTGAATTGTGGACATTACAGTCCAAATATTCGAGGCAAACATTTGTACCTGCACGCCCGCGTGGTCGCTATGGAGTTTCATCGCTTCAACCATCAACGCTGCAGTGTTCTTTGTCATTATGACATCACAATGGGAAGGATTGCGCAATGACAGAGTAGTGATCGCTGCAAGACACGATTCGCATATCTGGACAAGACAATTGCAAAAGAATAAGAATTTTTGGATAAGATATTCATGTTTTATCCCCGTGAATGGGAAAACCAAGGGGGTTAACACACGGGCAATCGTCAGATCACCTCGCGTCCATCGTCGGGTTACCGGAGCTATTGCAGTGTGTTTTGTATGATTTATACGTTTCTTTAATTTACCAGAACCCATTAATCTGCTGGGTTTAGGGAATGTCAGTTAAATGCCCTGCCCAAGGACACAACCGGCTAGCTGGCGACCAGCTTCGAACCTTTTTAGGTTAAAAGGCGTCGCACTAAACCACCAGACTAACCAGTGAGGCTATCTCGTGTCCACACTCCCAATTGCTCGTGCTTAATAAATTGTGAATTTGTTAAGTTGTTTTTGAACGACACCTATGAATCCACTAGATCGAGGCAACGTATGTAAAGTACATTCATCCACAGCGCATGACAGCTAAGAGCGTAAAGAGGAAGACATCAAATTCCCGAACCACAATATCGTATTTATAACTCACACACACACAACCAGACAGAATGTTTTAAGAGTTTTTTTCCGGCAGAATATCTCGCTGGGTTAGTGCGTCTACTTTCAAGAGAAATTATGTGCAATCTGATCTCTAGCTACTAACTAATCGGTTGTGTTCTCGGACAATGCACAAGGGCTTCTTCTGTTACCAGTAGATTAATGGGCTGTACTTAAGAAATGCAAGGACGGTTCAAGCATATATAACACAATGTAAAAGTAACCCCGACGGTGGGCACGATGTAATGTAACAATTACATGTGTGGGTACGTTTCTTACGTATTCGTGAGGTAATCTCCAATGCAGTGTTTCTCAAACTGTGTGCCGCGGCACACTAGTGTGCCGTCTGAGATTCTCAGGTGTGCCGCGAAACTTTTTGGAATTTTGCAAAATTATGTAGGAAACCTCTTTGTGTTACGAGTGGGCAAATTGGGCATACGCGACTTTAATGACAAAAATGTATTTTCCCTAATTTAGTAGCAAGTACAGTATACAGTATTGCTATGGGTAGCGATGGATTAAGGGTGATTGTGATGTCATAAGCATAATTCATTGTTCAGTGTGGTGTATTAATGTAATTTTAACACATGCATCACATTTTGTCCTGCACGCTGAGTTAAGCAGCACGAAAACTACCTGGATGACAGGAGAGAAACCATTTTATTAATAATATTATTCCATAAGCAAACTTTAGTTATTTGATCCCATTTAAACTTTTATTGAGTACTCAGTTGGAATTGATGACGAAATGCGGTTGTGTTTGTCAAAAATGGAACCTAGTTGCGATCTTATTTGTGCCAAACGACAAGCACACACATGCTATTAAAATTTGCTGAATAAAATTCCTTGATTCAATTTGTTTTGTTCAAGTGTGCCGCGATTTTTTTAGAATTTTCTTAGTGTGCCACGAGCTGGAAAAGTTTGAGAAACACTGCTCCAATGATTGCCGGTGTACCGGTATTAACTCTCGCATTTTCCCATTCACAGGGAACAAAACAATAATATCAAATTTTATTTGAATAATAGACAAATTGTCAGCGGCGTCTGATTTTAATGGGTTGTACTTAAGAAATACAGAAATGCAAGGACGTTTCAAGCATATATAACCCACTGCAATAGCAACCCCGGCGGTGGGCTCGAGGTAATATGACAGTCATCCGTGTGCAAACGCTTTCTTATTTATTAGTGAGGGAATCCAACGATTGTCTACTTAACTCGCCCGCGTTTTCCCATTTACTGGAATAAAACTTAAAATATTATACCTTATCCTATTTGAATAGTGGATAAATTGTATGCAAAGTCGGAATTTAATACAGAAATTATATTAAACACACGGCGACGGGTGCTTCTAAATACTACAGGACCGCTTGGATCACTTGGATCACTTAGATTGCTATGGAAAGTAATTCTAACCCTGTCCCAAATACTTATCTCAACCCCAGAACTAACTTTAACCCCAACCCTAACATTAATATCATGGCTTTTGTAAATACGAAGTATAGTAAGCGATCCAAGCGATCCAAGCGCTCCAAGCGGTCCAAGCGGTCCAAGCGGTCCAAGCGGTCCAAGCGATCCTGTAGTATTTAGAGTTACCACACGACGACTAAAGTGTGCTTACTTGTGCATTTGCGTAGTGTTTGCCGAGAACTTGTACGAGAAGATCCGCACCACCGGCCTTCACCACTGCTACTTTAACGTCGTCGTTTCCACTTATTGACTTGATAAGCGTAACGCACTGTCGCACAAGATTCTGTGGTAATATATCTTCGTTATACATAATAAAGTAAGGAATTAGTGATTCTTCACAGCAATAAATGGTAAGGGAAAATACGACTCGTTAAAATGCGGTACTGAAAACATTTGACAAATTAGTTTAGTTTAGTTTTTTGCTTCTTCGTTACAATAAAGAAGAATAGAACAATTATTTTAAAATAAGGAAGGCAAGATTAAAACGGCAAAACTACAGTAGTTAAAACACGTGAGTGAATAGACACATTACAAATTACTTGAATACAAGCTGGCCATAGTTGCCGGATTATTATAACTGAAGGACATACCAGGAGAAATTTAGTTTTAGTTTAGTTTATTCATTTTTTGCCCCAGTTTTTGAAAATGGCAAACAAAAATAATCACGATACAGAAACGGAAAATAACGGCAAAACGAACAGTCGTTAAAACACGTCATTAAAAAAAGAGACATGATATAATACATATAGCGGGCGCCAAATCTAGGCGAAAAAAAAACAATATTAGGCGATCCAAATGTAATTAAGATCAAAACGATATAAATTGCGATAATAGGGGAATAATAGAGTTCGCTTTTTGATATTAAAGTTGCCGTTCGACGACCGGATCATAAATTAAATATTCGCTACGGCGCAGTTTCGCCGTTGGTAACAGCGATGACGGAACGTTCATTCTCTTTCGCAATGAGGCGTGAAGCGTGTAATGACGTCATTTTGAAACTATTCAGCTCCAAACAACCTGGTCATATACCTGTGGTATCTTGACGCTTGGGTGGACCGACGCTATGCCCAGCGAAAGAATGTACAGGACAGTGTTTTGTTGGTTAAGTGGGTAATATGGTGTATTTGTCAGCTAGCTAGGGTACCATATGTATGGATACTAAAGGATTGACAGTTATAGTATCAGTAGTAAAAAAATGATAACGAAGATATGTGTGCTTAGAGGACAGTTATGTTTAACTATACAGGGGTTGGGCGATGTGATGGGCATGAAATAAGAGGTTAGCCAAAAGTGGGTTAGTTTGGTTACGTAACACGCGATTCCATAATTACGTAGCTGAGTAATGTAAACTGGGAGTCACCAGATACTTAATGAAGTGTTTAATTTCAAGCTTCGTTTTCTAATGAGTCGTTTCGTTTCCGAGATTTACGGACCAAATAACTGTAATTTTTCCCCATATATTCCGTCGTACATATGTACAGCTGATATACGAAACTGGTATTGAATTGATTATGATGAATGAATTAGTATGTTTTAAATGAACGAGTTTATATGGAATATTGACACAACAATAGATTGTTTTGAGTTCTACGGTATAAGTGTGGGAGTCCAAAAATAGCTAGATATCAAAAATGTCATAGTTGGAAAATAAAGTCAGATTAACATGGTTCATATAGGGCGTTTTCTTAATTCTACTTGGTTTTATGTTTAATTGATCCTTTAAATGGAGCTACATTAAAAAAAGTTTAAATTAGGAATTCAACTAACTCTCCTTTAACGGATTTAATGAAAGTGTAAACTTTCTTTAATCTTTCAATCAAGATTTTCTAATCAAGAAGCAAAAATTGTTCTTGTTTTGTAGTGGCTATCTAACCTAATAACTCCAAAACCGTTGCAACTGAGTATCCAGTGGGGGTCGTAAAACTTTGTGTTTATCGCCTGTTTAATTGTTGATTGTCTTGTGAGCGGTTGAGTGGAAACGGAGATTGAATTGCCGGGCACTTTATTGTTCGGCTCGAAGAAAGACGATTCTTCAATTTCAATCCAGTTTGTTGTGTGTACAGTTGTGTAAGTGTTTGGCTCGAAACAAGATGTCAATTATGCGGTATTTGTCGTCAGTTTATCAGTTGTCAAAAGGAACTTGTTAAATCGCGAATAATGACTGAATGTTGAAGTATTCCCTATGACCGCGGGTTGTATATAGTTAGGTGAACGTGGTTAAGACAGTTTTAGTTTATCTAAATCATAGTTAGCAAAAATAAATAGCATTCAGTAGCACGTCTTAGTTCGGTGCACATGAAGGTTAAAACGTTTGAGGTAATCTTCTACACGTCCTTAGAAGAAATTAGCTGCAAAAATGAACATTCAACTCATTTAAATTTAATTGATTTCACCACGAGTTGATTAATGACTCAACTCATAAGTAGCTTGAGGTAAAGTGGAATGTTAACTTCGTGTAACATAAGCCCGGGTGTACGGTTTCATGTGTACAACTGTTGAAAGAGTTTGTAAATAAAGAGTCATAATCAAAAGATAAAGAGAGGCCATAACTCGCATATTTGTAAGCCTTGTCCACATTCGCGTGGCGGCAGTTCAGTCGGCGTGAGTCAACTACATAGGGACACGAGCTAATGTTGCTAAAGTCTTCAAAGCAAGCTAGTTGAGATCGATATGACTTAGGAGGTGGCAGGTTTAAAAATCACCGATAATCCGCTAAGTGCAGGCGTCGTGATGGAGGAAACGAAGGGCACGGTGTTGTGAGCGATAGAATAAGTTTAGCCCAAGTGTTTAGATCGATATAGGCACGTTCGAAGTAAATTAGACTGATGGATGTAACGTCGTTTGTAACGTTCGCCCGACTGCATTTGAGTCGAAATAGTGGTTTGAGACTTGTTCCAGTATTCAATTATCCTACTAAAAAGTTTAATGCATAAAGAACCAAGTATTCAATGCAAAAAGAACCAAGTGTAACCTAATGCTATTTCTTCGACTGCCCAACAACTCTAAACATTTTAATTAATTTGTTTTGTCTTTCGACTCCTGTGAAGTTTATTGCATTATTTGAATATTGGATTAGGTACATATGAACTAATCAAGTTCGTGTTTGATCGACGCGCGTTATAAATCGCAATCAAAGCGATCAGCAAGTCAAGAAATTGCATGGAATAGTTACTGCACGGTACTTATAACGAATCGTCCGCAAAATGCATCTTTATTTAATAACGTCGAAAAGGCTTGGTTAAGGTGTAACTACTGCGCTAATTTAGAAGTGTAAATACTACATGTAAAGCGACCATCAGCGCTATAAAAATGTCCCAGCCAGGTATTATTGCCGAATGTTGTTATCTTCAGTTCTATCTAACGAGAATGCATAACGCAATCAGTTGCTTGTTAGCAAGAAAACTAAAGGTAGGGAAAACGGGAAGGCGGGAAGAAGGGAAATTGCACACTAAAATGAAGATTATGACATTAGAGTTAGTTTTACACATGGGGTTGGAGTTAGGGTTAGTTCTGGGGTTGAGATTAGTGTTTAGGACAGGGTTTAAATTAGTTTTTTCGTAATTTTAGTGAGCAGTTTCCCTCCTTAGTGCTGCCCCTTGTTAGCACATCTGCAGGTCATCAATGTCTCTACCATGTTGGGTTAGGTTGACACAACTCAAAGAGAGAGTAACACAGCTAGGACGACCGCGGGTTTTTCAACTGTGACCACTCAATGGAATTGAAGCAAATTTGAATCGCGCGCTATATTGCCCGAGGCGTAGCCACATTGGATTAATTTGCACCAGCTCGATTGTTAGCCATGCTTAGATTGGTATGTGCGTAGTTTGTTGAGATTATACGTAATGTTGTGTAGTTATAATAAGAGTAATAGGCAACTACAGTTAACAGTAGTAAGAGAATTATATATCCACGTATTTGAAAGGGTGTGAATTTTAATTGTATTTTTCAGCCCAGTTTTCACACCAAGTGAAATATAAATATGAATGATGAGCTAAGCATTATTAATAACGCCAGTTCAAGTTTTATTGACAAATCGACGTTATTATATCAACTAAATCTCGCAATGGGAAAAGTTGTATTTGGGTTTTACGATCCGGTAAACCTCTCCAATAATCCCATGTAGGCGATGCCTGGGGTTTACGGTCAACTTGTAAAACGCTTTGGGCATTTAACGTAATGGATTGAGTGGTATAATCTGGTAAATATTTACAGATTAATTTAAAGTTTGTATTGGACTTGTACTCCAGTGAGTACAAAGTTTCGATTGACGCTTTCTGACGCTTTTTTCCGGTTTTGTTTTGTACACGGTACTAGGAAAGTATAAAAGAGAGTTTACAACGAAAGGATAACCTTGTTTCGGGCCAAGAACAAAACATCGGACTTTTGGTGTCGAATAGGAAATGGTAGCGGTAGAAATCCAACCTACAACCTTTTCCATTATTTACTCCTACGTACTGTCGTAGTAACGTTATACCAATCAACAGGATAGACTGTGTAGTCAGAGATTTTTTATTTTCATGATTTTTGCTGAAATACTGTGTTTTGTTTGAAAAAGAGCTGTAAGTAATGTTATGTTCAATTTAAAGGCATGCCTTGTAATAGAGAGGTGGTCTGTATCAAAAAGTGTCGGTTCGTTCTCATTGAAGTGGCCTTCACAGCGATATCTCCTTCTGTTCTAGTGCATCGTCGAAGTAGCTATTCTCTATAAGTCGCGGTTACTTTCAAATTGTACGAGAATAGGTTTAAAGGCCTGGCCATCAAAAATTAACAAAGGATGACTTGCATTGGAGTTGTGAAGTACTGTATGTAAACAGGATAGAGACAATGTTTTTTATTAAGGGGGAAGTTTATAGGTTGGGTTTGTATGTATTATGTATATATCAGTGGTTCTCAATTTTTAGACCTCGTCGCGTACCCGAGAACAATTACGAACGCGAACGGGCGCACCTTGCATGGGAAGTCAAAACAATATGCCAACTACTCAAAACGTTACAATGGAAAAGAACGAATTGGACACTAACCATTTAGTAGTTTATGATCTATGCACACTCTGTCGTAAATTTACGAAATGCAAGTGTGGCGCACCTAGCTAGCCGTTTTGAGAAACACTGGTATATATGCTTGTAAACAAATGTTGTGTGCCAGGAAAAGCGCTTCCCGAAGTTTGGTGCGAAGTCGGTTTCGCTCTAGTGCTACAAGTCAACAATAAACTATTTAACCCGTTTGTTATATTTGAACAGCACACTATACAGTAAATATTGCAAGTGGGTAGGAGGAATAGTGTTTGTACTAGGCAACCATGAAGAGTGGAATGTATTATCGGATACAAGTCGTCGGAAACACTGGGACCGTAAAAAGAATGGCGGCATCACTGTACCTAGTTGGAGCGAAGAACAACGACCAAATACTAAAAGTAAATAATAAATATTTGCGCTTAAGATTGTGTTAAAAATCATTAACATCTAATTTGTGGTGTTTACGCATTGACGTTAATATAGCTCAGCTTTATGCGAAATTGAGAGTAAACATCTCTCCTGCGCGCAGGTGTGCATATGCGACGACCTTCCACACGTCATCAACGCTGTGGAAGCGCAGCAGAAAACAGCGCCCTCCCACGAGCAAGTGGAAGGGGGGCTTCTACTGCAGGTCGCTTATGGACGAAGCTTGACAGTGACAGCGAACATTGTAAACGAGGACGACAACTTGTGCATTATTTCACCGCAACAAGAGGTATTGTTGGCTAGCATTATAGGAGGTTTTATAACTAAATTCCGTACATTATTAAAACTTCTCCGAATGGAGGCGTGGGTTCGAATCCCACTTCTGACACCATGTAGTGTTTAACGCACGTTAGGTATAATACGTCCTTCATTATATGTGTGTCGAGATGGAAAGAGACCGACGAGAGAGATACCTCGGGCTTATATAGCCATTACATAGATATCTTAAATATTAAAAATATTACTTCACATTTTGAAAAACTAATCAAAAAGAACTTATGTTTTGCAAATTGTTAACGCTAATTTTGAACCAGATCGTAATTCCTGCTCCGGCGGTTTGGGAATCAAACGTCGCATTTGCCACCGACTTTCACGTTCACCTGCGCCGTCCTTACGAAGATGCTGCTGTGCAAGTGGCGATCTCGTCGAAGGACGACCATGGGAGCGATATCCCGCTAGTTGTGCCGACCCGCGTGCATGTTTCTTGGCACCCGAAGGACGTCGCCGGAGTCCAGCGTATCCGGCAAACGTGGGAAGCGTCCGAAGAAAAGGCGCAGACAATCCCTCGAAACAATGAACCCGGGGCGGCACGTAAAAACGGGTTCCTTACCGCGATACCAACAACCAAAGTATCAGAGCTTGGAGAAGCTGCTGCAGGAACGCGTATCACCTCGAGCAGTCGAACCTCAACAAAATGGCGGCGCTCCTGTACATGCTGCAGCGAGCGGTTCCCGGTACGGGGGAAAACCCTTACCGGTTCAAGACAAGAACTGGAATGTTGTGACTTCACCACGAGATGTCGCTGAAGTGACACCGAACGACCACCTGCCACAGTGGGCGAAGGGATTGGGGGACCAGTTCGATTACGATGACGTGGTCGTCGTTTGATTGTACGTCATCACAAAATACGCACGGATTTCGTATACACGCCAGATGGCGACGAAGAGCAGAAGGAGGTGTGACGTCACAAAAGAAAACACGACTAACAAAACTTAACCAACACGAATTGAAACGTAATGCAGCGACGACCAATATTGCTTATAAACTTTGTGGGCTAAGAAAGATTATTTACAAGGGATTTATACAACATATAAACACTATGCATATTCTTGCTTGAAAACAATACAACAAAACCATTTACAATTGCAAAACAGAATTTAGCGTGCATGCAATTTATATTTCTCTATTTATTTTGATAAAAGATGATAACACAATAGTTTGTCGTCGTAGAGTTCATCAGTCAAGATCATGAGATTGCTTGCTTAAAACTGAAGTTTTTTGAGGAATTTGCTCCAAGTAAAATTAACAAACAATACAAAAATTAAAAGCTTTGGCAATTGGACAGTATACAGTAACTAACTGGTATGATATGATCAGCTTATCTGACGACAATTGTAGATAATGTTATGGAGTTATTCCTTTAAAATGAATTTAACCTTACCGATCGAAAAATAAATAACAAAACCAATAATCTGTCGTACTTATTCCATTCATTACTTTCATTGGTCCGATTTCGGGGTTATAATTTTTTATAATTTTTTTTAAAAAAATCAGACAAAATTGCTTCAGGCTGTCCTAAGATAAATTTTACCCAGCCGTTGTTAAATAAAATAAAATAATACAAATGTCCAGTTAGTGATATCCTTATTACTTCATATGTGGTTAGTAATATAAATTTGAATTATACTCATAACGAAAAAACAAATATTTTTAAAATTTCATCACTTTTTCCTTAAATTAATACAAATAAAACTTATTCCGATACACTATAAACACTTAACTTCGATTAATGATTATAAACTATTTTCTATTCGAATTTTAATGTTTTAAAATAGATATTCCTAATTCTGGCACTGGTCCTTCTAATGATTGGCTTTTACCATAGTATAAAACTGGCCCCGTGTAAAATGTGAAAATAGCAATATTAGTGAATAAAACTTTAATCCTTAAATTATCGCACCTGTTTATCCAAATGCTTGTCAATCATGCCCAGTATCACCTCCAAGCCACCCATATCCACCAGTTGTTGGCAATATTCACTCCGAACCATCAATTTGCTCATTGTCAGGCATAGTTCACTGCACAAAGAAGGATCCGACAAATGTTCTGTGAAATAATGAAAAGTGTTGAATAGGTTTTGTCAGTTTCCTGAGGGGTGTTCTGCTAAATTGAAGGAACAAAATGTGAATCATACACAACACACTGCATTAGATCTGGAACCCCCGACGATTGGGCGCGAGGTAATCTGACGTTTGCCTGTGTGTTTATCCCCTTTGGTTTTCCCATTCCTGGGGATAAACACGAATATCCTATCCCTATCTATATTAAAGGATTAATACATTGTCATAGTCAAAATTCATGGCCTCAGCCCTGCTATAAGAGCTATCGTCCGACCGGATAGTCTGGTGGTTTAGTGTGACGCCTTCCAACCGAAAGGTACGAAACTGGTCGCTAGCTAGTTGGTTGTTTCCTTGGGCAAGGCACTTAACGGACATTGAATGAAAGTATGAAACCCAGCAGATTATTGAGTTCTACTAAATTAAAGGAACGTGTATATCATACATAACACACTGCAATGGCTACAGCAACCCGACGGTGAGCGCGAGGTGATCTGACGATTGCCCGTGTGTTAACCGCCTTGGTTTAACCATTCACGGGGATAAATATGAATATCCTATCCTCTGCACACCTCGCATCAGCTCGTAGAGTCGTTCCATTCCTTTATGCTCAGCTACTATGAGTTTCGTGTGGTCGTGAGCTTTTCCAAACTGAACCCTTACATCATCATCTAATGTAATTGATCTAAGGGAACCACAGGCCTCTTTAACAACTCTTGGATTCTCTGAAATAAAAACATGACAAACACTGCATTTATAGTAAAGCAGAGGATAGGATATTTATGTTTACCCGTGAATGGGAAATCAAGGGGGTTGACACATGGGCAACTGTCAGATTACCTCGTACCCACCGTCGGGTTGCCGGAGCTATTGCAGTGTGTTGTTTATGATAGTGGTGTATCTTCAACATGGCAGAACCCAATAATCCACTGGGTTCAGACAATGTTTGTTAAGTGCCTTGCCCAAGGACACAACAGACTAGATAGCGACCAGTTTCGAACCTGCAACCTTTCGGCTGAAAGGTGACACAATAAAGCACAAGACTAACCGGTCGGACAGTATGGCAGGACAATAAAACAAGTCACTCAGTTTTTTAATGACAATATACTTAAATAGTTACAAAAAAATCACACTGCTTTAACCAATTGATAATAGATCAGTTGGCCACAACTTAAAAGTTAATTTCATCAAAAAATAAACTACGTCTAATAGCTGGACTGGGCACAATAGTAAAATTAACCTCACTGCAAAGTTTACCAAAATATTTAACTAATACATTTATGAAAGACCTCACCTTTAAATTTTTCGGCAACCGATAAAACAATATCAATTCCTTTTGCTTTTACAAAATTTAGTCGATTTTGTTCATGTTTTTGACAGGAAAACTTTATGATTCTCAACGCCCAATGTGCTATTTCTTCATTCACTGGTTCGGAAAAATTAAGTTTAATTGTGAGAATTACAAATTTTGCAATAGTTATCATAGAGTTTACCTTCGCCATTTATTAAAGTGAGAAAAAATTCCATTTCATCATTGGAAATAAGATCAGGCTGCCCGTCAAGCAAAGCGCACAGTGATTGTAGAAAATCTGCATAAGTCAAATTAAGTTTTACCACAACAACAGGTTGGATGGGATATTCATGTTTATCCATGTGGATAGGAAAACCAAGTGGGTTAACACACGGGCAATCATCAGATCACCTCGTGCCCACCGTCGGGTTACCGGAGCTATTGCAGTATGTTGTATATGATAGAGATGTTCCTTCAATTTGGTACAAGCCATTAAACCGCTGGGTTCAGGCAATGTCTGTTAAGTGACTGCCCAAGACCACAACCGACTAACTAGCAACCAGTTTCGTACCTACAACCTTTCGATTAAAAGGTGACGCACTATACTGCCAGACTAACCGGCCGGATATTGGGTTTAATAAATGTGTCAGATTATGGCCTAAATAATTTGTCTCAGTAGCTGTAGCGGTTTAACTTGCCAGCAAAGCGGATATACGCTGGAAATGGAAAAGGCACTCCACATGCAGATTTTCACATGTTAAATAAATAATGAAATGTTTAATGTACGAAAAAAGTACTGATATTCAGTAATAGCATTTTATACTGTTCGCAAGTGATACCAGAGATGGAAATTAAAGTATTTGTACAGGTAGTGCTAGTGCATCAAACCATTCATTAAAGGTGGTTGGATGGTTAACACCAGCTGCTACTCCATCAGTTGTTTAGGTCCTTAAGGGCAGAACACTTAACAGACATCGTCTAAACTCGGATTTAATTTGTTGTACTAAAACTAAGTGTGGATTTATTTGTTGTACTAAAACTAAAAGAACATCTCAATCATATTCAAAACATTGTAATAGCTCCACGAGGTAATATGACGATTGCCTAATGATAACACCCCCTTGTGCTTTCCATTTAGTGCTAAAAACATATCCTAACATGAATACCATATCATCCAGCATTAGTTTATGTTGTTTTTGCAAATGCAACTTCAGAAAAGTTAAGATTATAGATGATAGAACGTACATTTTAGTATGTCAACGTCTTCAACATAAGTTTTGCAGCAATCGAATAAAACATTATGAGCATTGGCTATTTTGGACGCTTGGTATCGATTAGCTAGATCGCTTTGAAATTTCTCTGTCAGTGTTGACAACGACTTTTTCAGTGACGCTGTAATGCAAAAGATAGTTTTAAAAAATAACCTTACTTCCTACAAACATTGGCTATTTATGTAATCTTTATACAGTAGAACCCCGCTTGACGACCAAATAATTTACGATGGTAATGCATTGCATTTTGTTTCAATAACGCGACCACCCCGGTTTCCAGACCAGGACCGCCATATTTTGGTCCAAAACTTCAAATTTAACTCCACTAAATCGAACACACATTCCCAATAATGTGCTTTTGTCACCAACATAATGTTTAAATTTCTTTTGTGATCAAAATAATAAAATTACATGATCGCGTACACACACACAAAGAAAATTGCGGCAAACAGAACTGAATTTTAAATAATAAACTTCACAACTAACAGTTGTTTAAAATCATTTTGCAAAATTAATGGCATTTAGTAAAAACGCAGACGTTTTGGCTGCATATGACGACAATTTGCTTTATAGCAAAATTCGCTAACACGACCCCCCGCTAACGCGACCGCTTGATCACGGTCCCATAGGTGGTCAGGTAAGCGGGGTTCTACTGTATATATTTAACAGAGCAATGTAGCCAAATAAAAATAGCATAAAATACCTTTTTCATTTGAGTCCAAATACTTTTGCTTAAACTTTTCCAGTGACTTAGTTAATATTACCACCTCATGCTCTCCGTCGATTGGTAACTCTTTTATTATCATTCCAAGATTTACATCCTGTGGGCATAAATACATATATCAGAATATTCCAAAAGAATAAAAATAACATTTGTAAAGTTATGAATTTCAATTCAATTTTTCAATTCAATTTATTTAATTTATGCTGACATCAAATTTTTACAAACGACAACAGTATATATAATAATGAATAGCAATGACTGTGAAATAAAGAGAAATATACACATCTGAGAGTATTTTGTTTTACATACCTTCTTAGTTTACAGAGAACACCACAAACTCTAGACAATTTGTCTCGAAGATTCATAATATGCATATTCCATTTTAGCTTATGATCCAGTATAACACCAAGATAACGAATATTATTGGTTTGTTGGACAGGTTTCTTATTTATTACTACATTAAATTGATAATTGTTTTTATGATTATGTATCAGCATAAAAACAGTTTTGCTGTGATTTAGCGATAACCTATTTGCCCTCAGCCACACATCAACCTTATTAACTTCTAAGTTTACTCTATATTGCAAGTTAGAAAATGAAAAATCACACATATGTAGATTGGTGTCATCAGCAAATAAAGTATTTTGAAAATTAGAAGAGGTAGGTAGATCATTCACATATATATAGAAAAGAGCAGTGGGCCCAATACTGAACCTTGCGGTACACCACAATCTACAGATTTATACAGTGATCTGATGTTGCCAACAGTGGTGCACTGTAGACGACCACTTAAGTACGACTTAAACAAATCATTCTGGACTCCCCTAATACCATACAAAAATAATTTTTGCAATAGTATGGAATGATCAATTGTATCAAAAGCTTTTTGTAGATCCAGGAATATAGAGCATGTTATTTTTCCTGAATCTAAATTAGAAAGCATTTGTTCGTGTATAGAGGTCACTGCAAGTTCAGTGGAATGATTTGTACGAAAGCCATACTGACATGGTGTCAATAGATCATACTTGTTAAAGTAGTAATATAATCTAAAATGGATTATTTTTTCAAATATTTTGGAGAAGGTTGGCAATAAGGATATTGGTCTATAATCATTTACAGTTTTTGGAGAGCGACACTTCGGAATTGGTATGATTTGAGATATTTTGAGGCATTTAGGATAGACTCCCTGATCCATACTTTTGTTGAACAATTCAGCCAAGATGGGTGATATAATACTATTAGCCATTTTTACAAATTTTGAAGATATATTATCAGGGCCACAAGAGTTATTTATCTTTAAATTACTAATGCATTGTGATACTTCTTCAGAAGTAGTGGGTTCCAAATAAAAAGAATGCACACTTGAGTGCACAAAGGATGAAAATTTCACCGAAGGTCTATCAAGAGACTAAAACATGTTTTTACTTGCATACTGTTACCTGGCATTATTATACAGTATACTATAGTTTTAACCTACTATTATAGTGTTTACTTATTAACAAAAGGTGTGTGTCCACAATCCCAGCACAAAAAAGGCGGGTATCTGCCTACATTGGTTTGCTTCACTGTGCAATCAACATGAGCTAATACCATTTTTTTATATATAACTTTGATGTTACATTAGTTTTAGTACTGGGTACTAAAAGATTCGGTTCAGGCAATGCCTTGCCCACCGACACTAACAAGCAGTTGGGTTAGATCACACAACCTTTTGGGGGATTGCAAACGTTCTTCTCAATTGAGCTATTTAAGCTATAGAATGAGCAGTGAGAATTTGTCAATAGTCCTTACTTCTTAGAATAATATGCATTCACAAGGCCCGATTAAAATATGTGAAAGGATAGGATAGGAATATAGGATATTCATGTTTATCCCCTTGAATGGGAAAACCAAATGGGTTAACACACAGACAATCGTCAGAAAGCCTCGCGCCTATCGTCGGGTTACTATTGCAATGTGTTTTGTATAATTAAGACATTCCTTCAATTTCGTAGAACCCATTAATCCGCTGGGTTCAGGCAGTGTCCATTAAGTGCCTTGCCCAAGGACACAACCGACTAGCTAGCGACCAGTTTCGTAGCTGCAACCGTTCGGCTAAAAGGAGGTGCACTAAACCACCAGACTAACCAGTCAGACAAAAACATTACAAATCACCTGTGATGTGAATTGACCTATAGCATCCTGAACTGCTTCGCTTGGATCCATCTCAAAATCGTCGATATTTTCCTGAACCACGGCATCGAACGTTGCTTGCGTTATGGCCTTAACTTCACACATCCTTCCCCAAGCAACAAGTACCGCAATGACACAAGATAAACAATAAATCTCCAGGCAAAATGTTTACAATAAAAAGCTTTTAAAATTAAAACAAATGTCTGTAAAAATTCAGGAATATTTTTGTTGCTTGGGGCTTGTTGAATACCTATGTCCAGCACTAAATCTGGTCTGAGTTCGCCAGCTAATAAAACTCCGACTCGGAAGGTTTCTTTATTGTAGCTTAAAAGTTGACACAGTAAACTACATAAACTGATTCGTTATACATGCCTAAATCTCCGGTCCTTTAAATACCCAGTGTGGACAGTGTGTTGGCAGTGCGGGCAGTGTGCCAGAGTTAGGGTAAGGGTTTCAAGTGTGTCCACAATGGCCTCACTGCCTACAGACTGCCCACAATGGTCAATGGGTATTTAGAGTCACCCCTGGATCTCCGCTCCAAGCAGACGATATTTAGGTCCGTATTCCAGAACGCGTTACTAATAATGATTTAAAAAATAAATTTACACACAAAACGAAAACCGCAGCTTGCCACATATGGCATAACGTGGGAAGGATTTATAGGAAATATCGGTGCGGATATTAACGCTGATTGGCAGGCCAGCGGAAATGATTGACAGATCATAGATAAACAGACATAGATGCGCATGCATCAGGGCTTATTTTAATAATTTCAACAAAACTTAATATAATACGCAAAACATATTGCATAAACGGCGAATTCACTACATATCTTTGGTTATGAATGAGAATGCTTAAACCTCCGAAAATCAATCAACCATAACCGGCTAAAAATGTTTAGTGAGAACCCATGATGGGCTCGTCACTAGGGCCGTTTTTTGCGCGTAGATATATGTATCGGTCTCGCTAACCATTCGGCCACACGATCGTAACAACCTACTAACAATTAAAGCAGTTAGTATTCTCAGGTCTATGCATATGACCTTGAGTATTCTATGAATTTTTTAAGTTTACTTCTTCTTGGACACACCAACGGTTCGTCCACGACGTCCGGTGGCCATCGTATGTTGTCCTCTAACACGTAGGCCCCAGTAATGTCGTAATTCCCTGTGAGCGCGTACCTTCTTAGAAGCACACGAGGAAAAGTTTTTGTGTTGTGTCAACAGACAAAATGATAATTAAAACAACTGTGTTTGATTTAAAAGTATTCTTTCGAATATAGGCCTATAGTTATTCGACTTGATTACATAGTTATTTTTTAAGTATTGAAACCTTACTTGTAATTATAATCGTCACCTTTGAAAAATTGTCTGTTTCCTTTGTTCATTTTGTATTTTTTCTGATCAACGGACGAAATTGATTATGACTGTTATTTACACCGGAAGGAGATGACCAATCAAGTTAAAACATCAGGATATAATAAGATATTCATGTTTATCCCCGTGAAAAGGAAAACCAAGGCGGTTAACACACGGGCAATCGTCAGATCACCTTGCGCCCACCGTCGGGTTACCAAAGCTATTGCAGTATGTTGTAGGCCTATATGATACACACGTTCCTTCAATTTATTAAGACCCATTATTTCGCTGGGTTCAGGCAATGTCCATTAATTGCCTTGCCCAAGGACGCAACCGACTAGCTAGCGATCAGTTTCGAATTTGCAATGTCAGATGAAATCGAACATTTTAACTCAATTAATTGTGTGACAAGGTACTCTAAAAGCCAAACTGATTGCACGTTGTTAGTGTAGCGAATCGTATAGTGACAGTTTTTATTAGTAATATCATGTGAACTCTTAAACAGCTTTAATTCCCGCATCAGTTATAGTTTTTTGTAGGGGTTTCAGGAGGTTTTATACTTGGTGCCTATATGCTTGGCACTAAATCTGGTCAGACGATTCCCTATATTTAATAGTCCAATATGACTCCGATAATCCGCGATCCGACAACTTCACGGAGAGTTGGGTTTTATTCCACTTGCGACCATAGAAACACGCAGATAATGATAAAATTCAGTATATGCTGCCACGACATAATATACACCAAAAGGTGCCGCGCGGCCCATAGGCTTCTATTACCTTATGTCTGCCAGAGTAACGATTCGAAACTGTATTTTAATCCATGCTTGAAACCAAAAGACAATATGGTAGTATCGTGAAAAGAAAGCTCAGGAAATGTCGTGTTAGTCACATGGAACCAGTGATAACGACGAAATGCTAAAACTAAAAAAATAGATGAAGAATCTAAATACAAACATACAATATGCTTACGCCACATACCCATATTTAACTTTTTCTGGGGGTGTTAGCTTATATGGTTTGGATTTGTAGTGTTAAATTCTGAGTAAAATTCGCGGGGGAAATTAAAAAAAACCCAAGAACATAAGTATGGCGGCTGTTTTGCTTTGCCATGATTTTAATAAGCAGAATCAAAATTGAAAAGTTTGTCCCTGTTTTTGCCGTTTGCCCTTTCATACAAGAAAAAAGAGAGAAAAAAAAAGAAAAAAAAAGAAAACGTAAGGAGCCCATCAAGGGTTTAAATCTTAATTAAAAGAAGACAAAAACATCTTGAGAATCATCTATAGGTCCTGAGTAATGTCCAGTGGTCAAGAACGAGGTCTACGAAGAAACGACCCCGATAACTTTCGTATAGAAATCTTTCTCCTGTACAAAATGACAAAACGTAATTGTAATTGAATCACGTAGGCCTGTATAGATGTTTTTGCTTAGAAACTATGATAAATTTTTAACAGTAGGCTTAATGTTGTCACTACGAAGGTGGTGAACATGCTACTGTAACTATATTGACATATTGCAAAACTATGGCTAATCAGCTTAGTTGGAATTTTTTATATGTTTTTTTGTATGACATAACTATGGATTCTAATAGTTGTCAGACCGAATGATAAACGCGACCGAGTCATTAACGATTTGTAGGGGGTTCGAAGCCTTATTAAGAATTTTAAATTTAGAATGGCAAAGAATATACAAATATTACCTATTAGCTTCCAGCGCTATGGCGTCGTCAACAGAATCGGGCAACGCGGCCTTTTTTGTTTCTGGAAGCAAAAACACCAGAAACGAAGAGATGACTGACGTGACGCCAATCACGTAAAAAGGAATTGACAAATCGAAAGTTTCACCTAAATGGCAGAACATTTTACATCTTGTTGTCAATATATCTTTGCTTTTGACATATGAATGAAAATATGAAAAAGAGGTGTTGCATCCGCGTTAAATGGTGTTGAATTCCCGTTCCAATGCGTATGTATGGAACTAAGGAAGGTATAGTCTTTTATAAGGTCAAAGTAACATTATCTTTGTTGACCAGTAACCCTGTAATTGTTTTTCACATGTATGTGTTGGTTAGTCTGCGGGTTCAATCGAAGGGTTGCAGGTGCGAAACTGGTCGCTAGCTAGTCGGATGTGTCCTTGGGCAAGGCATTTAACGGACATTTCCTGAACCCACCGGATTAATGGGTAATGGGTTCTACCAAATTAAAGGAACGTGCCTATCATATACAACATACTGCAAGAGCTCCGGTAACCCGACGGTGGGCGCGAAGTGATCTGACGATTTCCCGCGTGCTAACCCTTTTGGGGTTTCCACTCACGGGGATAAACATGAATATCCCATTCTATACTATACCAACATCAATCAAAAGGCACTGACCCGCAAATATTACAAACGGTGAGATTGCGCTTCCAATCCTCGCTGACATGGAAGCTATTCCATAACTTGTGTTCCGAACTGATGTTGGAAACAGTTCCCCAGTGTATAGAATTATAATGCTCATGGCGGTGGTGGCGAAAAACTTTCCAAGCATAGCACCTGCCACCCCGGCGAACACGTGTGCTGAAAAATATAAAATCTTAAAGCACAGCAAGTTATGAGAAACACAGCTAATTTGTAAAAATGCTAGAAAATCCGTTTTGGTTGATATACGAAAGATTATTTTAATGAGAGAATTCGTTTAGTCAACATAAACCTTCAGTGGAGCTTTTGGTTTATTCAGTAGATTTGATGTCATTATTTAATAGTTTTTATTTTGCGCGGGGCAAGGACACATATGCTAAGAAATAGTGTTTTAAGGAAATTCAACCTGAAAATGAAAATGAAATCTAAAACTTATAGATCGTCCAAATTGCCCCCGACGAACACAAACGCCCTGGTGTTAGATGATATTTATGTTTATATATATAGCTATGAACATATTAAATCCAGGCGATTTTCGCTAAACGTGTTGCCTCTGACACGACAACAAGTTTGTCACGATCCATTTACGCTGTTATTCAATTTAGTAATCGCTTTATTTGATGCCCATCCCTCTTAATTTCACCTGGTTAGAGCAATGTCTATGTAGCGCTATTTATGCATCATGTATCTCTAATTGAAATGAAAGAAAAAGTTGTGTGTTTTCAAAAACCAACCTGATCTGAGCAGTGGAGTGACCAAACACAAGACTCCACATATCCCCATGGTAAAAGTGAATGAAGTTTGCCTTCCTTTTTTTGTTACAATGGCTGCCATTAAAACATAGGAGAACAAGTCGACAACGGCTCCCAACGCACAGTTGAGGTATTCACTGCCCCCAAGGTTCGAGCTATTCAGACTGAGGGTGTAGAACGCGAGGTAGCTGACGTTCCTTAAAAAATGAATGTTGAACAAAATGTTCGAGATTAAGCAAATAGGATAGGATATTCATGTTTTTCCCCGAGAATGGAAAAAACCAAAGGGGTTAACACACGGGCAATCGTCAGATGACCTCGCGCCCCAACCAGCTAGGTAGCGTCTAGTTTCGAACCTTAAACCTTTCGGTTGAAAGGCGTCGCACTGAAGCAACAGACTAACCGGTAGGATGTACCGCACAAGCAGTACTAAGGCGAAAAGGAACTATAATTGGGATAAATAAATTTGAGAAGATAGCATAACAGAAATAAATAAGCTACAGCATCCATAACACCTAACTGTTTGGATTGTTTAGTTGAATTTTAAATAAAAAATAGAACAATAATGAACTGTGTAGCAGACTTCAAATAATTATATAATTAATTACATTTTCGCAATAGCAGCAAGTAACATTTTTAGGTTTTTCAGGTGCAGTAGGAAACTCTACATTTAAAGTAATCGTATCATATTTGCATCGACTAACCACATCCAAGAAATCAAAATAATACGTTTCCTTAGAATTGGTTCTTTAAAAATGTTTAAAAACTTAGACGATCTTCTTTCGTTCGTTTCCATTTCTCTCTGTGTATTAAAGGTTAGTCATTGTACACAGGTAATAATGTGTTTTTACATCTATGTCATTAACTAACATTAATTTTGTTGTTGTTATCTTCGGTCGTACGTAATTCGATTGCATCTCCTTTACTTTTCCGACTTTTCTCGTGTGTTTGCGTGGATTGCCACTTTGGGGATTTGGGAATAAACCTATCATGCATACAGGTAACATTATGTAGTTTGTGTTTTTGTTATTGTTGCGGAATCGTCCGACCGGTTAGTCTGGCGGTTTAGTGCGACGCCGTTCAGCCGGAAGGTTGCAGTTACGAAACTGGTTGATAGCTAGTCGGTTGTGTCATAGGGCAAGGCACTTAACGGACATTGCCTGAACCCAGCGGATAAAAGGGGTTCTACCAAATTAAAGGAACGTTTAAAAACATACACAACACACTTCAATAGCTCCGGTAACCCGTGACGGTGGGCGTGAGCTTATCTGACGATTGCCCGTGTGTTGACCCCATTGGTTTTTCCATTCTCGGGGAAAAACATGAATATCCTATCCTATCTGCTTGATCTCGAACATTTTGTTCAACATTCATTTTTTAAGGAACGTCAGCTACCTCGCGTTCTACACTCTCAGCCTGAATAGCTCGAACCTTGGGGGAAGTGAATACCTCAACTGTGCATTGGGAGCCGTTGTCGACTTGTTCTCCTATGTTTTCACGGAGATAAACATAAATATCCTAAACAATCAATGGCTTACCATAAAAGAGGAAAATAACATACACCAGCGATCACATAGGCTCGTAGAAACCATCTCCAGTCGCGAATGAAGTACGCTGCCAATGGTACGAACAGATAACCAACACCGAAACAAATATTCGTAGCAAGTGCTGCAAATGCTCGTTTTTTGGGCGGCACGATTTCCTGGGCTGTGATGTATAACGGTGGGTTATCTCACTAAATGTTTAGTTTAGTTTATATATTTTTTGCCCCGGTTTTTAAAAATGGCAAACGAATATAATCACGACACAGGAACGGAAAAGGACGGAAAAACGAAAGGTAGTTAAAACTTGTCATTAAAAAATAATATAATTTAATAAATATAGCGGACGTGGCCGCCAAACCTAGGCAAAAGAACAATAATAAGCAAACAAAATTTAATTAAGACCAAACGCTATAGTTTTATCGACATTTTAAATTGCATTGACTCACCTAAGACATAGCTTGTGAGATATTGGACAATATGCACAAACCCGGCGATGAAGACGCCGATGATATATTGAGTATAAGTCGTGAGGAACGATTGTGGAAGATGAAGAATAATATGGATTATAAATGTCGCAATAAGTGTGTGTTTTCTCCCAAACCTAAACGTACAGTAGATGAAGTATATGTGGGGTGGGTCATACGGTAGGTAATACCCAGCGGATTAATGGGTTCTACTAAATTGAAGGAACGTGTGAATCATACACAACACACTGCAATATCTCTGGTAACCCGACAATGGGCGCGAGGTGATCTGACGATTTCTCGTGTGTTAACCCCCTTGGTTTTCCATTCACGGGGATAAACATGAATATCCTATTCTGTCCTATCCTATAATATTATTTTAATACATTTGTTGTTACTTTTCTTGCGCGAAAAATAACAGTGAAAGTTTTTGGAACTAGTCAACGCTTCGTTAATTAATGTAGTTTGAAAAAACTCCTTCTAGGCGATTTCAGACGGTCAAACACCCTTATGTTTGATAAAATTATACTAACAAAAAAGAACCCAATGTAATTAAAAAATTAATTACCCTAAAGCTTTGGTCAGTGAACTAACATCATACACATTTAATTAATATTAGAGTAATTAGGTTAGTCGCAATAACACCGAGAAAATAAATTGGTGAAAAGGTAAATTAGTATTTCAGTTTTGGGAATTCTTCAGGAGTAAAACCTTAAATTATAGGTTTAAACATATTTGTCATGTTGTCGATCATGTTCGAACGTTTTATTCCAATTTAAAAATTTTGAATAAAAAACTTTCACAGCGTTGGACGAAAAACAGAAAAAAGAAAAAAAAAACGGACACACGCATAATTCAAGAACTTCTTCACGCATAATCCAAGAACTTCTTTTTTTAGGTTGCAGATATAAGCTTTTAAATTGTGAATAACGACTTTCGATGTCAGGTTTTTGAGTGACAGCGACAGCCCTTTTTGTGGTCAGTTTACATTAGAAAGATAGGGAGAATAATTGTTTGAACGCCTTCTAAAGCAGCTCTCTATAAAGGAACAAACATGTGTGTCGGCTCACGAGAATATAGATAAACCCGATTTTACAAACCGATCAGATATTGCTCCTCCAAAAAGACTTCCGACAAGACAACCGATCATATAAACCGATTGAAGGGTTGGTCTTTTCCAAGCTGATTCGCAGTCCAAGCCAAACTAAAATGCATTATTATCATTAGTAAAACGAGCACTGTTGGCACTGAGATAGATTACATAAACAGCTAATTTCCGCTTTGTTTTGTCTGCTTAAATAACGTGACTAGGCCTACTAGAATGTAAAGATCATTTTGCCTACCTCAGATACAACCGTGTTTCGTTCACTTATATCAAATACCCATCCGTATTCGTGTGCTTGGCCAATAGTGGCATTTTGTACGTTCGCTGTGCTGGTGTTCGTTGCGCTTTCCCGGTCAAGTATGACCGTTCTGCGAAGAATAATTCAGTCAATACACCACTAGGCCATAAATTCGTAATCCAATTAAAACAGCTAAGCCTATTCATCTTACCTATCGGCGCACATCAATATAATGCCATTAGATATCTCTGTTTCATTATTATTCTGTAAAATGGGAAGTCAATTTGTAAAATCATAAGGTATCATATTTTCCAATTGCTTTAATATGTTTCACGTACCAGTGATTCTCTGTTCACAAGTGTCAAAGGTGGAACTTGATAAAGAAACACAACACTGAACAAGATAAATGATAGAAATGCGTTCGAAATTACAAGGATTGCCAAAGATTTCTTCGCAGGTAAGACAAAATTTTCTGTCTTTGTTTGAAGTAATACTCCCCCGCTTTCGTCGAGTGTTTGCTGCATATTTATTCTAACCGATAAAACAAAACTAAAACTACTTACATAAGTCGGCGTTTATATATACCTACATGTACATATGACCACTTTAATATTTTTGTTATGTTGCAAAACATTGCTAGCCATAACTATCTGTCCCAAACTTTGCTTTCTCCATCATAACATGACTCGTTTGATTAACACTGCAAAACAATGAACAGAGAAGACTTAGGAGTAACGCAACTTTGAGAGTCTAATATCCCAAACCTTCTTTTTCTGCCAGGGCCACGCGGCTTTGTTTATCGTTTTCTATGTTATGGTTTTACTGCCAGACATATCCTAGCCTTACATTGGTGGCGCAGGTTGTCTACTTCCTGCCACGCGCGCTTTGATGCTGCACACACAGAACAAAATGAGCTAGAGAGCGACAACCACATGTCAACCATTATAATTGGTAATTCACCAATGTTTGTTTGGGGTAATTCCCCTATGCAAAGCAGATTTTGATTGCAACCTATATGTATATATATATATATACGTGTGTAAGCAGTGTCCATAATCACACTATATACTTTTATAAAAGTATTTATAACTAGAGAGTGTTAACCACGTGTTTAACCACCACTATTTGTAAAACACATTTTGTTTGCTATATATTCATGTAAGCAGGGTCCCTAACCACAATTTGTACACTAATGAGACTTGAGTTCCGTTTAGCTCTAAGTTTTGAATTTTTCCAGAAAAGCTTTAGCTGTGGAATTGTTCTCACACAGTAGGTGGATGTTGAATTAAACTCTTCACAGAACTTCTCCCAGGCAGATTCTTTGTCTACCCTAGCATCAGTTTTTTTGCACTCAATGATATTTTTATACTTATCCATTAATTCATAAAATATGTCTTTTTCCGACTTAACAAAATTGTTGCTTCTAGGCATGTCTTCTCCTCTAAACTGTAATAATCGCAGACGGAATACAATCGCAGACGGAATACAATCGCAGACGGAATACAAGCGCAGGCGGAATACAATCTGGGGATTTCCATCAACATTTCACGCAAATCGTAGCTGATCCTCACTTGATCCGGATCAAGTCGAAATGATCTGATCTTCACTGATCCAATTTTCTTGACAGTTGGTGCATGCCAAATTGATCCTCGGATCAGTGCGGACCAGATTAAGCCCATTTTGATCTTGATCCTTGCTTGATCTGATCTATGTTGGTGCATTCGACCCTAAGTAAGTTTGTTTCCATCTGTTATTTATTGTCAGATATGTGTACGTCAGGTCTGTAGCAGTTTTGAAATTATATTTGCAAAAACTGCAATTATTTCATTTAATCGACGCCAACTGTGTTCGTTCTGTTTAACCTTATAGCGTCATTGACACTTATCACCTCATGACGACATTGACACCTAAAGCAGTTGTTTTCTATATACGTCATTCTTTGCTTTATAAAGCGCTATGTGATTACACACACAGATACATAGAAACACAACTTTAATAAAGAATACATCTACGAGTGGAGTTTTACGGTTCTTCTATTTAGAGGAGGTTCCGCTGCCAGTCCAGTTTAGTTCCACGTCATGTCGGTACATATGGAGTCGGAACGGAGAATTATGTACTGGATATAGACGGCAGCGGATCCTGGGAACTGGCCCCGGTCAAACTAGAGGCGTTGAAAAACCCCTGGCCCCACAGGTCCATGTTATCCAACATTTCTAGAAAGTTTTAGCCGGACTGCAACAGTTTTGTTTTAAACCAAACCTCTTTTCCATATGTCCAAAAAAAGAATATAGCTAATCGTGTTAGATTTACAAACATTTTACCACAAATGTTTTTAATTTAAACCTCTTGTCTAAATTCCCAAAACAGACCGATTAAGTTTTTTCAGGGATTCGGGAAATTTCCCTGGGTTTAGTACATAAGTTTATGTTCTTACATATCTAGTTCATGTTATCTAACAATTCTTAAAGTTTCATTCCAATTTGACGACTCCTAGTTTAAGATGTCGGGCGATATGCCATGTCTGTCACAATCATGATTTAGGTACAAATCATAATTTTTATGGTATTATCCCATAGATATTTTTTCACAGCAGCTGCTACTGCACTAACATTTAGAAAATCGGATCAAAATTTAAGCAGCCGTTCAAACGCTTTGCTAAAAAAATCAAAATGTTTAGAAAATAATACCAATTTGTTTTTTACGTCCCGGGGGGTATTCCCCTGAATTTAGCTTCCAAAATTTTGGTTTATGCATATCTAGATTATGTTGTCTAACAAATTACAAAGTTTTATTACGACTCCATTATTCTTTTTGGTAGATGTCAGGACGCCATGCCTGTCACGATCATGATTTGAGAACAAAATCTTAGTTTTTAGGGTATTTCCATTGGTAATTTTTTTTCCAAGTGTTAAATCAATAGCTAATGCACATACATCCCCCCAAATCGGATTAAAATTGAATCAGCCGTTTAAGCGCAATGCCCTAAAAGGCCAAATTTTTAGAAAAAAATATCGTTTTGGTTTTTTACATTTCAGGGGAATTTCCCTGAATTTACCACCCATAATTTTAGTTTTTGCGTATTAAGACTATGTTGTCTAAGAATTGACAATGTTTTATTGCGATTCCATTGGATTGGTATAATGTGTACTGTGTAGTATCTGGTATAATCTCTATTGTGTTAATTTATTTATGTTTAAAATATTTTTTGTTTTAACGTCGTTTTTTTTGCGTTTGAGGTTTGCCGACTGTTGGAAACCGCTTGATTTAATTACTTGTTAAACACGCGATGTCGTGTTCGGTCATTCTCTTTATTATCACGAGTAGTGTTGACGCGCGTGTGTCGCCTGTTAGTTGTAATACACTGAGTCAATATCTGAATCAATCGTATCGTGTGATCTATTCGATAAAGGTACCGCAAGGATATAATAAGTAAAGGAACTTATTAACATGGTGGCAGTGAAGCTGGAAACCTAAAGACGGTAGCCTAGCGACAATTGTACTGATTACACGATCTGAAAAGAAAAGTTATAACCTAGACCTGAAAGACTAGATATATAACTTGTGATTTACGATGGGCGAATCGAATCTTCGAAGTCCACCTGCACTAGACTTGAATGACAGCAATTTGGCTGAAACTTTCAAGAGATGGAGGCAACAAATGGAAATTTATTTGTTGGCTAGTGGAGCCACCGGTAAGAGTAAGAAGATTCAAAGTGCAATTATTCTGCATTGTGCTGGTCCTCAGATCATTGAAGTTTCAAGGCATTTTGTTTATGGAGAAAATGAAAACAAAGATGACCCTGGAAATCTGATGGACAAAATTGCAGAACATTGTATTCCGAAACAGAATATTGTTGTTGAGTCCTTTAGATTTTGGAACATTGAACTGTGTGAACCATTTGATTCTTTCCTAACTGAGCTTCGAAGTCGAGCAGAATTATGTAACTTTGAAGATACTGATAGAATGCTGCGTGATAAAGTAGTATTTACTGTTGACTGGGAAAATTGCAAGAAATCTTGCTCAGAGAAAATGATCTGACATTGAGCAAAACCATTCAAATATGCAGAGCATATGAACTGTCTGGAAAACAATCAATGGAGATGAAAGCAAGGAGCAATCAAATCCAAAAAGTCACCATAGGAAGAAGAAATGTAAAGAACACAAGATATCCATCAGTTTTCCACAAAGAGTGTGATTTTTGTGGTAATAAACATAAAAGAGGAAAATCCTTTTGCCCAGCCTGGGGAAAGACTTGTTCCTCATGTAATGGAAGAAATCATTTCAAGGTGAAATGCAGAAAGAGGATCAACGCTGTGCAAGATAGAACTCACAGAGGACAGCAATCTGATTATGAAAGCGATGATGCTTATTTACAAGAGATCTGCACAAAAGAAAAGCCAAGGATTACAGCACTGCTGCAAGTGAACGATTGTGATGTAAGATTTCAAATCGATAGTGCTGCAGATGTCAACACAATTTGTCAGAAATATGTTCGAAAAGAGCAAGTCAAACCGTGTTCCAAGAAGTTAATTATGTGGAACAAGACTACCTTCAAACCTCTTGGTGAGGCAACACTAGAGGTAAGAAATGTTAAAGATTGCTCTGTATCAGATATAACATTTGTAGTTGTCAAAAACAGTTATAATTGTTTATTGGGTCTGTCAACCATAAGAAGGATGAACTTGATAACAGTTAATGAGGACAATTTCATTTCCAAAGTGGAAACTGCTTCTGGCCTGGGGGATTTAGGAATAGCAACTTTACAAGGTGGATGGTTCAGTTAAACCAAGAGTATTGCCATGCCGTAGGATTCCGATTGCAATCCAAGACAAAGTAAAAATAGAGATTAATAGTCTTGTGGAGAGAGGAATACTTGTACCTGTCGATGAACCGTCAGACTGGGTTAGTCAAATGGCGGTAACACAGAAACCGAATGGCAAGTTGCGGATATGCATTGACCCCCAACCATTAAATGTTGCTTTAAAAAGAGAACATTACAAACTCCCAACATTAGAAGATGTTTTACCGCATCTGAATAATGCAAAAATATTCAGCAAGCTGGACGTTAAACAGGCTTACTGGCATGTTCGTTTAGATGAAGAATCGAGCAAACTTACTACGATGATAACACCACATGGTCGTTTTAGATGGACTAGATTACCATTTGGGTTAAAAGTGAGTAGTGAAATCTTCCAGAAACGTCTAAATGAAGCATTGTACAACCTGAAAGGAGTTTTTGCAGTTGCGGATGATGTGATGGTGATTGGATGTGGAAACACAACAAAAGAAGCAGAGGCTGATCATGAGTCGAACCTAAGAAAACTAAGACAAAAGTGTTTAGACAAGAACATTCTGTTAAATGATGAGAAAGCAGTCGTGAAGAAAACTGAACTTACCTTCATGGGACATAAAATAACAGCTCGCGGAATAGAACCTGATCCAGCAAAAGTGGAAGCCATTATGAAGATGCCCGCTCCAGAAGATGTCACCGGAGTCAAGAGAATATGTGGTATGGTACAATATTTGTCAAGATTTCTACCAAACCTGGCTGATGATCTGGAAGCTGTTAGAAAATTAACCCGGAAAGGAACCGAGTGGAATTGGAATTCTGAATGTGAAGAGTCGTTGCAAGCAGTCAAGAGAAAAATGAGTAAAGCACCCATTCTTGCTTACTATGACCCAGATAAGGAGCTGGTGTTGCAAGTTGACAGTAGCAAAGATGGATTGGGAGCTGTTCTACTGCAGGATGAACGACCGATTGAGTATGCTTCAAAAGCATTGTCACCCGCAGAACGCAATTGGGCGCAGATTGAAAAGGAAAGTCTGGCTGTAGTATTCGGACTTGAACGATTTGATCAGTACACGTATGGGCGGAAAGTTGTCATACACAATGATCATAAGCCATTAGAAGCAATTTTTAAGAAACCTTTGTGTCAAGCGCCAAGGAGACTGCAGGCGTTGATTATGCGTCTACATAGATATGACATAGAGTTCATATACATTCCAGGAAAGGAATTGACAATTGCGGATACGCTGAGTCGTGCGTTTCTAAAAGGCCAAAGTCAGGAAGATCCTTATTTTTCTAGGGTCATGAATGTTAACAGTCTCGACGATATTCCTGATAAACAACTGATTTCTGTGAAACAGGCTATGGAAAGTGATGACGAAGCACAAAGTTTACTGAAAGTCATCAAAGAAGGCTGGCCTGAATATCAAACTGACTTGCCTACTAAAGTAAAGCCTTATTTCCCGATAAGAGACACACTGAGTTGTCAAAATGATATAATTCTGAAAGGGGAAAGAATTTGGATACCACAGAAAATGCGAAAGGAGATCAAGGTAAAGCTACATACTGCACATCTTGGATATGATAGTATGATGCGCAGAGCTCGAAATACAGTATTTTGGCTGGGAATGTCAAAAGAAATTCAACAAATTGCTGACAGTTGTCCCACATGTCAGGAATTGAAACCGAGGAACCAGAAAGAACCATTAATTCAACATAATGAAGGAATTTCACCTTGGGAAAAAGTTGGTGTTGATTTGTGTGAACTAGATGGTAAAAGATACTTAATAACTGTGGATTATTTATCTAATTTTATTGAAGTAGATGTGATGACATGTACTACTGCGAAACAAGTCATTATTTGTTTAAAAAGACATTTTGTTCGATATGGAATTCCAAAATGCCTATCTTCTGACTGTGGAACCCAATTTATGTCAGAGGAATTTAAGAACTTCATGCTGAAATGGGGAATTACACATATAACCTCTTCCCCCTGGTCACCAAAGAGAAAATGGTAAAGCAGAATCAGCTGTTAAGAATATTAAAAGCATGCTGAAAAGGACAAGAAGTGATCACTCTGATCAATATTTTGCTTTGCTGGAGATGAGAAACACACCCAGACAAGGAACAAATTCTAGTCCTGCGGAGATTATGTTTGGCAGGATAACACGGTCTATTATACCTACCATCACAAGAACCTCCAAGAACTTTGACTTTCATAAAAGACAGAAGCAACAGCAAACAACAAAGCGCTGTTATGACAAAAAGGCGAAACCTTTGAGCACATTGCATGTTGGCCAGAAAATTTATTTTCAAAATCCCGAAAGGAAAGGATGGGTGAAAGGAAGTGTACAAAAGAAAATTGGAACGCGCACTTACCTTGTTAGATCTGATCAAAATGTCATTTACAAGCGTAACCGTGTTCACATTCGATTGGATAAAGCATCTGATTTTTGTTTTGATGATTATTTACATTATAATGTAAACCCTGACATACATAGTAACCCATCAACAGTACCTAATGCTCATGGTTATTGTAAGGCCTCTATTTGGTGCGACCTATACTTAATTTAACACCCGAGTCCTTTACATGAAAAACAGTGTTAACGCGCTGGCCCGCACACTTGATCTCACTTGGTGGATGGTAGTTTATTTACTGATGAGTGTTCAGCGTTCAGCGATCAGCGATCAGCGATCAGCGATCAGCGATTTTCAACTGTTTTTCCGTATATATAGGTCTATTCAAATTCAGTAAAATTGTTTCAGTATGTGTCGGTAGAGGAATCAGTACAAAAAGGGAAAGAAAACCACGAGGTTGCAGGAATATAAAGCATAATAATTATTACTAAAATGACGTCACAATAATGAACATAGACGTTTCAAAAAACATTAATTTTGAGTCAAAACGATTTACAGATGTTACATACCCCCCCACAAATATATGTCCCATATATTTAAAAAACATTACAAAACATCGGTAAAGTGAACAACAACGAAATATCGGTAGAAATGCGTTAAGCGGTCAGTACACACGCAATAAAGGGAAGTGGTGTCATATAAACGAAATACAAAGGCTACGTATCAAACGTTTAGGAATCTTCGGAATCAACAATCAGACACAATTTAGCAATTGGCCGCTTTACGAGACTGTTGGGCGTCTTAACCAGAACCGTACGCACGACTCCGTATTTATCAGCATATGTGTCCATTACACGGCCCAGTACCCACTTCGAACGGGGCTGGCTCTCGTCCACTAGCAGCACTATATCGTTGATTTCAAAGTTTGATCTTTTGCTGTACCATTTTTGGCGTTTAATCAAGTTGGGCAAAAATTCTGACACCCAGCGTTTCCAAAATATATTGGCCATATGTTGCACTTGGACCCATCTTCGTCTTGCGTACGACGCTTTCTCATCGAAGAGGCCTGGAGCTTCATTTGGTGAATCACGCAGTAACAGCAAGTGATTCGGCGTTATCGGTTCATCGCTGTGCGGATCGATAATGACAGGAACGAGCGGCCTTGAATTAACAATAGATTCCACTTCTACGAACAGTGTATTCAAAGCTTCGTCAGTAAGCAGGCCCTTTGGAAGCGACACTGGACATACAGGCCATTTGCTCTCCGCTTGCCATAGAAAGTCGGGTCCATTTATTCCTCGTCCGGATTGTGTCAGTAGTTTAGTGGTAAGTCCGCGGGTTGCGTCATCGGCGGGATTCAGTTCAGTAGGGACGAATTTCCAACGATTAATATCTGCATAGCGCTCGATTTCGGCGATTCGGTTGGCAACAAACGTAGGAAATCGTTTCTTACAATTGTATATTGTCTGTAATACCGCGGTGGAATCTGTCCAAAAGGTTGATTGGCAGCTCGTCAAGTTTAATTCTCTTCTGGCTAATTGGTCATGGCGGACAGCTAGAACGGCTGCCGTTAATTCAAGTCGTGGAATAGACATGGTGCTCATCGGAGCTACTCTGGCTTTTCCGATGAGAAACGAGCAATGTATATTTCCTTTACTATCAATAAAACGCAGATAAGACACTGCGCCATAAGCCACGGTAGATGCATCTGCAAAGTGATGAAGTTCAGTATGAATAACTTTTCCCAGTGACGGTGGTTTAAAGCAGCGTTGGACTCTAACTTGTTCGAGTCCAGGTAAATCTTCCAGCCAGGTGATCCACTCATTTTCCTCTTCTTGGGAGACCTTTTCATCCCAGTTTAATCCTCGTTTACAGAGTCTCTGCCACAACAGCCTCCCTTTAATCAGGACGGGGGCCGCGAAACCCAGGGGGTCGTATATCGAGCTAACGACCGACAAAATTCCTCTTCTGGTTACCGGCTTCTTCTGTGGTGTAACGGTAAATGAAAATTCATCCGATTGGACTCTCCATTGCACACCAAGGACGCGCTCGTCCAAGCAAGCATCGATATTAAGAGAAGACGCGTTCTTTGCTCTCTCCTTTTCAGGAATCGTTTTCAGTACTTCCGCATTGTTAGACAACCATTTCGTTAGGCGAAATCCTGCACGAGCAAGTAGCTCTCGCAGATCAGTTACAAGCTTGGTAGCTTTCTCAATGTTCTCGACAGACACTAAGCAGTCGTCGACGTAAAAGTTATTCTTGACCACATTCGCAGCCAAATCGTCGTAATCGTCTCCGTACACACGGGCGCATTCCTTTAAACAGAATGCCGCGCAGCTAGGTGACGACGTCGCACCAAACAAATGGACCAGCATCTGGTACACACGTCGGGTCATCTTGTAAATTGCCACCTTTCCACCAAAGAAAGCTCAGCATATCAGTATCCCTTGGATCGACTCTAACTTGGTGGAACATTCCTTCCACGTCGGCCACTAGGGCGATTTGGTTCTGACGAAAGCGAGTCAGCACACCTATGAGACTGTTCGTTAAATCTGGTCCTTGCATCAGTACATCGTTTAGCGAAACGCCATTATGTTTCGCCGCGCAATCAAACACCACGCGCACTTTACCGGGCTTGCGTGGATGTACGACAGGGTGGGTGGGGAATAAACCACCGTTTTCTAGAAGCGTGAATTTCAGTAGCGGGTACTTCCCGCGCATACCCCTTTTCAATGTATGACTGTACAGCATCAGTATATTTCACGTGTAGTTCGTCGTTTTTCAGTAAACGTCTCTTGAGACCATCAGCGCGCTTTTGCGCCATCACGCGATTGTCAGGTAACTCACGAGCACAAGGTTTTTTCGGCAGTGGTAATTGGAAATGGCCATTTACCATAGAGACTGACTTTTTCATTAATTCATGGGCAATACGATCTTTCTCTTGACGTTGGCGACGCGAGGACGGCCGTCGAATCGCCAAAGTCAGTGTTCCATAGACGATTAATCTGACGTGATAAAGCGTCAGACGTAGTCGTTAAATTGTTCTGTATAGTGGTCGATGAACACGGCGATAGGGAGGGGCCCATCAAAGACCAACCGAAGGGCGTTTTCCACGCAACAGGTTCATCTCTTTTTCCTTTGAGGACTTTCTGTACCCACAACGCTTCTGGTACATCTATTCCGATGAGAAGGGTAACGGTGCCACCACCAACTTGTGGAAATTCTATACCTTTCAGGTGATTCATTTTATCTAACACATTCCTTCGTGGAAGAATGTTTGGTCGTACTGGAATATGGTCCACTGACACTACATTCTGTATTTCAACTTCAGTTTCACCGTCTAATGAACAAACGGTTAGGTCAGTAGTGATACCGTTGTACGTCGATTCAGCACAGAGGGTGGTCAGGGATATCTGTTTGGGAGTTCCTGTAATGCCAAGAGCGCTCGTTAGAGTACTGTTACATAACGTGGCCGAAGATCCGGAATCGAGAAAGGCGTAAGTCCGGCACCTCGCGGTTCTTGTATCGGACGTTCACTGGTACCACGCACATGTATACGCCCTTCGCTTTGTACTCTTCTGTATGATAAGACTGGTGACTTTCGAAAAGTATGGAAGAGCATGACGTCGCTGCTTTCGCTTGATCATCAGTTTTGTCGGGTTTGGGAACTTTAGTAAATCTGTAGTGCAAAAGCGAGTGGTGATACGTACTTTTACATTCCCCACAGCATTCTGCTGAAGGACATTCTGCCACACGGTGACCTCTTTGCAGGCACCGAAAACACAATCCCTTGACAGATGCCAACTCGCGTCGTTCGCGTCCGTTCATTTTCTTGAATTTAAAGCACTGCGGTAGCGCATGCTTCTTGTCGCATAAATCGCACATATTCGGTAGTTGTTCTGTAATCTCGTGTAGGGTATTGAAGGCGGCTGCTTTCCGGTATCGTCCTGGCTCACGACTGTACAAGCTTTCTCCATACAGAGAATTATAAATCTTCGATTGTCTTGCGACAAACGCAACGAGGTCTAGGAAGCCAGCGTCCCGGCATTTCTCCTCAGCAACGCAGACAGACCACTCGATCCATTTTGTCTGTAGGCTATCAGGCAATTTGTTTATAATCGGTAATAGGCAGTGCAGTGAGTTAATTCCCGCGTATTCTCCGACGTCAGCAAGGGCACTCTTACATCTCTGTAACAATATGTCTAGTTTCAATAATCCGACTGGATCCCTTTCTCCAACGACCGGCGTCTTCGCCAGCAGTTTACTGCAAGCCTTGGAGGTAATGTGTGGTCTCCCATACAGTTGAAACAACTGATCACGGGCCAATCGGTAACCACTTAGAGCATCCTTAGTGAAGTGCGACAATTGACGCCGTACCTCAGGTTCACACTGCTGTAGCAAGTAGATCAAACGGGTCGTCTCTGACTTTACATGTTGCTCTATATGGGTTTCAAAATTCCGTACAAATTCATGGTAATCTAGAGGGTCTCCGTTAAATTTCATTATTTCTGGTCGTGGCGGTAGAGTAACGTCAGCATTCATTTGTCGATAGTTCAGCACGGCAGGTTCTGTACGTTTACGTGGCGGTGTTTGATAAGCGTCGTCACCATTCGGCAGCGGCCGAATCATCGGTTCTTTATGTGCATGTGCATCATGTCGTGGCATCGCACCCACCTCTGCAGCAATCGGTATGTGTTTCGTGGTGGGGTTGACGGCAACATTTTCGATGTGTGGAGTTGGGAGCTGCTCATCCCAAGCACGTAATTCAAGCTCGGCCAACTCTGCTTTGCGCTCAGCTTCTCTAGCCTCTAGTTCTGCACGCTCACGAGCACTTTCAGCGACTTGCTGTGCTTCAAGACGAGCCTTCTGAGCTTGGACATACGCTTCCCGTCGTTTTGTACTTGACCTAGAACTCCTCGTCATATTGGACGACGTTGTTATGCTGGGAGCCTTTTCGGCACTTAGAAGCCATTCAGTAGCCCTCCCTTTAAATTCTAGTTGGCTTTGTACCACACATTGCAGAAGGGGGTGGCCTTGGTCGTTTAAATCTTCTTGCGAGTAAGCCTTTGGCGCGAGGATCATCAACTCGGCGTAGAGGCGCTCAATCTCAGTAATCAGCTCATTCAGTTTTGGACCCATGCTCGAGTCCGTCATTATCACTTCAGCGAGCATATATTTTTTTTGCCGCAGGATAATTTCTATCCGGTCAAAGTCCTTTCTTTCGACAGATTCCATGTCAGCAACAGGAAAGATACAACGATAAAGGTTACTGTGACGTAACAGACAGTACCAGCAAAGCAAGTACAAATCGGTACAATAATAAGTTCGGTAGAAATCAGTAACAGTAAATTCAAAATTCAGTAAGTAACAGTAAATTAATCAGTTGGTCAGTAATCAGTAGGTATACCAATAAATCATTAATCAGTAAGAATCAGTAAATTCAATATGGATCAGTTGAAAACTTATGTAAGGCCTCTATTTGGTGCGACCTATACTTAATTTAACACCCGAGTCCTTTACATGAAAAACAGTGTTAACGCGCTGGCCCGCACACTTGATCTCACTTGGTGGATGGTAGTTTATTTACTGATGAGTGTTCAGCGTTCAGCGATCAGCGATCAGCGATCAGCGATTTTCAACTGTTTTTCCGTATATATAGGTCTATTCAAATTCCACGAGGTTGCAGGAATATAAAGCATAATAATTATTACTAAAATGACGTCACAATAATGAACATAGACGTTTCAAAAAACATTAATTTTGAGTCAAAACGATTTACAGATGTTACAGTTATAATTACAGACCACAAAGAGTACATAGACAACCGGCATGGTTAAAAGATTATGTTTAGTCCAAAATGATAATGTGCAGTATATGTGTGTCAAACTTAAATGTACATGACATTATCCATAGCGTACCATGATAAAGTTTTGTGTAACTATGTTGTTTCAAACAATTGTGTTTTTTGCCTCAGAAAGGAGGATGTTGGAAACCGCTTGATTTAGTTACTTGTTAAACACGTGATGTCGTGTTCGGTCATTCTCTTTATTATCACGAGTAGTGTTGACGCGCGTGTGTCGCCTGTTAGTTGTAATACACTGAGTCAATATCTGAATCAATCGTATCGTGTGATCTATTCGATAAAGGTACCGCAAGGATATAATAAGTAAAGGAACTTATTAACACCGACTCTCACGTGTTATTACTCGTTACGTAATTATCACCTCGTACCGGTCTTTGTATCTTCGCAGTTTAAATCGTTAACATAGTTTTCCCACCTAATTTAGAACAGTTAGTAAAACGTGCAGATGTGAAATTTCTCGCACCTAAACTTTTCGGACTTCGTAAAATGCTCTATATATTCTGGATATAGTAAAATATAACATACCTCAGAATAAACAACTGGCGTTATGTTGTATAACGTACTTCAGACTCTAACTTGCATTAACCTAAGTAACTTGCTTCGCGAACATAACTGTAAATGAAATGAGACGCAGAATACAACTACACTGAATCGTTTTTGAGATTAAGAATTAACAAATCGTGGCTACTATAAAATTAATAAGCGTACTGTGGAAAGTTAACTTTTCGCTACGCAGCTCGCCAGAGACCATTCTGAAGCAAGCTTAGACCATTCTGAAGCAAGCTTAGACCATTCTGAAGCAAGCTTAGACCATTCTGAAGCAAGCTTAGACCATTCTGAAGCAAGCTTAGACCATTCTGAAGCAAGCTTAGACCATTCTGAAGCAAGCTTAGACCATTCTGAAGCAAGCTTAGACCATTCTGAAGCAAGCTTAGACAACGCCCCAGTCAGTAAAGTACAAAATGAAAACGCGAGCCCACAAATGTATTGTAATCAAGACGTCCACCATCCACCATGTTGACTTAGTTAGGTTTGGACGTTTGGCCATTTCCTTACAAATCCTATCCAATCATCTATGCAAAAGCCACCAAAATAATCGTGCCAGTTGAATCTTCATGGCTCTGTGAACACGGATTTCTTGCTCTGACTGAAATTAATGTAAAACAGGGATCGCCTTCTTGGGATTGATGACGAAATGCGGATGTGCTTGGCAACGGGGAAACCTCGCTTTATTCTTATTTGTTCCTTAAAACAGCCACACCAATAGCAATAACTTAAGTTAGGATATATACATGTTTATCCCCGTGAATGGGAAAACCAAGGGGGTTAAAACACGGGCAATCGTCAGATCACCTCGCGCCAATCGTCGGGTTGCCGGAGCTATTGCAGTGTGTTGTGTATGATAGACACGTTCCTTCAATTTGGTAGAACCCATTAATCCACTGGGTTCAGGTAATGTCCGTAAAGTGCCTAGCCCGAGAACACAATCGACTAGCTAGCGACCAGTTTCGCACCTTTCGATTGAAAGGAGACGCACTTAACCGCCAGACTAACCGACCGGACAAGTGGAAGTAACTTTTCCAGAATAAATTTGATTAAAGCTAACTTGATTTTTTTTGTGTCACAATTATTTTTGTATTTGTTAAGTGCTCGGCAAGCAAAAAGTTTAATATCGACTCTCTTTTTATATGACGTCACAAGTGGCACGGTAATGTCAATTTTATGGCATTCTAAAACGAACCTGAGGAAACGAATGCATAATCGAAATGAAAGCACGTTCTAATTTAGATCTGTAAACTATATTATCTAAATTATTGGCCCGAGGTCCAACAACAAATAAACATGAACCAATAATCTTATGTTTGTACAAGTATGGCTAGTCGTGCACGTGTCCCCGTCTTTTGAACGAAATGACGTGTAATAAAAAGCTTATAAAGCGACAACCTCTCTTTAAAAAATGTGATACATGCCACAAGTTCTTACAAGGTTAAGCAGAGGACATACAATTCTGGTATCAGCTTATAGATTAGTTAAATACTTTTAGTTAGTGCTTTTCGTAAAATAAACTAAATTAAGTCTTTCGAAATCGGTCTATATTAATGTATTATGCAAATGTACATTTTGTGCACATTATCATGCTCAAGACATATCATAAATTAAAGCAAATGCCAAATAGCAACACGTGTTGAACTGCGTAAGATTATCGCTTGGTATAGAGATTACGCAGCTATTTGTTTAATTGCATGTATGTGTTGCAGTAAAACGAGATTGCTATACATTTTATTTAACTTAATAGTGTATTTTTTTATAAACATTTATTTTTTGTTTAGGTTTAGCGGCCACGTCTAATTATACCGAAATTTAATAATTTATTGCTTTTTTAAACGTGTTCTAACGACTGTCGTTTTGCCGTTTTTTCCCCATTTTCCAAATTTTTATCAGCAGTCCTTTATGTTTTCATCGTGGAAACAAAAAATAAACCAAAACTAAACTAATAAGCTCATTAACCAATGTAGCAAAGTACTATGTCCAAGTACCAGTCTAAAAAGCATGATGTATGTACAAGATAACAAATTCATGTTAAACTTTAAAAAAATTGACTAAAAATAGTTTAAACAAATAAGAAAAATGTCATGGATGGACACATACTTTTTTTTTACAATTTATTACCTGAATGAGATCTTGCAGAAAGCTTCCAGGCTTTCCATAATATACTATGTATACAAGTGATTAACTAACAGAAATTTCGGTCGAATTGTTTTCCTGTTCGAATTTAAACAAGCGCATCAAAAAAGGCAGTAACACAAAATAATTTTTTCAAAAAAGAATCAGGGCAACACCAATAAACCTCAGGGTTAACTAATGTTGGTGTCTTTTCATGCAAATTAAACACAAGAATGTCAAAATTACTAGCTATCCTGAAAACTTTTTGCTGAATGGGAAAATAACCCAATGGCAATGTGTGTGCGCATGATGTTAATATTCCAACTAATATTTATTGATTGAAACTTGTCCCTAGCCTGTTGGTGGTGTTTTTGTGGAAAACACTATACGGACATTGCCCAAATCCAATGGATTTTTGGGTCATGAAGAAACTCTCAATCATATACAACCCAATGCAATAGCTCTAATTAAGGTGACAAATTAGGTGATACCATACAACCATTGCATTTCTGTTTACAAGGTTGAATTGTGTTAATGTTAATGTACTATTTCTTATTTTCAGTTTATCAACATAGCTTCAATTTATTTCAATTAACTTGGTCAATCTTGACATATCAGCAATATAAATCATGGCTCTCTCAAAATGCCAAAATGCATTAACCCAACTGCGACAGTGCACCAAACTTACTTCGGTTTATGGAATGAAGACTAGAAATTCACCAAGACAATGTAAATTGTGATAATTTAAGTGTAATGCTTTTAAATGTGTAGCAGCATATAGCTTATCACTTCCTAAATATCCTCTATTTTCTAATTACTATGCAGACTGCTTTGAGGGCTTGTATACTGTATAGGCTTACCTACTGTGTCAATTAAATGTTCTCATTTCTGTTAGTGGACTAGCCAATAACTGTGGACTGCATTTTTTGAACAACATGTATCCTATAATCCATTTATCATACATTATATATAAAATAAATATAAAGTCCATAATTGAGGACTGAAAGTTTTGTCAAATGCTTAACACACTTTGTAGTTTCCCCTAATTTTGATGCATCGCAAGTTTTTATCGAACTAAAATCGTGAATTTTTGCAGACTCAACTGATAAACGAATTCAAGTTGCGAATCCAGTGGTAGAAATGGACGGTGATGAAATGACCAGAATTATTTGGGAAATGATAAGGGAAAAGGTACAGTTTTATACTGTTTTATACAATGTGTTCATAAAACAGTAAAGAAATTGTTATGTTATACATTTGTAAAATCATAAAACCTCTACCGTTTTTCTATCAGTTCAACTGTGTAAAAACATACGAAAGCCCTTCGATTTTAATATTTTGTGGAAAATTCAAATATATTGCTTTAATATTTAGGTTTGTAAATAAACAACTATCATAGAAAATTATGGTGGTCATCAAACCGCCATGCTTAAACTTGCAGTTTTGTTTATCAAATGTTTTTGGCTTTATCAAATGTTCTTTGTTTTAGCTTATCTTGCCCTACATGAAAGTGGATTTGAAATACTACGACCTTGGAATGGAATACCGGGACCAAACTGACGATCAGGTCACGATAGACTCAGCGTTAGCAACTCTAAAATACAACGTTGCTGTGAAATGCGCCACCATCACCCCAGATGAAGACCGTGTTGTCGGTGAGAAGCATAAAGCTTGTTTGCTTATTCTGCATTCATCATGTTTGTTTGCTTATTCTGCATACATCATGTTTGTTTGCTTATTCTGCATTCATCATGTTTGTTTGCTTATTCTGCATTCATCATGTTTGTTTGCTTATTCTGCATACACCATGTTTGTTTGCTTATTCTGCATACACCATGTTTGTTTGTTTGTGATGAAATCCTAACCAATAGCTGTTGTTTAAAGATAAGTAAATCAAGTTTTAAAAAAGTGATTATGGTGATGGTGGTATGCAGTTTTCTCCTTCATTGCTTTGTTATATTCTGCTTTTGTTGGTTAAGTCATGTTTTGTGATGTTAAAATGTGTTTGCCATGCAAATTAACCAGAGAATCATGCAATTTAACCAGAGAATCATATGAATTAACCAAAGAATCATGCAAAATTAACCAGAGAATCACGTGAATTAACTAGAGAATCATGTGAATTAACCATAGAATCGTGTAAATTACCCATAGAATCATGTGAATTACCCATAGAATCGTGTAAATTAACCAGAGAATCATGTAAATTAACCAGAGAATCATGTAAATTAACCAGAGAATTAACCATGGAATCCAATTCAAAACCATAGAATTCAACTTGAAGCAAATGTGGAAGAGTCCCAACGGGACAATCCGAAACATTCTTGGAGGAACTGTCTTCCGGGAGCCGATCCTCTGCAAGGTTGTCCCAAGGTTGGTACCTGGTTGGGAGAATGCCATCGTGATCGGACGTCACGCTCATGGGGATCAGGTATGTCATGTGGCATTGATAAGATAAAAATAAAATTAATTAAAAATTAAAATTTTTTAAGTATTGGTCTTAAATATTTATAAAAGCATAAATTAAGAAGAAAATTTGAAATTTAAATAAAATTAAAAGAAAAGATAAACATAATTGTTTAGAATTAGAATATTTATTTTGGCAAAATATGCGAAAACAACAATAAATTGGAATTTCTTCTTAATTTATGTTTTTATAAATATTTAAGACCAATACCGGTACTTATAAAATTTTAATTTCTTAATAAAAATTTTAATTAAAATTTTAAATATAAATATTTAAGACCAGGAGGCAACGAAATGACCTAATGGTCAAGTTAATTGCCCCCCTCCAAACAAATCATTATGGCAATGTCAGATCCAAATATAACAGTAAACATTACAAGATGGTCAAAAAGTTTTGTGGGCGTGCGGGGTGTGTGTTTAACAAACAATATTTCTGTTTGACAGATAGCGAATTATTAACCGAGTAAATATATCTCACAAGAACTATTTGAATATTGCTTTTTTGGTCGTGTGTTGCTTAATTAAAAACATAAGGTAGCCTAATGGTTTTAAATGCATCTCTGATAGAGTTTGAGTGATATTCAGTGTTTGATCAGTAAACCTTACCCAGCACTTGGTGCATGGTCCAATGTCTGTCATTATGCCAACAAGCAAATTTTGCACCTTAGCCGGACTCCACAATGTAATTTAAATCGTTGCATTATTAATATTATAGTGTATGCTGTTATGCACATAGACTTTGATGGAAAAATATAATAGCCTGGTAGCAGTGCTGCGAAGTTAATTGAGCAAAAATATAAATAATTAAAAAAGTGAAATAAACATAAAAAAAATTGAAAAATTATTAGTTTTTTAAAAAAAATTTTTAGTAAAATAACTAAACTGAAATGTGTGTTTAGGGAAATTTTTACAATACAGACTTTTAAGTGTTGCGAAGAGAAACTTTTTTCAGCACTGCCCATGAACAATTAAAATTAAACCCATTGCTGCACAATTTCACATTGAATTAACTTACAAATAGTGATAATGACTGCAGTGTCAGTCAAAACCTACATCACAAATGAAATAATTTTAATAAAACAAAATTTTTCTACATTTAGTGCTCAGCAAAAACCCATTTTATCTTTAGTACAAAGCTACAGACTTTGTTGCACCTGGGCCCGGCAAACTCGAGTTGTCATACACCCCCGCCGATGGTAGTGCGCCAACCAACATGGAGGTCTTTGATTTCAAAGATGGCGGCGGAGTGGGAATGGCCATGTACAACACTGATGCTGTGAGTAAAAGTTAAACAATATGTGGTTGGAAGTCGGTTTAATTTCATGTTGTTTGAAAAGTTGAATAATTTGTTTTGATATATAGATCACAGTCACAATGACTATTCTCTTTTCTTCTTTATCTAGCTTGTATTCGTAACACTAATAATTTGTTTATGATTTTGGGTTAAAATTGTTTGCGATGTGGGTTGGATGCCCAACGGGTTAGTCTGGTAGTTAAAAGTGCGTCGCCTTTCAGCCGAAAGGTTGCAGGTGCGAAATTATTCCCCAGCTAGTCGGTTGTGTCCTTGGGCAAGGACTTTTACGGACATTGCCTGAACCCAGCGGATTAATGGGTTTTACCAAATTGAAGAAACGTGTCTATCATACACAACACACTACAATAGCTCCCGTAACCCGAAGGTGGGCGCGAGGTGATCTGATGATTGCCCATGTGTTAACCCCCTTGGTTTTCCATTCACAGGGATAAACATGAATATCCTGAACTAATGTCTGTGTCACATCGTACTTGAAAACTCAGGTTGTCATTTTTACAAAATGTACAAATGTGTAGAAACTTAATTGTTTGAAACCAGCTGACTGCTTTTTTTAAATGTTAATGTAAAGGTCACTTAGTTTAGTTTTTTAAATGTTAATGTAAAGGTCACTTAGGCTTTTGTTACTGTCCTGATATGTCATCCATTCCTGTAAATGTATTAAAAGGAATAAAAGATTGAATTGTTAGAAATCCTTCTATTGTCCCACATGTATGTTTACCAAACATTGATTGTGTGGAATTTGATCACAAACTGGCGTGGATGGGTTGGGTAACAATACAAAGTTCATATTGTTCCATTGCTATAAATAAAACAGCTACATGCTGTGTGCACGAATGTCACCTTAAAGTCATTTATAGCCTGTGGGGTATAAGCCATTTTAATGAGTATATAATTGTTATATGTTGATGTTTATGTTTTAGATACCGAGTTAAAAAACTTGTCAGTCAGTCCGTGATTATTATTCTTTTTACTGTATTTGACTTATTAATTCGTTTTTTTGTTTCTATTAATTATATTTCTTTCTTTCGTATAATATTATATTTCATAACATGTATTCAAAATTAATTTTACAAAGTTACAAAAAAATTACACATTTAAAAAAACAGCAAACAAACTTGTGGTCTGCCCGGATGCCCCCCAAAATGCCCCTCCCCCCCAAATTCAACCTCCTCTTCCTCCCACAGTCGATCTCGGACTTCGCACACAGCTGCATGCAAGTTGCTCTGCAGAAGAAATGGCCGCTCTACATGAGCACCAAGAACACCATCATGAAGAAATATGACGGAAGATTCAAGGACATCTTTGAAGATATTTTCCAAAAGTAAGAGAGTAAATTTTTTCATCTGTTAATGGCGTGGTTGGAACTAAAGACAAAAAAAGTTTTTGTTGTTTTTACTGCAAGGCACTTTTTATAATTTAGTATATTTTATCAATGGTCACAAAGAGAAAAAATGTTTTAAATAAATTACAATTATGAACAGGTAGAATATAATTACTTGGTTAAGGTGCAAAATTACAACATTTAATTTAATTATATAGAATTATAACACTAATATGTTTTATGCACGCTGTGAAAGGTTTGCAGTGTAATTGACCCTGACCTTGGTCATTATGTGACCAATCTGCCAGAATTTAGAGCACAATGACTTTGTTCGTTATAAATTTAAGAAGATTTTGGTTATTATAAATTAGTTTATTTTTTATTTCCACGATGAAAACACGATGCAGGACCTTTGATACAAATTTGGATTAACGGGAAAAAACGGCAAAACGACAGTTGTTAAAACACGTTAAAATCAATTATCAAGTTTCGGTATAATTAGACGTGGCCGCTAAACTCAAATTTAAGCTTTTATTCGTTATAGGTTTAAATCATTTACAACACGGTTAACCATTTTTTTAATTTATAGTGTTTATATGACAACAAATTGTTTAACTAGTTAACCTTTTTACTCATATAAAGCCCTGCTACCAACATAGTGCAACAATAAAGTGAATGCATTATCTTTGTGCACAACTACCACATAATGCCGCCATGGTATTGTAACATCATTATAAGCATAATAGTTGAATATCATAATGTTAATTGCAATGCTATATGGCACTAGATTCTAGAATTCCATCTTACATTTATTATTTTTGCCCACCTTTAATGCTGATACCATTATAAGCATAATAGTTGAATATCATAATGTTAATTGCAATGCTATATGGCACTATTCTAGAATTCAATCTTACATTTATTATTTTTGCCCACCTTTGATGCTGATCCCAAATTTCTTTTTTTATTTTGGGGGCGGGTGTAAACGCAGATTTTCGCTATTTTTCTTTTCCTACATATTTTCACTGCAATCTACATTTGTTTACAAGTATAGGAGTTTATTGCAATATCATGCTATTTTTTCAGTCTTTTAATATGAATTGAATACCCAGACATTACAAGAAGGATTTCGACGCGAATGGTATGTGGTACGAGCACAGACTAATCGATGATATGGTGGCCCAAGTGCTCAAATCCTCTGGCGAATTTGTATGGGCGTGCAAGAACTACGATGGGGACGTGCAATCTGATATTTTGGCTCAAGGTGATTTAGTGATTTTTAAATGTTTTTAACTACCGTCCTGATTGACTTTAACCCGCAAATACAGGGTCACCACGGTAAAAAGTTTTAAAATTCCACAAAGAAAAGTTTTAATTTTATTCACATAGCTCTGACGTGGTTATTTTTAGTCATTTTTCTCGGATGTTTTTTAGAAACATGAAGTTAAAGATTATTTTTTCCAATTGTTTTTACATGGTGTAGGACAGGATAAGATTATTATGTTTATCTCCATGAATGGGAAAACCAAGGGGGTTAACACACAGACAATTGTCAGATCACCTCGCGTCCACCGTCGGGTTACCGGAGCTATTGCAGTGTGTTGTATATGATAGACACATTCCTTCAATTTGGTAGAACCCATTAATCTGCTCGGTTAAGGCAATGTCCATTAAGAGCCTTGCCCAAGGACACAACCAACTAGCTAGCGACCAGTTTTGCACCCGCATCCTTTCTGTTCAGCAACCTCTGCAATTTGTTTGGTTTTCAGGTTTTGGTTCCTTGGGTTTGATGACCAGTGTGTTGATGTGTCCTGATGGAAAGACTGTGGAATCCGAAGCAGCTCATGGCACTGTTACTAGACATTACAGGGAACATCAAAAGGTTGATTATTTGGAGTAAAATAGTGTGCAAAACCAAGCAATTATGTCTTACTTGTAGCAACTACACAACCCATTCTAAAGAAGCAGAAATCCAAACCCCATGTTACAAAGCAAAATAATACATAGCATACGAGAGTGTAGTCTGTGAAATTTAAACTTTTAAGTGTAATAAACAATCTTGGCCTAAAAATGTATGTCATTTTTAATCTCTGCCTAAAAATGTGTGTAATTTTTAATCTTTGCCTAAAAATGTATGTAATTTTTAATCTCTGCCTAAAAATGTATGTAATTTTTAATCTTTGCCTAAAAATGTATAAAATGTTTGGGCCATTGTGCACCTGGTAAAGATGACCAAATTATGCATTTTTTTATGACTCGTACAAATGGGATCAGCTGGATGATGTTTTATATTCAAAAACTAATTGTGCCACAGTTTATCACCATCATTTATGTCACCAGGGTAACCCGACCAGCACCAACCCAATTGCGTCCATATTCGCATGGACTCGGGGCTTGGAACATCGCGGAAAGCTTGACGGAAATCCTGATCTTGTCAAATTCTGTCAAACTTTGGAGAAAGTCTGTGTGGATACTGTGAATAATGGAGTCATGACTAAAGATTTGGCCGGTTGCATTCATGGGCTTAAGAAGTAAGTTTTGCTGACATCTTGTGCTTGTAATATGCCTGTGGAGGTTCAAAGTTTAAGTTGGTACTTGTATCACTGAATGGGTCTTCTGCTGCGCTTGGTGACGTGGTAATTCAATGCTACCGTGGCATAATTGCACTTGAAGCACCACTCAAAACCACAATTCTAAGCGTGTCTATGCCCTCGTGCTGTAAGCCATATTAGCTCGTCGCTTAAGATATAGGATAGGATATTCTTGTTTAACCCATGTGAACGGTTAGAAATCATAAGATTTCAGCCACTGCGACCACCAGATCTGTTGCAATGTATTGTATATATTGATAGGATAAGATATTCATGTTTATTTCCGTGAATGGAAAAACCAAGGGGGTTAACACACGGGCAATCGTTAGATCACCTCGTGCCCATCGTCGGGTTACCAGAGCTATAGCAGTGTGTTGTATATGATAGACACGTTCCTTCAATATAGTAGAACCCATTAATCCGCTGGGTTCAGGCAATGTCCGTTAAGTGCGTTGCCCAAGGTCACAATAGACTAGCTAGCGACCAGTTTCGTACCTGCAGCCCTTCGGCTGAAAGGCGACGCACTTAACCACTAGACTAATCTGTCGAAAGCGATATTGCAGATTTTGAATTTTCCTGAAATTTGTGTTTCTGATTATTCACCAATCCACAGTGTAAAGCTGAACGAGCATTACGTCATTACGACTGATTACCTTCAAGCCGTTGAAGAAGGGTTGAAGAAAGCTCTGTAACTCGGAAATATTTTATCCTAATTTGCCTTTAATCATGCCAACATATCCTATTACCAAACCCCATCCCCAATCCTTGTACATGAGAATTATAAAATCCAAAAACTCCCACTGTCACTTAGTTTAATTACCAATTTCCTACTCGGTTTACGGTAAACCGGGTACGGACTTAAAAAATCGTGAATTTCGTAAAAGAATGAAATGCTGGTCGTGTTGTTTCAGGTTTTACTTACTCTGTGCCTTTTTCTATTTTTATGGTGCCATTTCGATCAGTTTCAAAGGAGCAAGTCACCCTTTTGTCGATTTTATCCACAGAACTATTAAAAAAAGTTGAAAACTCGGGAATGGTTCTGTATTTATATTGAAATCTTGCTGACTGTCCAAAAAAATTATGATTCAGTGCAATTACTTATTTGGTCACTGTTGTGCAGCTCTTTGCGTGAAGTATCGTTGGGTCGAAACCGGCTTCCCAGTTAATAGTGCAGGGCATCTTAAAGCGTATATTTACAGTATTTTTCGCTACACACTTAACTTCGCCTTTTCAACATGCGTGTTTTCTGTACGCATACATGCTGCGTATGCGCTTTCTGCCGGGTCTTAAGGGCTTACTGACGAAACAGCCTAATCGCTATGACGTGAATTTCCTACTAAACAATACTTGGTTTTACCGTCACTTGTACTGTTACAGTACTACACTTTGTATACTGCCAACGTCACACTGTTACTTCGGCTAAACGATCAATTTGGCGGTATTTGGACTTCATGTGCTTACGGCGTCGATTCAGGCGCGTTTATTTCGACTTCGGTTTTTATGGCCATTCGGATATTATAAAAAAAATGGTCTGGTCTAAAGGTGGTTATATTAAGCGGCGCGTACTGTGTTAAGTAAATGTAACTTATTTTTATACGCCATTGGGTACATATGAGCATCGTTTTAACTGAACGGCCGATTCCCTCAATCGTGGTTATATGCACTGGATCAACACACCTATTTAAGCAGAGGTAAAGAAATCCGCTAATGAATACATAATCAACACCCAGATCGGATATTCATGTTCATTCCCGTGCATAGTAAAGCGCACAGGGCGTTACCAAATTACCCCGTGTACATCGTCTGGTTACCGGAGCTATTGCAGTGTTTTCTTTCAATTGAGATGTTCCTTCAATTTTGGTAGAACCAAATAATTTAGTGGTTTCGACAGTATCTGCTAAGTGACACAACCTACTAGCCAGCAACCCGGTTTGAACCTACAATCGTTTGGCCGAAGGATTAAGCTATTCAGGACCCTTTATTTTACGAACCTCTGACAAACTATTACAAAAGTACACACCTTTGGAAATAACCCCTGTTGTTACCCAGCAAAACACTCAATAACATGAATAAACAAATATCATGTCATATCCGGCCGCAAATAGAGGTTGATTTTGGTTGTACGAAGCGGTCGTACCGATCATGTCTGAACCATCACTCTTTGATGTGTGATGACTGCTGTATTTGGCCAGCCCGCACTTGTCGGAATGTTGGTCCGGCCGGTTAGTCTGGCGGTTAAGTGCGACACCTTTCAACCGAAAGGTTGCAGGTTCGAAACTAGTCGCTAGCTGGTCGGTTGTGTCCTTGGGCAAAACTAGTCGTTAGCTAGTCAGTGGTGTCCTTGGGCAAAACTAGTCGCTAGCTAGTCGGTGGTGTCTAAAATTGAAGAAACGTGTGAACCACTACACAACACATACTGAAATAGCTTTGGTAACCCGACGATGAGCATGAGGTAATATGTTGCCTCTGTGTTAACCCACTTGGTTTTCCCATTCACGGGATTAAACATGAATATCCTATGTCACTGAAATTTTACTGTTTGAAATCAACGATTGGCGACTCGGTCGCGAACTCAATAGATCGAAACCAGATTCGGTTATAAAAAAAATCCTAAAAATCTACTAATACTCAACCTTGACACAATAATATAACTAAAGCATTTGTTTAATATTTTTATTAGATTTGTCAACTGTTTCCAGTTTTAGGGTATTACTTTTTCAAGCTTACACCGATGGACAAAGCGCAATATGAAATAATTAAAATTGAACAAACAATCGTGTACTGCATATTCTGCTTACTCGATACAAAATGTATAAAATATAGATTTAAATAAAGTATAAGCAGGTTGCTAAACCCGTTGACAAAATTAGTTTTGCACATTTTCTGTTTGACATTATTCGAGGCAGCTGTAAAATACCCGTGAGCCACAACAGTATACCGACCCCTGCAAATGATTTCAATGCAAGTTTCAATCGTTGTGAGGATGCGGTGCAAACTTGACAGCTTGCCATGCAATGTTTACGCATCCAGTTTTGATATTTCTGGCCATGCTCCTCTTTTGTACAGAACCCTGTAGCGGCCCAGATTTTACAGTCTTCAGCGAAAGTAGGGTTGTCTGCGCATTCTCCGTCAGCTGCAAATTTTACATGTATAAACTTCCAGGTATGTATTTCAGGTATACACGCCAAACAGTTTCTTTTGTTATTCAAAATACAAGTGCAATTAAGTATTAAGACCATTGTAAAAAATAAATTTTAAGGAAACAGAAAGAACCGCAAAATGTCCGTGAAACGTCGGTATTAAAGCGTTTTTCCAATCCCTAGAACAAATAAAAGAAAATTACATTCTAAATGTTGAACATTGCTGTTATTGGTTGGGTTTTAATTTGATAGATCAAAGCCAAATTAGTTGTGCATTATTTACTCAGCAATCTTTTTATCCTTGTGAATGGAAAAACGTGAGAGATGTTACCACATTAGCTATCGTCAGGTCACCGCATGCTAACCATCAGTAGATGTAGCTATTACAGTGTGTTATAGTAGTAAAGATATTGCTAGAATCATAGTAAAGATATTGCTAGAATTTTAGTTTATCCTATACTAATCTACTGGTTTATAAAAACACACCCTCTATATTAAGTTAAAGCAAAAAGGCTGAAATTGCTAAAAGGATAGGATATAATATTTATGTTTATCCCCGTGAATGGAAAAAAACAAAGGGGTTAGCACACGGGCAATCGACAGATCACCTCGCGCCCACCGTCGGGTTACCTGAGCTATTGCAGTGTGTTATGTATATATGATTTACACGTTCCTTCAATTTAGTAGAATCCATTATTCCGCTGGGTTCAGGAAATGTCCGTTAAGTGCATTGTTCAAGGACACTAGCTAGCGACCAGTTTTACAAGTGGTATACGTCAGTTTTACAAGTGGTATATGTCAGACTACAAGTGGTATACGTCACACAAAAGTTACCTGTCCAGTATTCCGGTGGCGCGGGAGGAAACACAACGTCGTCTTTCGTGTTCGAAAATTTAGGGGATTTTTTAATATTCTCCTGTTTGTCGACCTGTTTAAATATAGCGATACGGTTGTTTGGTTTGTAAGAATTATATTTCAAAAAACGAATGAGTTTTTCTATAACAACAAATGTTATTACCCTAATAAACACAACCAAAATTTACAAATTAGTTAGTCAATAATACATATAAATCAGTGCCTGTTTGCATTTGGGTTAGGTTGAACAATTGTCGTATTAACAGCGATACTTGATTAAGTATATATATAGTAAAGCATTTTTACGTATTTTCAACTTAAATTTTTTTAACAAAGTCAGTTTTATGGAATAAACGTTCATTTTGTTGTTTTATTCAAGTATGTGTTGCAACACTAAAAAGAGGGAAGAAGGGGAACTGCTTACTAAAACTACGAAAACTTATTTAAACCCTGGCCTAAACACTAATACCAACCCCAGAACTATCCTTAACTCCAACCCCATGTTTAAAACTAACTCTAATGTCATAATCTTCATTTTAGTGTGCAGTTTCCTTCCTTTTAGTTTTCCGAAGGATAGTGATAATGCGCTATATAAAAAATGTTTTGGCGGCCATCTTATATAATACAAGGCCGGCATTTATAAAGTCTGCAGAAACGTTATAGCTGTTTAAAACTACGTTATAATAGAATATTCGAATTCTTACCTTTCGTCCAAGCGCCAACATGGCGTAATAATTCACGAAGAAGATAATCACAATCAAATTCATTGTTACAAAACAATAAGCACCCAAGCGGCAAGCGAGCTTTTTCAGCCTTTGCCAATCAACAATGAAAAGTGAAAGTGGCATCTTGCTAGATATATCGGGCATCTGGGCAACGAAGATTCGCCCCGCGGCGATTTACGTAGTCGCAGGTTGATTTCGAGATACGTGTGTTTGGAATTACACGCTGCATGTGTTTGAAACAGATCCGGTGATTGAATGTTTTGGTCAGTACTGTCGAGCAAACATACAACCTGAAAATGCAATGACTGCGGTAATGAACACCTGCTGTTTCTACCTTTATGTCCCCGCATACTTTAATGATTGTGCGGTGGTAAAAACGATGTGGTTCATTTTAAAATCTTAAGGTTCGCCACGGCGTATTCTAACTCAATTAACGCCTTTTAGTTACTGTTATTTTTTCCCTATGGTTTTTAGGGCTGTTTTTGTTGCATAATCTGTTGTATATTATGCAATTACTCATTGAGAAAAAAACGTTGGATATTTATTTTGGTAATTAAAAAACTGGTTAAATCCTTAAATCCCGATATTTATTTATACTTATTATAAAAAGGAGGCTTACATATACAACAACAAAAATAGGTCTACTGACGATTTTGATCGCAACGGATTGTTTTCTGGGTATTCGCCGTATGCTTATACATGATACAGACATTGTTAACAACAATGAAAACACCAACATTACAACAAGGCATTGCTAAACATTCTTATTATAAACTTATGGAATTTTCTAAGAATATATTTCTCGCAAAATACAAGTACTTGGCAAATCAATCACACATGCGTTAGCTGCATAATTTCCAATCGATACCATTTCCCACAATGGTCAGAATAATAAGATTTTCAAAGTTATTAGTTTAAAATATTCATGGTAGAAAATCTCGAGCTGTTTTAAAGGAGAGTAACGATTTGGTGAGTTTCTGGCATTTATAATTCCATTAACATGTTAAAATCACCTCGTAATTTTGCTCGGGATGAACATTAGTGCCTGGAGGGCGTTACCGCGTCTAGTTCGATCAAGGTAGTTCAACCACAAATTTCTAGTCCACTAGTTCAGTTCGCAAAACAGGATTCACCCCATTACGCAATTTGCTCTATAAATAAACACATGGTGTGTAACCTCCCGCACAACACCTTGCCCAATTAACTTTCCTTTGTCCACGTACGAAACATGACGTGGATTCGTGGTCTTCAATCACTTATTATTTTGCACTTCGGTTTGATGACGTAAATCAATAACAAGTGCGTCTGCACAGCGAAATGATTAGCATGACGATATACAGCGAACAATGGGATTAATTTGACCTGCAATAGCTAGCCGATAGAAACATATATTGGAATTTGACAAATCTTGCAAATTGTGTTGTACGACTGAAGCCGCTAAGCGAATACGTTGGGTCGATTTAATTCTAAGACTTTATTAATTCTAATGTTTGACGAGCTTAATGGGGCACCAATAGCAAAGCAACAAAATTAAGATAGGATATTCAGGTTTTAACCTGCAAGTGCGAAAACGCAGAGGCGTTATCACACGAGCAACCGTCTAATTACCTCGCGCTCAATTTCCATTTTCGATCCAACAGAACCTTCGGCTTAAAGCGCTAAATAGAAACAAGTCACATTATCATTGGGCAACCTACTCAGTGAATATCGCATACCCAGTGGATTAATGGGCTGAATTAAAACTAAAGAACGTCGATCATATACAGTACAACACACTGCAATAGCATTATCCCATTAAGTTTTTCGGGCGGACAAAAAATCTGCGATTTCGTTACGTGCTACTGATTCTGTACTTGCGCGTTAGATTGGAATGTAGATACACTTTCACAACGATATGCACTCAAACCATTTGTCAGTTTATTGGTCCTGTTATAAGCGTTGTTATTGAAGAAGGCAGTTGACCATATTACATATTGCACTTTTAGAGCCCAATATTACGTAGATCCACGAGACATTGATCCAATGTTAAAATTAACTGCTCCCGGATAGTTGGGAAATAAAAACAATATGAAATGAAAATTAGAAACAAATAAATTGGACTTACAGTAAAACTTAACAGCAGTGCGATGATGTTGGTTAATTGTCTAATATGCGAGTCGCTTTTTGTACGGAATTACAATCAACTTTGGAGCAGTATATTGTCACAAGGAAATTTATAAAAAAAAGTTGATGTTGACAGGCAGAAAATGGAGAAAGAACAATACAGAGCGATGAATATTTCCAAATTGTGAAAATGGAATCAAATTTGGTTGATTTAGTTTCGTAACGAAGACGCCAGGGCGTCGGGTAATCCCCCAATTTTTCCATCCATCGTTTCATGGCCAGCACAAACTCACTTCAATGTCCTCGCTGATGTGGGTTTCAACCATCCTGGGGGGGTGGGGTGAACCAGCCGTTCTTTTCATGGATTTGAACCAACCTTTGGAAGGATTGTTGGGCTCTTGATAAACTGTATGCGGACTGTGGTGGAAAAGTTGTTGATTAAGGATTGTTAGTTTATTCACTATTCTTATGTGATAGAAAACACAGGGAGCAAAATAACAGTCTTAAAAAAAAGACAATTAAACAATGGAGAGAGAAGTGTAAAGGTACATGCTGGATTTAAACTTTTTTTTTATTAAAAGTAACAAAGTGCAAACAACTGAAAATTTATTTTTTATACCCATGTGTTGTCATGAAGAGTTGTTTACAACTTATTTTTAAAAGAGAACTCGGTTGCGTGTCCTTAACAACTTTCATTTTAACATGGCTAACAGCAATAGGACTTTTTGAAAACATGATAAATTAACAATAGAGAAAGGAGTAAACATGCTGGACGGTCTTTAAAACTCAATTTTACACTATAGTTAGTGAAAACAAGTTTTAAAAATTAAATCAAGTTAACACGGTATTTTTATACCGGTGGGTTATCATGACCAGATGTTTACAAATCATTTACTGGGTTGGATAATGCCTGTAACAACTTTCATTTTAACATGGCTAACAAAATGTGTAAAGAAGAACAAGCACTAGACAAAGTCTCTTTGTCATACTTTACTTCATATTCTACAGAACTTGCTTACAAGCAATCTGACGATAATAAAGTGTAATCTTACAAAGTGGATTAGCCCACACATAAAAGAAAAGACATTACATATTTACTCAAATAATTTATAAAATGTAAAAGATAAATTCAATGAAAGGTTAATAATTAAACGATATTGACTTACTGATGACGCCCCAAATTGAATTCTAGCTTTGCCCTTGACTAATGTCGCCATAATTTGCATTATAAGTGACTCGATTGAGTAAGCGCTGCTCCAGCCTTGTTTGGTTAGCAACTCCATACATATTGCTCCTCCTCCCAACACAAACCTGGTGGTGATGAAATTTGATCAATATTTTAAAGACATTTGATGGGGAAACTGAAGGAGGGGGGGAAGTAGGTAAAAAGGATAACTGTTCACTAAAATGAAGATTATGACATTTATGTTAGTGTGAAGGGCTGGGGTATAAGTTAGGGTTGGGATTAAAATTAGTGTTTGGGGCAGGTTTAGAATTGGTTTCCATAGTTTTAGTGATCAGTTTTCCGCATTCCCTCTTTTCCCTATTTTAGTGTTGTTCCACCAGACATTATGAAACCAGCATTTGTTTCAATCCTTACAAATGTATGGGAGTGTGGCTTGTACAATAACTGTATATGGTCAGTATTTATGTTGTTAACAATGGCTTTTTTAGTGGCTAGTTCGGAATTGCCAGATTTCACTGTACGTGGTAGTATAACTTGCGAGTGGTCCTACGAATTTTCAAGTTTATTCAGCCATACTTTTCATTTTAAACACATTCTGCACAGGTTATATAACTTGCGAATGGTCTAGAGAATTTTCTAGTTTATTCGGCAATCTTTTTATTTTAAACACATTCCACACTCACCCTCCCGATAAGATTGGACATACAACTCGTACAAATGGAGGGTCAAATGGAAAGTTGTCTCGAAACGATAATCCCATTATAATTGAGCCTTGACCCCCATTTGCTTTTAGTTCTTTCAAATCTGCATGAAGATTGCTGTCCGGGTCGACTTTGAGTATCTGGACATGCCATTCGTACAAACTGTCGTTGACCAACTCAACATTGTAACAACCTTGGGACAAACAGTGTCCGACAGATTAGTCTCGTGGTTAAGTGTGTCGCATTTAAGCCGAAGGGTTGCAGGTTCGAAACTGGTCACTAGCTAGTTAGTTGTGACCTTGGGCAAGGCACTTAACGGACATTGCCTAAACCCAGCGGCCTAATGAGTTCTACTTAATTGAAGAAAATGTGAATCATACATAACACACTGCAATAGCTCCGGTAACCCGACGGTGGGCGCTAGGTGAGCTGACGATTGCCTGTGTGTTAACCCCCTGGGTTTTCCCATTCACGGGGATAAACATGAATATCCTATCCTAAATAATCATTATAAAAACATTTATTTTCCAGTTTTATTAATTTATTTGGTTAGGTTAGGTTTGTCGGCCACGTCTAAATACACCTAAACTAAATAAGTGATTGGATTATAGACATGTTTTAACAACTGTGTATAAAATATAAATGCGATGGTTACTGAGTTTATCTTTGCAACATTTCATGCATAAACACTGTTTACCAACAAACAGATATTACTTTTAAACAACAAAGCAAGACTGAATTAATGCTTTTGCAACGAACTTTCATATTAAAATACACATTCTTTTAACCCATTATGCTCTCTATTATTAAGTACGAAAATGTATTAAAAATATTAATATGTGTTGTTAGCATATTACTGATTCCTTACTGTCCAGCTTAAAGTATGTTATATCCCCGAACATATTTATTATCTTGTATGCGGTACTAATTAATTTATTGGAACCTTCAGTTAATAACATCTTTCCCATATTGCCCAGCAATATAGCTCCTTTGTGTTGTTGGACAGCCACCAAAAATATCAAAACTGTTTGTTAGCCATTAGCGGACGATGTCTGGACCCAGAAACTCAACTTAACATAACTTATTATGATGCAAACTTGTTAACAATCACACATTATAGCATGCTCTGGCCTTTAATACATATTTTTGGATTTTTTCAGGATAAACAAGCAAGAAAATCTTTTTGGTGCATACATTGCATTATTAATTAAAAAATTAATTAAACATATTTATTTGTTAAATGCACAGAAACAATTAAGCAATGTAGTACATGCTAAACAAGGAAGTTACCAGTTATTATGACATCACACACACTGACAAACAATAGGGCAACCCTAAGGAAAGTCTACTAAACATAAATTATAGTTTCAAAAATGGCAGCTTTAAATCAATAAAAATAATGTTGATCGTTACCTGTTTTAAAGCTGTCTGATTTGTAAATTGCTTTTAGTTCTTTTAACAATCTGTCAGATGCTTGGACTGAACCAGAAATTTTACCCTGAATAAAACATACATTATTCAGAGGTGTTATAGGGAATTTAACAAATTTAATTGGATAATAATAAAGCACTTTTTAATGTACAAAAATTATGTAACTTTAGCAACTTGACTTTATGTGTAAAGCGAGATGTTACTGCTTTTTACTTGTGCAAGTCACATTTAGTTTATGATTGGTAGGTATAACCATTAATATAATGAATGTGATTCTTACATCAATGTAATCTTTTCGTTGTGACTGTCGGATTTTGTCAAGAATTGCGAGGTTTTCCGTCGAAATATCCGAGTTTTCTTTCTCGGCCTTAGCAGTTTCAGCTGCCACATCTTCTTGTAGGCCGTCATCCTGAAGTTTTTACACAGAAATAAGTTTTTAAATTCACATAGTCACAGAGAAACATCATAGAACTAATACTTACAGCTAGCACATAAAGAAATGGTGATAGTTGCAAATTCAGTTTTGTATTTTTAAAGATGGTTTATCTATCTTAATTTGCATCTGATAATTATCTGTAACTTGTGTTTGTGAGCACATAAAAGAAATGTGATATTAAGTTTTGTATTCTCAAAGATGATATATCTATTCTAATTTGCTTCTGATAACTAAATTTAACTTGTGTTTTGCAAAGAAGTAAACTTATCTGTTGAAGACAAGAATAATACAGTATCACAACTAATAACAATTCACATAATGTTTTGTGAGAGAGTGGCCATTCTGTGATAAAGTCATACATTGTTTTATTCCAAATATAGTTACATGAATTTTACACAAATTTGCAAAGTCTAATATATGTGGTATGTAACATGGGTTTATTTTATTGACATGAGGACATCAATAAGAGATGTCAAGGAATTTATTATTTTGTTTAGTGTTCCTAAATATCTTTTGTTTTAACAAAGTAATTAGTAAACAGCACATTTATAATAACTGATAGTAAGCTTGTGACAATAGTTTAATTTTGTTTTGTATGTCCGTTTTTCATGACACAAAAATTATACCTGGGCGCAGTGCATCATTACTGATTCTAACATATGAATACTTGCAGAAGGCTAGCAACTGTTATGTAACAACCATTTGCAGGGAAGTTCCCAAGAAAAAGAGTAATCACAACAGACACAACATAACGACGTATAAAATGACTAAGGCCATGAAAATAGAACAATAGGTAGGCTCATGTTTAAACATTTCTCCTGTTCTATTTAATTAAAAATAGAAGAAAAAACAGTATCGCATTCACTATCTGTATAGTGAAATAGGCAAGTAAGGCAACACTAGGGATGCACAAACTAGAATACCTTGGTATTCTAGAATAGTTATTTCGAATCCAGAATATCGAATCCTATTCTATATTAAAATGCAAACTCGAGTTAAAGTGGCAAGATCGTCAAAAATTCCTGCTGCCGCTGACTACCTCTATGGCCAGTGTGATTACATACTTATAATCATAGGCGGCGACTTCAGTAAAATGTTACCGTTGCGCGAAATTTTATGACGTCACAATCGGCCCTATGCCTCGAACTAACTGGGATAGAACTACGATACTAACGATTTACAAAGCTAAAAGATTAAGCCAGGAGTTTAACCCGCTGAAATATTGCATGGTCGTTAATACTCTGCTCAGCGTCAACAATACGGAAAGAATATACCAAATATTTATGTGTCTGCGAGGCCTGTGCAAGAACCCAGATTCTTATAACGGTTAACTGATCAAAGAAACCGATGTTAGCCTACTGTTCTCTCTAGCTAATACTTAGTAATGGGAAGAACATGGGGAAAAACGGGAGTGCGTCGTCAGTGGTCCTGTATTGAATCTAGGTCAACGTAACCCTAGGTCAAACCGCCGATCAAAGCAATAAACACCGCTGGAAAAGCGGCGCTGCGGTTAGACGATTAAATGTGATAATTATTTAAATGCGCAGGAAATTTTTTGCGTAATTATAAAACAGACATTGCGGCGCAACGGCGCAAGTCGGCGCCCATGCTTATAATATCCGTTGTAATCAACGCTGCTGCAATATGTACAATGGAAATAAAAAGGAACTCCATGCAATTATAGTTTCTTAATGTGCAATGTTTATTATTTCGAATCCAAATATTCGAAATAAACGTAATATTTGGATTCGAATCCCGTAGGATTCGAATCCGAAAGATTCGATATTCTAGTTTGTGCATCCCTAGGCAACACAATACTTAAATAATTTGTCCGGCCGGTTAGTCTGGCGATTAAGTGCGTCGCCTTTCAATCGAAAGGTTGCAGGTGCGAAACTGGTCGCTAGCTAGTCGGTTGTGTCCTTGGGCAAGGCACTTTACGGACATTTCCTGAACTCAGCGGATTAATGGGTTCTACCAAAATTTAGGAACATGTCTATCATACACAACACACTGCAGTAGCTCCAGTAACCCCACGGTAGGCGCGAGGTGATCTGATTGCCCGTGTTATAAGCCCCTTGGATTTCCCATTCTAGGGGATAAACATGAATATTCTATTTTATATCCTAATAGGAAAGTTCAACAAAAGTTTAAAACTCTTACATCATCGTCTTCATCTTCATCTGAACTGGAGAGAGATTGTAATTCCATTTCCTGGAAAGCAAGATTAAAAAGTTTTTACATCAAAATATGAAACAAAACAATATAAAGTTTTTACATTAAAATATAAAACAACTATGATACAAAAATAAGGGTAATGTGTTAAACACATCGATATGTTACTTTGCATCAACAAATCAATCTATGGTCCCAGAGCCAGAACACACAGACTTTTCTGTAGTAATACAGAACAGGTATTCACCCAGTTTTTCATATTAAAGTCTCATTTTAATTTCTCCATGCAGTTTTATAAACATGGCCAGATTAAAGCTTAGACTATGTTTGGGAAACAGTTAGTGGTAAACAGTATAATTTGACATCATAAACATATATTACGAGTCGAATTACTTTCATTTCATTGGTAGTAAAACTTTTGATTCCTAGTTTTGTTTGTGATAACTGTCATAGAATCATTAATATGCTTACAACTATAAAAAAAAAACATTTTTAATTTTGAAACAGGTGTGGCATTTTATTACTTATATTGAAAAATCCTTTATAACACAAAACATATATAGATTATTGGATATTTATCATTTGGGTGGATACAAATACAGGGTACACTAACTAAAAATTAAAGTTTTCTTTATAAGTGATGAAATGCAAACTGTAAGTTAAATAATGATTAGAATAAAAATTGTACATGTATGTCTGTGTGGGTATACCCTTACGGCATTACCTATTCTATCATAGGTCTTAATAAGTTAAATTTCAATCGAACTTTCAAACACAACCTTACCACTGGTTCCGGTTTCTTATCCAATTCACCGAGGTGTCGTGGAAGACTTAAACTGCAGCCTTTACACAGGTTTGTCACGAA